>CM061560.1:10040339-10372839 GCA_030864225.1 Capsicum baccatum var. pendulum | reverse complement strand
ACGCCATCTAAAATGATTGACAAAAGATATTTCGTTAGCTAAAAAGATTGACAAAAATACGCTAAAATTTAGTTTAAGGGGTAATAGGACCCCCGTGAAGTTGATGTGTGTCATAGCAAATTTGGTCATAGTTCGGGGGTTCTAGATGTTTTCTCGGATAAAAATAAGGTCAAATTTTAAAGATTATATTTATTTATATAAATTATAAAATATATAAAGCTCTATTAATGACAATCACAACTTATTTACTGATATAGACAATAGATAATATCATTTCTTATCACTTGATTCTCATACTAAATATAAATGTTTTAATTTATCTGTTCAATTTGTGAAATCAAGATAACTGTATTATGTTTTTCTTCTACCCTTTAGTGTTAAATAACTATATAAAGTAACAGTATTGATAAATTTAAAGTTTCAAATTATCATTAATAAGGTTAATTTAATAAAATTTACCTCTAAATAATTTTTTCTTAAGGATTTTGTTATATCAACAAAAAGTTAAGTAATATCAAATAAATTTAGTAAGAGAGTGATAAAACACGAAAGTAATCACATATGCATATATACACACTTAGGGGTGTGTTGTTTGGAAATAAGTTATTCCGAAATTAGTTGTCACAAAATAAGTTGTACTAACATGTATGTGTAATAACTTATCTCATTACTGTGGTATAAATAGTGCGATAAATAATTTTGAGACTATCTAATATATCTAATTAAATACAAGATAAATAATCATGAACTATATCTCCGACCTATTATAATTATACCTTACACCAAACGACTCTTTAATACATATAATACTAAAATAACGATCTTAAAAAATAACATTAAATTTTGTAATAAATTTATAAAAAATATTAATTTACTTATAAAGTTAATAAACTTAAACAAAATGGTAGATGTTAAATTGGGTAAATGACTTCCCTATGTCCCAAATAGTGAAATATAAGTTGTATAAATAAATGGGATTTCAAATATTTTGCTTCCCCACCACCTCACCCCCAAAAAAAGACAAAAAACAAAAAACCATCTCACTCTCCCTACCTCAAACCCCCACTCCCCATCCCATCCAGGCTATATGGTGTTTTGTTAAATAATATTTCCTCCATTTTATTTTATGTATCGTTATTTAATTGGGTATGAAGTTTAAAAAAAAAGGAAAGACTTGGTAAAATTTACCAAATTATTCTTTAAGAAAAAATGTGCCAATTTTTTTTTTTAATTAAGTGGGATCAATAAGGGTAAAAGAGTAATTGTGTCTTTAAAAAGTTGCCTAATAAAGAAAGACGATACTTATTTTGAGACGGACTAAAAAGGAAATGATGACAGATAATTTGGAACGGAGGGAGTACTATATAAATGTTTCTGAGATAATATTTTCTTATCTACATACTAAATGTTTAAAAATAAGTAAAATATAATTAGTTCTGTGGAAAAATTTTCCAAACACACCCTAAAAAGAAGATTTGTTTCTGTAATGTAAAGAGCGTAGTTGATTGAATTTTTAAAGTGATAATTATTTTGAAATAACTTTTTTGAGTGTACCTGTTGGGACAGAAAAAGTACTAGGTGAGTTTTGGTGAGACAATCGAAATCCCTACACTCCTTACTAATAAGAGTCTTAGATTAGAAATGAAAAATATACACCGCCATCAAAAAATAAGTCATGCAATGAGCGAATTTAAATTTAACCAAGCCCAACATCAAAAAAGATAGCAAAATTTACTAGGAGGTTCTTACAAAAATATATCATGGTGTCCCCAAAGAGTACATAAACAAACATTAGAAGAAAACCAAATTAAATACTTTGATCCAAGTTAGGATTAAGCAGCCTTTGCTGTACAAGACAAACAAAGATCATAAAGAAGAGCAACAATAAGATCTGAATCTTTTTTCCATTTTCCTCCCCTTTGCACTCTTAACTTTTTCATAGCCTCTCTTCTTCCAATGTGATCCGTCATTCTGCAATTTGAACAGAAGAAAATAATTATATACTTAGATGCATATCTAGCAGTGGTGGAGCCACCTTTGCTCCAGGGGTTCATCCGAACTTCTTTCGATAGAAGATTATACTGTTTTATATTATTTTTACATGGTTAAATATATATTTTATGCAAATATATATAGTAGATGTTAAACCTTCTTCGACTAATTTGTATATATACTTCTAAACCTCCTCAATAAAAATCCGGATTCCACCGTACCACTGATATCTAGGATGTTCTTCAGACGATACATACAGTGGCGGAGTTAAAACGAAGAGCGTGCAAATTTTCTTCTCAGTTTTGTCATGTAAAATCAAATACACACTCATAATAACTACTCTATATACACAACATTTTCGATGAAGGATGTGCACCTGACCATCCTTTGAAATAGATAGCTCTGGCCATGAATATATATATCAAAAAATTATTAAAATTTCAATAAATATTATGTTATTAAGTCAGAATTTCAAAAATACAATAAGTTGAGTGCTAGAACTTTAAAGATCCAACTCGTTTAATTTAGATCTTGAATCTACCTCTCCAACTGTACCTATAGATTTCAGCTCAAATAAATCATCTACACATATAAAAGGTACACTTAAACCTTTTTATAACAATATAGCGATTAAGTTTAAATCTTTTTATAACAATATAGCGATTAAGTTTTCCCAGAACTAATTTTCATTTTATATTATATTTTATTATATATTCTTTATAATAACATTTAGCAAAAATATATTTCAATTTTTCAAGAAACTACGCTATTAAAGATAGTTTTGACATACCCTAGAGCGTATGTATATTGGAAATCATGCTCATTCTGAACGAACCGACTCTAAATTCATGATTCACCTCTATTTAAAGTTATCACATCGTTTAACGTGTTTTAAGCTTCATATTACGAGTCTGGCAGAACCCAATAGCTTTACTAATAGCTTTAGTCCAAAACATGTATATGCATTATAGTATCTATTAGATTAGTTACTAACACTTGAGATCACTATCCTATAATTCAAAAATCATAAAATTCAAATCTTGAATACGACCCTAATGTGATAAGAGAAAACTGTCTTTGGAAGCATCTAATGGTGTGACCTAGCACTACTAAAACATTAGGTAATTCTTTTCATCTGTCCTATTTTTTATGGACAGAGTTACGTGATGTAGAGTTAGTGATGTTTGTTGTTGGTGAGAAGTGACAGGTATCTCATGAATTTAATCGAGGTGAGCAAAAATTGACCTGAGCATCACGGTAATAAGATAAAATAAAAGGAAGAGAATACTTACTCTTTGGAAGCACCTAATGGGGTGACCTAGCACTATTAAAAATATTTGGTGATTCTTTTCATCTGTTCAAGTGTAGGTGGATAGAGTTTCGTAATGTAGAGTTACATGATGTTTGTTGCTGGTGAAAGGTGACAAGTAACTCATGAATTTAGTCGAGGTACGCGAAATCTGACCTGAACATCACGACAATAAATAGTTCTAGCCTTGGTGGAAAGAGCCACTTGGCGTAGAGTTCCGTGATGTTTGTTGCTGGTGAAAGGTGACAAGCATCTCGTAAATTTAGTCGAGGTACGCAAAAGGTGACCTAAACATCATAGTAATAAAATAGTTCTAGCCTTGGTGGACAAAGTCACTTTGTAGAATTCCGTGATGTTTATTGCTGGTGAAAGGTGACAAATATCTCGTGATTTAGTCGAGGCAGGGGCGGATCTGCCCTTATAGAAAAAAGGCGACCGCCTTAGGCCTCCAAATTTGAGGGCCTCATTTTTTTTTAGCAATAATAAATTATAGATTTTTTTGAAAGATTTTTAAATATTATTTGTAGAAAAAATAAATAAAAAAATTGTAAAAAGAAGTTTGATTTACTAGAGTACTATGTCACAAAAAAGATTAAACGACTTTATTAAAAAAAGTTATTTTTTACGTAAAAACTTAAGACCTTTTGATTTTGGCCTTAGGCCTCTGATGCGCTTGAGCCGCCCCTAAGTCGAGGTACGCGAAAGCTGACATGAACATCACGATAATAAAATAGTTCTAGCCTTGATGAACAGAGCTACGTGATGTAGAGTTCCATAATATTTGTTGTTGGTAAGAGGTGACAGTTATCTCATGAATTTAGTCAAGGTACGTGAAAACTGATTCAGACATCACAGATATAAAATAAAACAAAAAGAAGAGAAAACTTACTCTTTGGAGAGGGGAAGAGGACACATCATCCCTCCAAGACATATTGGGAGTCCATTGTTTGCTTGATGATTTAAATTGGATGATGACATTTTTATTAAACAAGTTCCCTTAGAAGGGGGATTTTTTTTTTTTGCTTGAATTTGGATTTTTTGGGTACTATTTACTCTTCAGAGTGTGATAAAGAATGAACAAAAAATCAAAAGAAGAGAAATGATAGAGGAAGGTGAAGCATTAAAAGAAGATATAAGCCTTATATAAAGCACCTTTCATTTTCTTTACTTAGAGGAGTAGGGTAAAAAAAAATAATAATAATAATAAAAAAAAAATTATATTTTTTTTGTTTCTCATCCGGTGTTCGATGTTCGCATTGAAGCTCAACTAATTCAGATAGCGCGTTGCAGGACCCATTAAGATGACAGTGCTCCCAATAGAGTTTTTCTCGTAGATTTTTTGTTTTACTTAAAGGAGTAGGGTAAAAAGTTTATATTTGTACGTAATTATCTTATTTTTCTCGTAGATTGTGGTGAGATGATTAAATTTTTTTTGATGTTAATGAGAGATACTTTTTTTTTTTTACTTTTACTCATCACATTTTGATTTGGTATATTCACTAAAAAAATAATCATTGATATGATTATTTTACCTTATAACCACCCCGTTTAATTGATGTTTTATGTATTATGTCTTGAAAATAATTTATAGAATAAGCAACACGTCTGTTCTTGATATGTTAAAAATGACAAGTAGAAATAAAAATTCATTTTATAAATAAGTGATATTTCCTCCATTCATTTTTACTTGTCATTTTTTGATATGGCATATCCATTAAAAAAAAATAATTGGTATAGTGACTTTACTATATTGTCTCTATTAATTGCCGTTTAGTAATAAATATTGAAAAATGATTTGGAGAATAAGTAGTTTATGCTAAGAGTAAAACATGAAAAATATTTTTTTGACTTTTTTCTATTTATCAAAAATGACAAGTAAAAATAAAAATTAAATTAAAAAAACAGTGACAACTCCGAGTTAAAAGTGGGATATTTGTGTGTATATATTTGTTTTTTTTCTTTGAAGGAAGAGAGGGGCGTTTGGGGGCATCATTTCATTCCCGTAGCAAAAATGAGTGCATTTGATAGATTCAGAATTTTCATAAAAGGAGTTTGAAAAAAAGTTATCCCTAATAATAGTTGTACCTGTACATAGGGGTATACAGACCAAATCGTCAAGTCAAACTGAACCGACGAATCAAACCAAATTGAGAAAAAAAATCGACTTATGATTTGATTTGGTTGGTTTGACGTTAGAAAAAAAATCGACCATTCTTGGTTTGGTTTGGTGTTAACAAAAAAAAGTCAAAGTGAACTCGAATTAAACCGACATAATATATATATATATATATATATATATATATATATATATATATATATATATATATATATAATATTCGAACTTTTTTATACATAAAATATTAATTATAATCTACTTTTTAAATATTTTTTCAACTAGTTTTAGTAATTTTCAATATTTGAAAGTAAATGTAGATATATATTTAGATTTGAGCCTTTAAGTTGTAATATTTGTCTATTAATTGCTAATTAAATGATCGAAAACCCAATATAAACTTAAAACCTACACTTTTCACTCTTCATCTCACTTTTTAGTTTCAAGATAGTTTTCCACTCCTCATTTTTTCATAATTATGTTTTTTCCGTAGCACATGAGTGAAAACATATTTGATCTAATCTTCGATCACAATATAATTGTAAAAACTAAAGATTATTAAAAAAAGTCAAAAAAATCAAAAAATCCGAAAAAACCGACTAAAACCTAAACCGAAAAAATTAATTTTATGTTGGTTTGATTTGGTTTATAGTTTTAATAAACCAATATAATTGGTTTCATTTTTTTTTTTAATAAAACCAAACCAATCCGACCTATGTACACCCCTACCTGTAGGTATAGAACCAATAGACTTATTATTTTTTTTTTTTTTTTTTTTTTTATATTAAGTTGCATGCGCGCTCAACAAGAATCAAACCTGAAACATGAAAGGCCATAGAGTGACTAAAGTAGTGAGCCCAAAGCCACTGGGCTATCTCTAAACTTTGGCTCAGGAAGTTCAAAACTAACATATGTATAGAAACATAGAAAATCTACTTTATATATACACTATATATATCGTGTAATTTTTCACCGTGAACTTCGTGACACCCACCTAGATTCACTCATGACATTGCGAGATCAGACAAGTTGCTCTCTCGCCGCGCAGTTGGAATATTTGGGGTGATGGGACCTAAAGTCTAAAGCACATGATATATTGGATTAAATTCCATGGGGTCCAAGCCATGATGGATGTAGGCTTTTTTTCCCCAAAATAATTGAACTTTATATTACTCAAAAGATTCCATTTCCACACCATGACTTGTTGTCACAAAAACATTTTCATGCAAATATTTAATCATATTGCAAAAGCTATGTTTGGCGTAATCAATATAATAGTTGGGTTCGACTTTACCGAAGAAAAAGAGGCGCGGAGGAGGAGAGGAGGGGGAATATCGAGCGATTCAAAGCTTCGTCGCTATTATTAAAGTGAAAATATGAACAACTCGCCAACTGAACTATACTCCATTTGGGTCATAATGGACTTCAATTATTCAAGAGTGAAGGATAAAAAATACATCTAAAGTATATCAATATTTTGAATTTTATATCTGAACTATTAGGCGTGGTGTACGAGTGTCTTACACCACTTGTATCATAATATTGTTCGGTTATGAACAATATATGAATTATTCCCTCATTAATATAAACATGATATATATATAGCCGATGTAGATTTAAGTTTAACGTATACATTGATATACTATACAGTCTATGTGTTACACAAACACGTATTTTTAATAGAGTAAGGGGTCATTTGGTGTGAGGTATAGGGGATAAGTAGTCCTGGGATAAAATGATGGATCATTTTATCCCATGTTTGGTTGGAGGTATTAGTCAATACCGGGCTAACTTATCCCACCAACACCATTGTGATGAGATAAGTTATCCCATATGCATGGAGGGATAAGTTATACTAGGTAATCCTGGAATAACTAATCCCGGAATTAATTATCCGAAGATAACTATTTTCAAACCAAACGACCCCTTAAAGCATCTAGCACCCCCCTTGAACTATGACCAAATTTGCTATGACATACTCCAACTTTAGGGGGGTCCTATTATCCTCGTGAACTAAATTTTCGCATATTTTTGTCAATCTTTTTAGCTGACGTGGCATATGCCCATTTTATGTAATAAAGGTCCCATGTTAGCACAAAAGGGTGACAAAAATACTCTAAATTTAAATTCACGGAGGTAATAAAATTCCTGTAAAATTAAAGTGTCACATAACAACTTTGATCATATTTTGGGGGTAACCGAATGTTTATCTCTTTTTAATATCATGTACAAGTAAACATTTAAGGGAGTATATTCAAAAGATTTCTCATTTACGCATTTGCCTATATATAATGTTGACTAAGCAATTCAATTAATAATGGTAGATTATTAAATATTTTTAATAGTATTTATGGAAGTTCCTTTTTTTTTTTTAAATGGCTTATCACACGGCGGTTATTCGAGTTAGCGCCAAAAGGCTCAAACCGATAAACAAAAGATACAAAAAATGCTTATGACTTCATTGTAACATTTGTTAGTGCTCGCATGCATCTCGACTAATATTTCAATTGTTCATTTGTTGGAATATTAGTTGCAACCTGCAAGTGTAACAATGAAAAATCGTAGTCAACGCGAATTGTTTGTTCGTGAGGAAATCATAATCAACATACTGAATCATTTGCCTTTGAAATCGCTAGCAAGATTTAAATGCATATCAAAGGACTGGCGGAAGTACATTGCTGAAATTTATCGAAAGGGTGCATTTGAAGACCATTCCGAAAAAGGTGTATTATCTGAACAAGTGTAAATTTCAAATAAATTAAACTTGGTAACAGAAAAATTTAACATCATTCACACAAACTGTTGCAATAATCTATTTTCAAAGTAATACACTATTTTCATTGTTGGAATAGTAGTTGTAACTTGCAAGTAGTATTATAATGAAACTTCGTCGAAGCAAATTGTTTATTTATGAGGATATCATAATGAATATATTGAGTCGTCTGCCTTTGAAATCGCTAGCAGCAACAACAACAACAACATACCCAGTGTATTCCCATAAAGAGGGGTCTGGGGAGGATAGAGTGTACGCAGTTCATACCACTACAAGTAGAGAGACTGTTTCCAATAGACCCCCGGCTCAGTACAGTCAACAAATATAACAAAAAAAAAAACGTAAAAGCAAACAACAACAAGATACAAGAAGTAATAACAAAAATCCAAGGACAAGAAACTCTAAAGCTAAATTATACACCTTTTCATCCCACACAAAGTGGGCCCCGTAGATAACAGAATGTACGCAGATCTTACCGTACCCCTACCTCACAAACTCACAGATAGAGAGGCTGTTTCCGATAGACAACAAATCAAAGATATCACTATAACCAAAATAACACGATAATCAAAGTACAAAACAACAAATAATAGCAAAAATCAAAGGAAAAGAAACTACAAATCTAAATTATACTTGCGACAACAACAACAACAACAACAACAACAACAGACCCTTTTGTTGTCTCCGGCCAGTTGCCTGCACCCTACCTAATCGGTTTCTTTTGCGTAGAGAAACGTCTGCAAAGTGGTTTCTTCTTCCCATCCATGGACTCGCCATTGCTAATCGATACTAATTTGGATAAATCATTGAATTTTATCGGTGAGAGAGTGTATGTGGTTGCTTCTTCGAATGGTTTTCTCCTCTGCAATAAGCTTAGAAGTAGGCAGAGGTTTTGTTATGTTTCTAGGTAGCGTTTGGATGTCCCTAGAACGAAAATCTCTATGAATGATCCATATGTTGGATTTGAATTAAAGGAGACAGATGAGTCTGTCTCGTTTACTATAGTTCGTTATGGAGTACCTACTCCAGAACGTTTGGATAACTCGCAGTTCAAGTATAGTTTAACGATTGAAAGTTTCTCTTCGGAGACTAATGTTTGGACGTCTAAAAATATAATTCAGGATGTACCTTATCCATTGTACTCTTCTAGAGATGAGATTTCGTCATCCTCGGCTGGTGTGGATGACTGTTTACGATAGTGTAAGAAAGTGTTTTTGGACTTTGGAATTACCTGCACGGAGGGTGCTGGTTTATCCCGGTTATTGTTGTCTTGTCTTGGATTGTCAGGTGGGGTAATCTGTTTTGCATCGACTGGTTTTACAACCATCACTTGTTGGCAACTCAGCAATTTTCCTAGTCGAGATGCAGTATGGGTTAGGAAGTATGCTGTAGACATTGCTACTTTAGTTAAATAAATGTCGAGAGGATTTTGGACTTGGAGGAGGCGGTGCTATTGATAGGGAGGTTCGGAACATGGTTTTTCATCCTGCTCTTCCGCACATAATGTATTTGCTAGTAACAGGCATGGTTGTTTCGTATGACTTGAAGACAAGTAGTGCAGAACTTGTATATGATTTTGAAGAAGCTTGGCGGAGGACAGTACACTACAAATTGTTTTCCTATGTGTGGCCTCAATGGCCGAGTCTCCAGTAGCCTATCAACAGGCATTACATATTTTTCAACTTTTTTGCGGACTTCTTTTTGACTTATAGTAGGGAGGGAATAACCCTTGTTGTACAAAAAGAGGTTTCGTTACATTGAGCCTGTTGGATTTAGAATTTAAAAGGTTGTGGGTTTCCAATTTATAATTTTTACCACTAGACTAATAACACACTTTGTTTGTGGGTTCTCAACTTATAATTCTTATATATTTACTAGTTTTTTCAATATAAATTCAAGAACCGGACGAAAGTTATGGGTTCCCGGGAACCCGCACTTAATGTTGTGCATCCGCCTCTGATTGGCACGCCTCTTTCACTTTCGCTACTAGAGGCCTAGTTGCAAGGATTAAGGCTCGCATAGAGCCATGGCTTCACTCTCCTCACATATCTCTAGATTCACGGGAAGTTATTAACTTGTTAGTCGTTCATATGGTGATATAACCGAATTATATTTCTCTGCATTTCAGTTTAAGACAGTCTGAAGGAGACGTTCTTAATTAATAGACGATCCAATCCGTTGTTTTCAATGGTGCTGCATTATTGAAGGTGTTGGCTTGGTGCTGCTGTTATCTCTTTGATATTTTAAGTGTTTGCCTTTGTGTACGTAATTTGTGTAGACTTCTGCTAAATTTGCTTTTGCTTGTGGATGAGTATGGGTGATATACTGTTGTTTGTTTTGAGATTCAATGGACATACACTTGCTAATTATATTGCCTTTTAAATTCAACAGAATATTTCTTTTTTTTTCGTACGGAGAAGATTCAACAAAATAGCTAGTAAAACATCTGTGTATATATGAGCATTCACTTATGGTTAAACCAAAAACAGATTCTTCAAGTCTACTTTTCAATTAAATGGACTACAATTTTTTATTTTTTTTTTTTGAAAAATGACCCACTTTTGAATATTAAAATTTATTTACAAGTTTTAAAAGTTACAAATTAGTCTACAACTTATAGAATTTAATCAAAGCTCCTCCCACCAAATTTTTTTAAATTTTTTACAAATTAATTCAAAATCTGATTCACGATGGACAGATCGATTATTTATCCGACAGATCGATTATCGATCCGACCGATACATGGACAAATCAATTATCGATCCGAATAATATATGGACAGATAGATTATTGATCCGATAGATTGATTATCGATCTAAACAATATATGGACAGATCGATTATCGGTCCGACAAATATTATACATCGGTCTTCTATGCTAGTCAATAGCCGACCGATTATAGTAATTAGTCCGACAAAGTAATCATCGTTCATTTTAAATCCAACGAATTAATCATCGATCTCTTTTTATCCAATCGATTACATATATACACATAAATCTTTTTCTTTAGAAAAAAATGGTACTAAAAGTAAAGGAGAATAGAAAAACTTACAAATTTGGGTGGAGAAAGAACAATAAGATATAAAATACGAGCTTCAAAAAGGAAAAAGTTGAAGAATCAATGTGTTTTCAATAAGATCAAATAGAGGAAAGGAAAGTTAGGGAGAGGGAAAAAAATAATTTGAAATTAAAAAAATGGGTTAGGATTTTATGTTTTAAGTATATTTGTAAGTAGTTCCCATAGTTTTTAATATGTTAATATAGTTCAATTCTTTATTATAATTATTTTTTTATTTTGTTTTAAAATGAAAAAATGAGTGTATAAGGCATATTGCTAATTACTTAAAAGGCCTAATAACCAAATTTTCTCCTAGTTAAATGGCCATCTCAGAAATGGGTATTTACAATATTATTCGAGGATATTATGCCTAGTGTCTCCAAAAGGGGCCGGTCTTGAAATTTTGTCCACGCTAAATAAGTTCTAACGTTTACCTATGTCACGATCCGAACTAGGGCCTGGCCGTGACGGACATCCGAAGCATGAAGGCCCGGACGTCCTACTCTATTTGGTAATCATGCACAACATTCATATAATAAGAGAAGATCCTGAAAACATAATCTAATACGGAAACATGGTCAATCCTAAATTCAACATAAAGATGGAAACTGAAATTCAATAATATCTAAATAACATCTGACTCAGTCTGCAAAATCTCAAAACAATACTGTCTGAAATCTGGGACAAGGCCCCTAGTAGACCAAAACTGTAGAATGATAAATAATTGTAATACATTAGGCCTTCTGGAATATAGAAGGCTCACCACTGCTCAATCTCTTCTGCTGTCCGAATTATCTACTGCTTATCTGGACCCTTAGACTGTGCCTCAGAACCTGAGAGGTTGGAGGGTGGAGGGGGGTCAATACAGATGTACTGGTACGGAGAGCAAATCCAAAATAATCATTTATATTCAACATGTATGAGAGCAATTTCAACATAATTCATAAACATATCATATAGTAAGAAAACACATGGGCATTTTAAAATAAAAAGCTCTGTGAAAACATTTGAAATCTGTGACACTCTTTGTATTACTTCTGCGCTAGGTGGTATACCTTACAACTCTGTTATCCCACGGGTTATATGGGATCTGCCATTAACTCGGCAGCCAAGCCCCCAACACAAGTTTGCCGCAAGGGTCGGAGTCTCTACTCTGTACGCCACAGGGCTCTAGGCCAGCGTAAAAATCCCTCATGGGGAAGTAATGTACCCGTATCGGCAAAACACGATTTCTGGCTACGAGTTACTACTCAAGCCTTCTTTGGGTAACCACCTAACCCTCTTAATGCCCATTTTTAACTCTTTAAAATATGCATTCTTTGAAAACATACTCTGAAAATTCTAACTCTGTTATGGCATACAAACATGTGGTATCGTCATACCATTGACTTGCAAGTCTAATTCTCTAAGCCATTTAAAGTATATCAATATCTCTTCTTTCAAAAATATGAAGTTTAGGACCACCATGTCAATAATTCATTTCAAGAACTCTTTCTTAAAGCCCATGTAAAACATGCAATAACCCTCTTTGTCAACATTTCAATAATGCAAGGTGGTCATGTCATATTGCTCAACACATGCAATTCTTACACTTTAAATCAAGGATATAGTTATCTCAAGAAATTCCCTCTCACCATGTCTAAATCATGTTGAATATACTATGACATTGATAAAACCATCTTTCAAACCATAATTCATGCAATTCATGTCATTCATAATAAGATCATAACTTAAAGGCATCACAAGAGAGGGATTTTATAATTCTTGCTCTCAAAATCTTAAATTTTAATTTTCAAGCATCGTACATATACATATAGGTGTAAATCAATTTAAGGGGGAAAAGACCTGAAGGTCAAAACAACAAAGTCATTCAAACATTTAGAATGCATAATATTTAATAGCTCATGTAGTTTTTAGGATAACCCCACATACCTTAAATTAGGAATTGATGGCTGATTCTTGAAGACTATGATTTGAGAATTCCAAATCTTCAATCAATTTTGAATTTCTACGGTTGAATTTTGAGGGATCTTGATTTTTATTTTGGGAGTAAGGGGTGTTGTTCTTGAGAGATTTATGAAAAAGTAGTGTATTTTGGTTGAATTAAAGCATAATTCCGTGTTAAGGGGTATATATAAAGGGTGAAAAAGACTGAAATACCCCTAAGGAAATAAATAAAGTCATATCTGTCTCTCAGTTGACTGGTTTGATATGCTGAAGTAAATTGGGTATAACTTTTTACTCCGATGTTCAAATTGAATGAAATCAATTGCATTGGAAAGAAGACTCAAAGAGCTTTGTTTGATATATGGAAGCTCTCCCAGTTCATTATATACAGAGAGTTATGATCGTTTGGATTTGACCCTGAAACTGTGGTTTGAAATGCGCCTGAACTGCACCCAAAATGCTGGAGCATTTCAAACGCATTTCAAACCAGTGTATTATGCTCCATAAATGCGCCCAAAATACGACCGGAATGCTGAAGCATTTCCAAGGCATTTCAAACCAGTGTGGTATGCCCCTAAAATTCACCAAGACGTATTATTGACTTGCCCTCGTATATCAACAAAAAAAACAAGAAATGAAGGTCGAGAAGGTCGAAAATAAAATCCTTAAATTTTGGAAACTCAAAATGATTCTAAGTCCCTTTTTACACTTAGAAAAATTTCTACTCTTTTCAATTCTATGAGCATACTACTAGGAGCTAACACGTAGAGAATTCTTGCGGGGTGTTACAACAACGATTCGATTTCTAGTTCGAAAATGTAGGGTATTACAACCTATACGGCAGTTGTCAATTATACAGGTTCATTTTCTTGAAATATCAAGAATTAGAACTGTCTTATGAGCAATTAAACAAGGCCAAAAACATGGGCCCTTATATAAAGACCATTTTCCATAAGGCATTTTTTATGGGGACAAAAATATCAAGACCAATCCTAAATACTTTAGGGGGGCGAGTTCCACTTTTACACCTACACAGCACATCACAATGAAACGTCGTTTATGCGAACTGCATGTTTGTGAGGAAATGATAACCAACATATTGAATCGTTTGCCTCCGAAATCACTAGCAAGGTTGAAATGCATATCGGAGGATTGGCGAAAGTACATTGCTCAAATTTACCGTTGTCGTCTTCAGTGGCCTCAACCTTATCAACTCGGTTTTTTTTTGCGTAGAGAAACGTTTGCAAAGCCGTTTCTTCTTCTCGTCTAAGGAGTCATCACTTGTAATCAGTACTAGTTTGGATGAATCAGTCAGTTTTATCGGGGAGAGAGTGTATGTTGTTGCTTCTTGCAATGGCTTTCTACTATGCAATAAGCTTAAAAGCCGGCAGAGGGTTTATTATGTTTAAAATCCAGCCACAAGGCAACGCTTGGATGTCCCTAAAACTCGAATTCTTATGGATGATCCATATGTTGGATTTACGGTGAAGGAGACAGATGACTCTATCTCGTTTACTATAGTTCGCTATGCAGTACATAAGACTTATTATCACGAGTTCCACTCCAGTGTAACGATTGAAAGTTTCTCTTCTGAGACAAATATTTGGACTGCTAATAAGTTAACTCTTGATGCACGTATTCCATTGTGTCCTTCTAGGGATGAGGCATAGTCATCATCAGCTTGTGTAGTCGATGGAGTATTCTGTTGGCTTTGTAATTATCCAAAACAGGTGACTGTTTACGATAGTGTAAAAATTTGTTTTTGGGATTACCTGACCGGACGTGGTTTTATCTCGGTTATATTTGTCTTGGATTATCTGGAGGGGAACTTTGTTTTGCATTGAATAGTGGTACAATCATCTCGTGTTGGCGACTCAACAATTTTCCTAGTCGAGACGCAGTATGGGTTTGGAAGTATGATATACATGTTTCTATTGTAGTTAAGAAATGTCGAGAGGATTTTGGACTTGGAGGAGGCAGAGGTTCGGAACATGGTTTTTCATCCTGCTCTTCCGGACATCTTGTATTTGCAAATAAGAAGCAAGGTTATTTCTTATAATGTGAAAACGAGTATTGCAGAACTTGTGCATGATTTTGGAGAAGCTTGGCGAATGACAGTACACTACAAATTGTTTTCTTATGAGTGGCCTCAATGGCCGCGTATCCAGTAGACCATCAACAGGTATTGCGTAATTGTATTTCTTCTATTACTAGCAACTCTCTGTGGACTTCTTTTTAGACTTAACAGTAGGGAGGGAATGGCCCTTGTTGTACAAAAAAAGTTCCGTTTATATCGAGCCACTGTAGTGTGTATATAAAAGTAACTTATGTTCATCTATGTTGGTTGAGTCGACTTAAATAGCTGATGTTTTATGATTTGAGCTTACTGTGGAAATCTCTAATAGGAGCTGGTTTCGGATTTGTAATGTGGCCTTTTGTTTGATTCTTTGATTCACACTTTGTTCAAACAAAGTTGCTACTTGTTCAACCAAAGTTGCTACCAAACATTTTGTTGGTAGATTTCTTCCATTCACATGCAAATGTTGAAATTTACATCTTTCATTTTTCATCATGGATCAACAAGTTCATTCTCATCACTATAAATAGGGACCTTCTTTCTCATTTCTAATACATCAAATTACAAGAGTTCTCTTTCATTCTCTTGTATTTATTCTTCCTTCCTATTAAAGTATTAAGTTAAGAGAGTGGGTGTTGGGAAACACTTTTGTGAGCCCTTTCTTTTGGAGTGATCTTGTGAGGTTTTTCTCTTGGTTTTTTTGGGTTAATTAGAGTGACTACTCTAATTTTGTAAACTCTCTATTGTACTCTTGTTGATATAGTGAAGTTGTTCCTCTCCGCTCGTGGACGTAGGTCACATTGACCGAACCACGTTAAGTTTGTGCCTTCTTTATTTTTCTTTAAGTACTATTACTATTGTCTTTGTTATTGTCATTATAACATTGTTTGGCAAAATTCCGCAATAACCGAGTTCTTGATCCTAACAAATTGGTATCAGAGCCGGATCTAACCACGTTTATTTAGTAGCCAAAAATGACTATAACAAAGACTTACGTTGAGAAATTTGATCGAAGTGCAAACTTCGGAATATGGCAATTAAAGATGGAAGCTATCCTAATTCAAGATGGCTTAGATATGACACTAGAAGGAAAGGAGAAGAAGCCGAAAAAAATGACGGACGAAGAATTTGCCGTCATAGACAAAAAGGCAAAATCAGGTATTATTCTAAATCTCTCAGATGAGGTTTTACATGAAGTATCTGCAGAAACCACAACGAGGCATGTGGGAAAAACTAAAAGCCTTGTATATAAAGAGGATAGTGGAAAATCGACTTTACCTGAAGCAAAAGCTTTACACATTTCGTATGGTTGAAGGTATCTCTATACTCTCACATCTTGATGCTTTTGATTCTATTCTTATGGATTTGAGTAATATAGACGCTGAAGTTAATGATGAAGATCAAGCCGTCTTATTACTTATTTTCTTACCCCAATCATTTAAGCATATTAGAGATACTATGCTTTATGGAAAGGATAATTTCTCTTACAAAGAAATCAAATCTGTCTTAAAAACAAAGAAACAGATAGATAGAGGTATTACTGGGGAAAGTAGCGCAGCCCATGGGGAAGGATTATTTGTTACAGGTAGATCTAATAAGAAAGAATCAAATAGTGAGAGGTCTCAATCAAGGTTTAAGTCTAAATCCAGAAATGTGTGCAAATACTGTCATAAGAAAGGTTATCTTATTTCTGAATGCTATAAGTTGAAAAACAAAGAAAAGCATAAGGAAAATAAAAATGAGCACAAAATGCTGACTCCGCCGAAGCAAGTATAGCTTCTGATGAGTCTGAGGGAACAATATTCTTAGCAACTATTAATTGTTTTAAATCTAACAATGAGCGGATTTTGGATTCGGGTTGTTCTTATCATATGTGTCCCAATAGGGATTTGTTTACCACATTCGAATCTGTTGGAGGTGGAGTTGTCTTGATGGGCAACAATACTCCTTGCAAGGTTTTTGGTAAAGGTACAATCCGAATTAGAATGCATGATGGTGTGGTGAGAACTCTCACTGATGTTAGATATGTTCCCGACTTGAAGAAAAATCTTATTTCATTGGGCACTTTAGATCTCTTGGGTATAAAATACACAGGTGAAAGTGGAGTTTCGAAAGTATCTTTAGGCGCTCTTGTGATCATAAAAGCACACAGATCAGGTACGTTGTACACTTTATTGGGATCCACTATTATAGGTACTGCTGCAGTTTTCACTTCAAATCAACTTGATCCCAACATCACCAAATTGTGGCATATGCGATTGAGGCATATGAGTGAAAAAGGTCTTTCTATCCTCAGCAAAAGAGGTCTATTGTGTGGACAAAGTATCGAAAAAATAGAGTTCTGCGAACACTGCATATTTGGAAAGCAGAAAAGAGTCAGCTTCTGTCACAACCCGAACCAAGGCCTTGGCCGTGACGAGTATCCTGAACCATGAAGGTCCGTACGCTCTTCTAACTTGAAATCATATACACCATTCATACACAATTTAAGGAAAATGTGGAAAATTATAACGAAATGGAATCATGGTCATAAGTCTGATATACATTCAACAATGGAAATGAGATCCAAAACCATCTAGCAACATATGAAAACCATCTGCGAAAATCTCTATTACATGATCAAATAACAACTATCTGAATTTCTGGGACAAGACCCTCAGTAGACCAAAACCAAACTCATGATAAATGTCTGAAAGTGAATAGGCCTTCTGAAGTATAGAAGGGTCACCAAGTGGACTGTGCACCTCTTTCTGAGAATTCTACTACTTATCAGGACCCCTAGACTGTGCCTCAGAACCTGGAAGGCAGGGGGGGGGTCAATACAATTGTACTGGTATGCAGAGAAAATCCAAAATAATCATTTATAATCAACATATATGAGAGCAGTTTAAAACAGTTCATAAACATATCATATGGTAAGAAATTACATGGGCATTTTAAAGGACTCTGTGAAAAACATCTGAAATCTGTGACACTTTTTATTTCTTCTGCGCTAGGTGGTATACCCTACAACTCTGTTATCCCACGGTCTATATGGGATCTGCCATTAACTCGGCAGCCAAGCCCCCAACCCAAGTTTGCCTCAAGGATCGAAGTCTCTGCTATGTACGCCACAGGGCACTAGGCCAGCGTAAAAATTCCTCGTGGAGAAATAATGTACCCGTATCAGCAAAACACGACTCAAGCTGTCATACCCCAAATCCCATTGGAGCAGACTGGCACCTGTAGCCGAGGAGGCCCGGGAGAACCCGTTCATAACCTATACTTTCACATTTACATTACTTATGAAAATTACAAATTTGGGCAGCACTTCGTTGTAAATAGAAGAAAACAGTACCTGTATCAGCCCAACAGACACGCATAAATATATATATGAACAGTAATTGGCCGTCAGAGCCATCACGTCTATCAACCAAACACTCCTATGGCTGTACAATATGTCTACAAAAGCCTCTACATAGATACACAACTGAGTTGGGGTCGGGACAAACTCCCGCCCACAAAAGACTTTTATACAAATACCAAAAGTACATATAGAGACGACTTGGGATGCTCCGAAACAACTGGAGCTCACCACTAACAACAGAATGTCCTGGCTCTTACTGCGGAGGTGTACGACCTGAAGTACCTGTTCCTGCAGGCATGAATACAGGTTCCCCGTGAGGGACGTCAGTACGAAAATATGTACTGAGTATGTAAGGCAGTGAGTATCAAGATGAGATACAAAAGGTCAACAGAACCCAGATACCAGTGAATAAACAGTATGAGTAGACCACACTTAAAAGAGCTGATGGGATACCTGCACATTACTTTCATATCATTACTTCCCGTAATCCTTATCAATACATAACATATGTCATACAATGGCCAACTGATCAGTGGTACTAATACAATACATCAGGGACCACCCCTGGAATAGCATATATACATAAACTTTATAATACAATGGCCAACTGATCAGTGGTACCAATACAATACATCATATCATCAATTTAAAATAAAGACATTCCATTTCCTTAATTCAATTAATCTTTGCGATTGGTTACTTTGTGGTCACACCTTATGGAACTTGAAACCATGATACCTCAATAGGAAAACATGTAAATAGGTAATAAATATCATGAAAATGAGGTAGAGAATCATGGATACCTCATTAAACCATTTCGGAGTCAACAATAGTATATGGACATTTTTTTTTTACTAGCCGGACATCTTAAAAGTGAAAACAAGTTCAATTGGTAGTGTCGAAGATCATATGATGTTATTATGTGTCATGTGTCGTAGGACAATGTTGGAAGCTTACTTGAGAGTGCCATGGGTCATTATTCATGCCAAATATTAGATAGAGTATGTCTTACATACCTTGATATAACCACTTCAATACAAGTGACTTCCCGTACTCTTCGAACAGTTATCTACAATAAGTCATTTGTGGCAAACTAGTATTAGCAACCAAACCTTACCATTTAGGTATTAACTTCACCAAATAATGTCTAGGAAGTAATTCTTTAGCTCATCAATAAGAGTACTACATACATCCTCTTATACTCTTATTACATTCACATATCATGCATTTTCATGAAATATCCCTCAACATCACTCTTAGCCTTTATTTCCCTTCTTAATCACCATCCAATACCAACATGATCACTAGGCATACATAACCACTAATATAATGATATATCACCACAATTCATCCTCCATAATCCAATACAACAACTTCCATAATTTACTACTAACAATTTATACAAAACAATTCATAACTATGTTTCTAGTTATCTCCCAACATCAAGACAATACTAATAATCCTTTATCAATACTTATTCATGGATAAGAATCAAGAATAAATAATATTCATACCTTAACAATGAACTCTTGTAATTAGAATCCTCCTTAAATAATCAAGGGGTGCTTCTCGAAGCTTTCGAGATGGTGAACACAACTACGGGACCAATTCGAATTTTCTACGGTTGAATCACAAAATATTTGAAGTTGAAATTAGGCTAGGGTTTCACCTTCTCTTAATAATTGGATGATATATGATATATGAGGCTAAGTGCAGGTTTATAAAGACCAATTTTCGTCCAAGAGGTAATAGAAAATGACCATTTTTCCCTAAAGATTTAAATAAATCCCGAATCTGTCCCCAGTGGACAGTTTTGACAGGCTGAAGTAAATCGATCATAACTCTTTGCTCAGGTATCGTATTTGGGTGAAACCAATTGCATTGGAAAGATAATTCAAAGGGATTTCATTTTCATATAAAGTATACCACCCAGTTCTTCCTTTACAAGGAGTTATGGTCGTTTAAAGTTGACCCAAAAATCTGTCCCACAATTCTTTTTTTTTTATAGGCTGTAGTAAAACGGGTATAGCTCCTTACTTAGACATTGGATTTGTATGAAACCAGTTTCATCGGAAAGAAGACTCTCGGAGATTTTCGTCGATATATAGAAGCTCACACAGTTCTTTTTGTACAAGGAGTTATGATCGTCTAAAGTTGGATTGCCTAGTTGCAGTAATTTTCCTGCAGAATTACTGTTCACAGGCTTCCCGGCCACCAATTTGAAATTTCGAATGTACTCGCTTATATGAAATACTCCTCTGTTTTGGGCAAACTTTATATCGTTGGAAATTTTATTCCAATACCTACACATACAACTATTGAAGGGATACTTCCGAACACCATACACTTAATTTAATCCATACGCAAGCCTTTAGGACTCCATATAATCGCGATAAGTGTACGAAAAAATTTACGGGGTGTTACACAATCCATCTTCAGGCAACCACCTAACCCTCTTTATGCCCATTTTTAACCCTCTAACTCTGATATGACATACAAACATATGGTATCGTCATATCATTGACTTGCAAGTCTAATTCTCTAAGCCATTTAAAGTATATCAATATCTCTTCTTTCAAACCTAAAGTTTAGGACCACCATGTCAATAAATCATTTCAAAGAACTCTTTCTTATGACCCATGTAAAACATGCAATAAACCCTCTTTGTCAATATTTCAATAAATGCAAGGTGGTCATGTCATATTGCTAAACACATGAAATTCTTACTCTTTAAATCAAGGATATAGTTATATCAAGAAATTCCTTCTCATCATGTCTAAATCATTGATAAAACCATCTTTCCAACCATAATTTATGCAATTCATAATAAAATCATAATTAAATACATCACAAGAGAGGAATTTCATAATTCGTGCTCTCAAAACCTTAAATTTCAAGCATCGTACATATTTATATAGGTGTAAATCAATTTATGGGGGAAATGACCTAAAGGTCAAAGCAACAAAGTCATTCAAACATTTATAATGCATAATGAAGTATGGTTTCCAAAACCCCTTTGTAAAATTCAGACTTAGAGACTTAAATCATGTTCAAGTAATTTAATAGCCCATGTAGTTTTTAGGATAAACCCCACGTACCTCAAATTAGGAAATTGATATATGATTCTTGACGATCTCGGTTTGAAGATTCCGATTCTTGAATCACTTTTGAAATTCTACGGTTGAATTTTGAGAGATCTGATTTGTATTTTTTTGGACTTGGGAGTTTAGTTCTTGAGTAATTAGGAGAAAATGGCCATATATTGATCAAATATGAGCTTAATTCCGTGTATAAATTGTTGATGAGTGGGGGAAAATACTAAAATGCACCTAAGAAATAAAACAAAGTCGCAACTGTCCCTCAGTTGACAGTCTGATAGGCTGAAGTAAATTGGGCATAACTTCTTACTCAGATGTTAAATTTAGATGAAATCAATTGCATTGGAAAGAAGACTCAAAGAGATTTCGTTTGATATATAGGATCCCTCCCAGTTCATTATATACAGTGAGTTATGATCGATGGAATTTGACCCTAAAACTGTGGCTTGAAATGTGCCCCATCTGCGCCCAAAATGCTGGAGCAGATGAAAGGCAGATCAAACCAGTGTATTTTGCACCCGAACTGCGCCCAATCTGTGCCTAAACTGCTGGAGTAGATGTAAGGCAAAGTAAACCAGTGTATTATGCCCCAAAATGCGTCCAAACTGCTTCCAATCTGCTGAAGCAGTTGCAGATCTGGTAAAACCCGAATGGATGAAGTACTCCACTTTGCAAGGTCATAACTCGTAGCTCGGGTATCATATTTAGGTGATATTGGCACCGTTGGAAATATACTTTGAAGTCCTTTCATTCTATATATAGTAGGCCTTCTAATTCATTGTATAAAAAGAGTTATGAATGATGAAACTTGACCCAAGTTGGAGTGTCCACCAAAGCTTAATTGATGAAATTATTTTCAACTCGTCTTAGAGTTAGGGGATTCTTGTGACCTCAATTCATATTCAAAGGTTTTCCCACACTATAAGAGTAATCACCACACATACCTTAACAAGGAATAATTCAGTTTGGGTCTATACACATAGGAATAATGGTCTAAAATTCTAGCCCGAAATGTGGGTTGTTACAGCTTCAAATCTCCAGCAGTTCATCGAACAAAAGGTACTTTGGACTACATTCATTCAGATCTTTGGGGTCCTTCACGTACCCCATCAAAAGGTGGTGCCAGGTATGTGTTAACTTTCATCGATGATTATTCAAGTAAGGTTTGGGTTTATTTCCTGAAAAACAAAAGTGATATTTTCTTAACTTTCAAACAATGGAAAGTTTTGATTGAGAAGCAAACAGGAAAACAGGTCAAGCGACTTAGAACAGATAATGGCTTGGAATTTTGTAATGACGAGTTCAACGAATTTTGCAAAAATTAAGGAATTGCTCGACATCGCACAGTGAGGATGACACCTCAACAAAATGGTGTTGCAGAAAGGATAAACAGGACTCTTTTGGAAAGAGCCCGTTGCATGATTTCAAGTGCTGGGTTGACAAATGCTTTTTGGGCAGAGGCTATCTCTACAGCTTGTTATACTATCAATCGTGATCCTTCTGCACCTTTGAACTTCAAGACTCTGGAGGAAATATAGTCAGGTAAACCTGCTAATTTTTCTAACTTAAAAGTTTTTGGTTGTCCTGCATACATGTATGTAAATGATGGAAAATTAGAGCCAAGGGCTAAAAAATATATTTTCCTTAGATATGCATCTGGGGTGAAAGGATACAGACTTTGGTGCCCTGATCTCAAGTCACCAAAATTTATAATTAGCAGAGATGTAACCTTTGATGAATCCTCCATGTTACATTCTAGAAAAGAGTCTTTTAGCTCTTGCACCAAGAATAAAGAGCATGATGTGTATAAACAGGTGGAGGTTGAGCTTGGCATACCTTCTGAGCCAAGCTCATCATCAACTGTGAAACAAAATACAGTTGAAAATCCAAAAGTTGAGCCAGAAGTTGTGACTTCTGAAGTTGAACCAAATGAGTATTCCATAGCAACACATAGACCAAGAAGACAAATTCACAGACCAAAAAGGTATGAAGATTATGTTACATTTGCTTTTTCAGTTTCACAGGAAACTGAAGAAATTAGAGAACCATCAAATTATTCAGAAGCGGTTTCTGGTGCTGATTCAACCAAGTGGCTGATTGCAATGAATGAAGAAATTGAATCTCTTCATAAGAATAGTACTTGGTCTCTTGTGAAGCCTCCGTCAGGAAGCAGAATCATTGGTTGCAAATGGGTCTTCAAGAAAAATGATGGAATTCCAGGGGTTGAAGATGCAAGGTATAAGGCACGATTAGTTGCAAAGGGCTATAGTCAGGTACAAGGAGTTGGTTTTAATGATATTTTCCCACCTTTTGTTAAAGTTAGCTCTATTCGTATCTTGCTTGCCTTAGTTTCCATGCATGATTTGGAATTAGAACAGCTTGATGTTAAGACAGTTTTCTTACATGGCAAACTTGAGGAACAAATATACATGCATCAACCTGAAGGATTTAACATTGAAGGAAAGGAAGACCATAATTGCTTGTTAAAGAAGTCCTTGTATGGATTAAAACAATCTCCAAGACAATGGTACAAGAGGTTTGATTCCTTTATGTTGGGTCATGGTTATTCAAAAAGCATGTATGATAGTTGTGTTTACTTTCGAAATTTAAATGATGGTTCATTCATTTACTTTCTATTATATGTTGATGACATGCTCATTGCTGCTAAGGATTTGATAGAAATTCACAATTTGAAAAGTCATCTAAAAAGTGAATTTAAAATGAAAGATTTGGGAGCAGTTAAGAAAATCCTTAGCATAGAGATCAGAAGAGATCAAGAAACCCACCTAGAAGAATACTTGGAGAAGGTCTTGGAGAGGTTTGGCATGAAAGAAGCTAAACCAGTAAGTACTCCTCTTGCTGCTAATTTTAAGTTATCAGTTGCTCAATCACCACAGTCAGAGGAGGAAGAAAGGTATATGGCACAGGTATCGTATTCTAGTGCAGTTGGCAGTATCATGTACGCAATGGTATGTACACGTCCAGATATTTCACAAGCAGTAAGTGTGGTAAGCCGATATATGGCTTATCCTGTAAAAGCACATTGGCAGGCGGTAAAATAAATTCTCAGATATTTGTGTGGTACTTCAAACGCTTGTTTGAAATTCGGAAGAAATACTAACACTTTGATTGGTTTTGTAGACTCAGATTATGCAGGTGATCTTGACAAAAGAAGATCATTGACTGGCTACGTATTTTGTATTGGTGGTTGTGCTGTTAGTTGGAAAGCTACATTACAACACGTAGTAGCTTTATCTACTACCGAAGCAGAATATATGGCAGTGACCGAGGCTATCAGAGAAGCGTTATGGTTGAAGGGTCTATTTGTTGAACTCAGTCCACACCAAGGTGGTATTATTATTTTCTGTGATAGTCAAAGTGCAATCCACTTGACTAAAGATCAAATGTTTCATGATAGGACGAAGCATATTGACATCAAGTATCATTTTATTCGGGAATCTATTATTGAAGGAAAGGTCTCTGTTCAGAAGATCAACACTAGAGACAATCTTGCAGATATGTTCACAAAGTCTCTTCCGGTCAGTAAGTTTAAGCTTTGCTTGAGCTTGATTGCCATTTGTGAAGAAAGATTTTGCCCACACGGGCTTTTGCGAAGAGGAAGCAAATTTATTAACCAAACTCAGGCCAAAGTGGAGATTTGTAATGTGGCCTTTTGTTTGATTCTTTGATTCACACTTTGTTCAAGCAAAGTTGCTACTTGTTCAACCAAAGTTGCTACCAAACATTTTGTTGGTAGATTTCTTCCATTCACATGCAAATGTTGAAATTTACATCTTCCATTTTTCATCATGGATGACATCAACAAGTTCTTTCTCATCACTATAAATAGGGACCTCTTCTTTCTCATTTCTAATACATCAAATTACAAGATTTCTCTTTCATTCTCTTGTATTTATTCTTCTTTCCTATTAGAGTATTAAGTTGAGTGAGTGGGTGTTGGGAAACACTTTTGTGAGCTCTTTCTTTTGGAGTGATCTTGTGAGGTTTTTCTCTTCGGTTTTTTGTTTTAATTAGAGTGACTACTCTAATTTTGTAATCTCTCTATTGTACTCTTGTTGATATAGTGAAGTTGTTCCTCTCCGCTCGTGGGCGTAGGTTACATTGACCGAACCACATTAAATTTGTGCCTTCTTTATTTTTCTTTAAGTACTATTACTATTGTCTTTGTTATTGTCATTATAACATTGTTTGGCAAAATTCCGCAATAACCGAGTTCTCGATCCTAACAGGATATTAATTTTGAACTGATTTGGTGTTGTCTTTAGTATGCTCATACTTTGAACTTGCAGAACTTGCTGCAAACTTTGCATTTGGAGTTGAATGTGATCATTGGACGTAAAGATTGCCTTAATGATACAGAATTCATCATCAAGCTCATTAGATAACAGGATTTTGTGATTTCTATGAACTTTCTTTGTGATTTCATTCTGATACTTCATGGACTTGTAGGTTGCAAAAATCACAGAAGAGGGGGTACCAATTTCTCAACAATACTCATTAAAGACTTTTTGGAACTTCTCCACTTTCTAGATCCAACTGTTGGTGCCGAGGGTTCATGGTAATAACTGGCTGCTGCATTGACTAGGTTTGACGAAGGAAATATACAGGCATCGTGCGTTGCAGATATTAGAATTCGCTGTCTCTTCTCGGAAACAATGTTTGACAGAACCTGTATAATTTGAGATGTCTATGGTATTTCTAGTGTTTTTGCTTGTGTAAACTATAAAGACATGCCACCTTATGCTTCACTTTTTCTTCACTTTTAGGAGCCTTATCTTCCAAATTTTATACTGTGGGACGACCCGGTTCATACCTACTCCGTAGGTGTCGGGGAGGGGGGACCACTCCGGCCCTGACCTACGCGCCCTCACCCCAGCTTTGCTGGAGGGGCGTTTCGAACCCCCGACCCTGACACACCACGGTAAGCAAGCTTACCGCTGAGCCAAGGCCATCCCTCCCAAATTTTATACTGTGTTGTGATATATTGCATGACTTCATCTTAGTTACAGAACATATTATCGTCTCATCGGATTGATATATTCCCCTGTGTTCTTACCTACGTTTAATCTAGTAAGAAATCAAGATATTGTAACGCCCCGAAATCGGGTCCCGAGACGTCCCACGGTGCTTAGGGTCATAAGTGACCCCAAGCCAACCCTTCTAAGGCATAACTCATAAGCAACTGAATAAAATGCATAAATCTAAAATAATAATGCGGAAGTTAACTCTTTCCTGGATCTGCTCAATCCAAAACTGAATTTACAAAATTTCAACTCTGCTTTTACAACAAAACTGAAACTGAATACATCAACTTCTAAAGACTGTCTATGAAGCCTCTACTAATATTGACCATAGATAGCTGGGTCATGACTCCCAACTATCCCAACTCAATACAACCGAATAAAGAAAGTAAAGAATTTCTCAAACTGTAAATCTGCTCGAGCCCTTGAATTAAAAGGACTCATCATCTGCTGACTGGAAACTACGAACTGCCTGATTATATTATATGTGCTATGACTTGTACCTACATTACGAGAAAATGTAGCCCACATACGAATATGTGGGTCAGTACCATGGAAAATGTACTGAGTATATGGCTGTGTATGCAATTAAATAATCAATATCATACATTTTGTTAGAAATCATGCATGCTGATCATAATGACTCACAAAGCTCGAATAAACATCTGATATATAAACATCATAAATCATGAACAATGAAACATGTATCATAAATCTCGTGAGTCATTATATTCATCTTAAAATCTAAATTTCTCTTCTTATTCTCAAAACTCATAAACTCAAAAGATCTTTAATTAATACTTTCAAACTCATACTTCCTCAAAACTAAAGGACTCAAACTTGATAAACTCAAAAATTAGGATTTGAGAAACTTTACATTCTTCTGGACTTGGAAACTTAGAAATCTCAAATATCAAACTTGTGGAACATTCAAATCTCAAAACAATTCTCTTTAGAACATCATATCTCAATCTTTCGGAAACAATAACTTTCTCAAAACCCATCTTTCAAAACATATTCATTCATCTTATATAGAGTAGGAACACACACACCTTGGGAGTTTCTTATAACCGACATAAACCATGTGAGCTACATGGAGTCCAACGTCCAACCCACGTTGGGGAGAGCTGTCCTATCCTTGCCATTGGAGTAGGACCTTAATTATCAATTCAAATACTAGTGATCACTATATATCAGCCTCAGACTCACATCCTATGGGGGCACGTAGTTCTAGGAAAGTACCACACTTCCCGCTCGGTGCTAAATACTACTCCCGGACATAGCTCAAAATTTAAAATCAGCCTCAGACTCACATCATAAATAATTTCAGTACTTTGCATCGGGAGCCAATATGCTACCCCTTTTTCATAAGTCAATCAAACATGAATTTCTTGTCTCAACACATATCGAAGCAACAATTTTTGCTTTTAGAAATACTCATAAAATCTTGTCAACGACTCGAGATCAAAATCTCCTTATAATTTCATCACATATATTTTAGGACCCAAAATATCAAGATTTATACATCAAAATCATATCCGAATTTCTTATTCAAAATTTATCTCAAGATTTTCAATTTATCTCAATCAAAATATTGAAAACTAATTCATGACATAAATATCAAAATTTCAATATTTCATAACATAATTTCATTTCCAATACTCAACGTAAAATTTATTCAACAACATAAATTCTCAATAGGGAAATATAAATCAATATATATATATATCAATTCAAATCATAACAAGATAAATTATCATGTCTTCAAATACTCAAATCATTGATAATTCCATAAATTCAAAATAATATGAATTGATATCAATTTCAACATAAATATTCACGTAATCTTTACAAAAATCAAGTTTTGGGCACAAGAACGGAAGGATTATTCTTGTTCAAACCCCACATACCTCAAATCTATGTACTTTAGATGAACTTTGAATTCCAGATCTCTACTTGCGAAAATAATAGGTGTCCCTTGAAGATCTTGATTTGAGGATTATGATTCACGGATTACTTTTGGAATTTCACGGATGAATTTGGATGGATCTTGAATTTGTTTCAGAGCTTCTGTGCTGTTTCTCTGAGGCAGAAACTGGAAAATGGTACTATAGTACCAATTATTGAGCTTAAGACGGATGAAGATTGAAAAAGTTATTGGAGCACCGGAGTATACCAGGCGTCGCCTGTCCTGGAGCACCGGAGTACCCCAGGCGGCGCCTGGTCTATTGCACCGGTATTGTCCAGGTGGCGGCGTCGCCCGCTTATCGCGCGGGCTCACTGGTTCGAAATCCAAACGCGGCCTAAACGACGTTCAAAAATTCCGAAACTCACCCAAGATGTACTATGGACTTCCACGATCGTAACACAACTTGAAAATTGAAAAACGGATATCGGGAAGGTCTTCAAATAAATCCCCGAAGCTAGGGACTCAAAAATAAACTAAGTGTTGGAATACTTAGCCAAAATTTTAAGTGTAAGCTTCTTTGATTCATTTCGAAAGCCTTAACGATATAATTCGTTATTTGTTTCCATAATTATTTTTACTCCATGAATGTGACACGTAAATGAAGGGAAAATGGCACGGTATGATACATGGGGAAAACTATTTACCCAACATAGCCTGCAATTTATTTCTTACTCTTATTAGCTCTTTGCTGCCATATCGAGCTGTGACGCTGAAGTTACAAAGGGGAATTTGTCCTTCACCATTTGATAAGGTTAATAAGCTCAGGTAGCAGTAAATTTCCATTCTTCATAAAATTCTCGTGTTTTTGCCTTTCGGTTGAAGTTGTGGTTAAAATTTGAAGCTATTTGAAAAATATTTGACCCATATCGAATGAGAGTTTTGTAGTTGAAGTTCGTAGGAGACTAAACTAAATTTTTTTTATAAGCTTGTGTTAAAATGTAGAAGTATCTATAAGCACCTATTATATATTATACGCTTCTGTACAAGATTTATATGTGTTACTAGGGGTGTTATACATCATGAGAATAAGTACAAGACGACCTTACCTTAGAATAAAACACAAGGATAACACTTTTATCCTTCACAAAAGGAGGTTTAGGAGTACTATTAACAAACTAACATGCAGCACTGTTGCAATAAACAAAAAGGGGTTATGCGGTGTAATTTGTAAATATGCGCCGCGTAGATGTAATATTTTGTATTTGTATGTTTTTTTTTTAAATTCCATAATAAAAGCTTAGCATTGAATTGAGGGTTTCTATTTCTTCATTTTCCTATTAGGGTTTGATATCTCAAGTCTTTTCTAATCGAAATTCGTGCCAATACTGCTCGGAACTCAGAAGCAAGACCTCTGATTAAGGTGAAGTTTTTTCCATTCTTATACAAGAGATTTGTTGAATAGTGGTTGCAACTGTATTAGAATGAAACGCCGTCAATCCAAATTGTTTATTTGCGAGGAAATTATAATCAACATATTGAATCGCTTGCCTTTAAAATCGGTAGCAAGATTTAAATGTGTATCAAAGGACTGGCGAAAGTACATTGCTGAAATTTACCGTTGTCGTCTCCAGTTGCTTGCACCCTACCTAATCGGTTTCTTTTGCATAGAGAAACGTCTGCAAAGTCGTTTCTTCTTTTTCATCCAAGGACTCGCCATTGCTAATCTGGCTTGGATAGATCAGTCAATTTTATCGGCGAGAGAGTGTATGTTGTTGCTTCTTCCAATGGTTTTCTCCTATTCAACAAGCTTAGAAACAGGCAGAGGATTTTTTATGTTTATAATCCTGCCATGAGGCAGCGTTAGGATCTCCCTGAAACTCGAATACTTATGGTTGATCCATACGTTGGATTTATGGCAAAGGAGGAAAATGACTTTGTTTCGTTTACTATTGTTCGATATGCAATACCTCTGGCTTATAACTTTAATTTCCCTACGACGTACAGCATAAACATTGAAAGTTTCTCTTCAGAGACTAATGTGTGGACTGCTAATAAGCTAATTCTTGATGTACCTGTTAAGTTGTACCCCTCATGGGATCTGACTTCATCATCATCAGCTGGTGTCGTTGATGGAGTATTTTGTTGGCTTGATAACTGTGGATTGATCACTGTTTATGATAGCGTAAAGAAGAGTTTTTGGGTTTTGGAATTGCCTGTACAAATATTGGTCCATCCCGGTCAGTGTTGTCTTGGATTATCTGGTGGGAAACTCTATTTAGCAATGAATCGTTGGAAAAACATCATTGTTTGGAATTTTCCTAGTCGAGATAATGCAGTATGGGTTAATAAGTATGCTGTAAGTGTTGCTGCTGCAGTTCAGAGATGTGATGAAGATTTTGGACTTGGAGGAGTCAATGATCTTGATAAGGAGGTTCAGAACATGTTTTTTCATCCTGCTCTTCTGCACGACTTGTATTTGCAAATAAGAGGCAAGGTTATTTCTTATGACTTGAAAGCGCATACTGCAGAACTTGTATATGATTTTGGAGAAGCTTGGCGAAAGACACACCACTACAAATTTTTTTCCTATGAGTGGCCTCAGTGGCCGCGACGCGTCTACAGTAGACCATCAACAGGTATTACATATTTGTACTTCAATTAATATCAACATTTACTGTTTCACTTTGAACTTTGATGTAACTAACTTTTTGTGGACTTGTTTTTAAACTTTTTATAGGAGGGAGTGATCCTTTTTGTACAAAAGAAAATCCATATATATATCGATCCACTATAAAGTGTTTATGAAAGTGACTTATTTTCATCTATGTTGGTTGAGTTAGCTTAAATAGCTGGTGTTCTACGGTGTGAACTTATTGTGGCAATCTTTGATGGTAGCTGGTTTCGGATACTGTTTTTGAACTGATTTGATATCATCTTTAGTTGCTAGTCCATCTTATATAGTGGTTTTATTTTTGATAATTTGTGACCTAGTGTTGGAAATAACTATGTAGGACCGCGCCTCGACATTGCTTTATTTATGGTCCAGTTGACGATGTTGAAGTACTCTTTTTCTTTTGTACTCACCCTTGCTTTTTGCGCATCTGTTGTGCAGGTTCTGAGCCCAATACTAGCGTACGTGATCCTCACTTGGAGAATATCGAAGTTCCAGGAGGTAGTTGTTTGGCTGTTCCACCGCATCCGGATGTCAGTATCTTCTTTATTTTCTGTCATTATCCTTCGGACAGTTTGTATAAATTTTGGATTCTTACTCATGTTGTCTTCGACGTTTTACACTCATGTCACTGTATTTTTGGGGTTGAAAACTGTATTCTTTCTAATTTCTGTGTTGATTTAAGACTTTACTTCTGCTACTTTTCTACTTCTATTCCGCGTTTGCTTACCTATACCTGGCTTGTGGATAGATGCCATCATGACCTTAGTTTTTGGGTCGTGACAGTTCTGTTCATGCTGATTATGATTTCTCATACTACACAACCGTGCGACTGAGGCGATGGAATCATGTTCCCACTTCATGATTATTCAGGAGCTCAGTGACTACTAGGTTTTATTGTGTTTGTAGTGTCCGTCCTACTTATAACAATGTCGTGTTGCAGAACAATAGCTGAAGTTCTGTTGCTGGTGGGAAGTGATAAGTATCCCATGGAATTAGTTGAGGTGCGAGAAAGCTGATCCGTACACCACGGTTATCTAAAAAAAATTAGCGGAAGTTTCCAAAAGATTCTCAGCTCAGGTGCAACAAATCCAGTAAAAGAGGGAAACGGTGAAGAAATATCGCAATTAACAAGGAAACAGTGCAAAGTCTACAAGAAAGAAACAATAACAACAATAAAATAGTGCGATAGTCGAAATACAATAAACACCAGACTATGATAGATATCACGGATTAGCTTCACCTCAACATCTATGACATAAAATGAAAACATGAGATATCTGTGCTTGTCCAAGTATATATCAATTGCTTTATACATTACAACAGAATTTCTATCAGTTACTTCCTCCTGATGCTGCTTGTGATAAGAATTAATCTGTTCAACCTCAGCATACAAGTCATCACCAAGTTGTGCGTAGCACGACTACGCCACATGTATCCGTGCTTTCTGTAGAAATTCTTCAATATCCTTTTCACACTTACGCTTTTGCATATCTTGATCCATCGGTAGCAGCGCTACAGAGACAATTGCGTGAATGACCTTAAAGATCGTTTTAGATGTAGCGATTAGCTTTTGACCATATTCAATTCATCAGGTTCAATCCAAGTAGATTCTGATGCTACTACTCTGATCAACCTGAAAAAGACTTGAATATTTTTCTTCTTAGATACTAGTCTAAGGGCTGTTTGGATATGATTTTTTTCAAAACAGTTTTTGGTTATTAATTGACAGATTTTTGAAAAGAACATAGAAAACGAGTTTCAAGTTTGAAAAAAGTAGTTTTGACCAATTTTCAGGTGAACACTCTGCTCACAAAACTTCTATTCTTTTTCAAGTTAAATGATTATCCAAACACAACTTCCAAATACCCTGTTCAACCTTTATTTTTTTCTTTCAAATATTACATTTTCTTATGTTCAAACGTCAACTGTTAAACATAAAATCGCGAGCAATTTTTCAATCTTGACACTGAATTTATCTAAGATACAATATGAGTGGTATTAGGGGTGCCCATGAGTCCTGGGGTTCTTATCGGATAACTATTGTTTTTTTGTTAGACGCGTATGTTTGAAATTTCAACCTGTTTTTAATCTATTTAAGTCATGTAGGACTGAGGTGCAAACATACATGTAAAAATTACATGACTAACATGTTCAAATATCCCCAAAGTGGCCGGTCTTGAACTTTTTGTCCCGGTCCCCACACCCCACCCCACCCCACCCCCACGCGCACACACACACACTCCCGAAGTATGTAGTCTTGAATTTTTATCCGCTAAATAAATTCCAAGGTTTGCCTGTAAGGCAGGATTATGATCAATTGTGTTGTTTTATTGCTTTGAAATCTCATGAATGTTTGCCTTGTGCAAGTTTATTATCTTGAATGTCTGCATTATGGATAGTTAGAATGTTTGCCAGCAAAATTTATCAAACGGGCCGAACATGGGCCCTTAATAGAGGCCATTTTCATAAGACATTATTTATGGGGACAAAACATCAAGACCAACCCTAAATATTTTAGGGCGAAAGTTCCAATTTTAATCCTACACAGCACATCACAATGAAACGTCGTTCATGCAAACTGCATGTTTGTGAGGAAATTATAACCAACATATTGAATCGTTTGACTTCGAAATCGCTAGCAAGGTTTAAATGCATATCAAAGGATTGGCGAAAGTACATTGCTGAAATTTACCGTTGTCGTCTTCAGTGGCCTAAACCATACCAACTCGGCTTCTTTTGCGTAGAGAAACGTTTGCAAAGTCGTTTCTTCGTCTCGTCGAAGGAGTCATCACTTGTAATCGGTACTAGTTTGGATGAATCAGTTAGTTTTATCGGGGAGAGAGTGTATGTTGTTGCTTCTTCCAATGGTTTTCTACTATGCAATAAGCTTAAAAGCCGGCAGAGGATTTATTATGTTTATAATCCAGCCACAAGGCAGCGTTTGGATGTCCCTAAAACTCAAATTCTTATGGATGATCCATATGTTGGATTTACGGTCAAGGAGACAGATGGCTCTGTCTCCTTTACTATAGTTCGCTATGGAGTACATCAGCCTTATTTTCATGAACTCCACTACAGTGTAACAATTGAAAGTTTCTCTTCAGAAACAAATATTTGGACTGCAACTCTTGATGCACCTATTCGATTTTATCCTTCTAGGGATGAGACTTCGTCATCATCAGCTTGTGCAGTCGATGAAGTTTTCTGTTGGCTTTGTAATGAAGCACACTGGGTGACTGTTTATGATAGTGTAAAAAAGTGTTTTTGGACTTTGGGATTACCTGACCAGATGTGGTTTTCTCGCGGTTCTGGTTGTCTTGGATTATCTGGTGGGGAACTCTGTTTTGCATCGAATAGTGGTACAACCATCTCGTGTTGGCGACTCAACAATTTTCCTAGTCGAGATGCAGTCTGGGTTTGGAAGTATAATGTAGATGTTGCTACTGTAGTTCAGAAATGTCGAGAGGATTTTGGACTTGGAGGAGGCAATGCTCTTGGTTTTAAGGTTCGGAACATGGTTTTTCATCCTGCTCTTCTGGACATCTTGTATTTGCAAATAAGAAGCAAGGTTATTTCTTATAACGTGAAAACGAGTACTGCAGAACTTGTGCATGATTTTGGAGAAGCTTGGCGGAAGACAGTACACTACAAGTTGTTTTCCTATGAGTGGCCTCAATGGCCGCCTCTCCAGTAGACCATCAACAGGTATTGCATATTTGTATTTCGTCTAATACTTTCACTTATTTACATTGAACTGAGAAATAACAATTCTTTGTGGACTTCTTTTTAGACTTACAGTAGGGAGGGAATGACCCTTGTTACTTGTTGTACAAAAGAAGTTCCGTTGATATCGAGCCATTGTAGTGTGTATATAAAAGTGACTTATTTTCATCTATGTAGGTTGAGTTGACTTAAATAGCTGGCGTTTTATGGTTTGAGCTTACTGTGGAAGTCTGTAATAGTAGCTGGTTTCGGGTATTGTTTTTAAACTGATTGTTAGGATCGATTACCTTCCACACTCACTAGATCTAGCGGAAGAGATGAAGAAAGTTAGAGAGAAATTTCGTGAAGAGGGAGAAAGAGAGAGAGAGAAATAATTTCGTGGTAACACCCGTAGGTAAACTCCACGGCGGACGGGCTATTTATATTAATGATTTAGGGTATGTACAGTTACACAGAGAAATGAGAATAAGTGCTACAGTGCCTAAAATTTGGAGGTTGAACCGCGTGAACATTAATATATGAACAATACATCATATATTAATCAGGCTCCACACCTAACACTGATTTGGTGTTGTCTTTTGTATGCTCATACTTTGATCTTCAAAGTCCATAGCATTTGCTCCATGTAGATAGCTGCTGTAGTTGACTGAAGATTGGTGAAGAGTTACAGTGGGTTGCTCCTCAACTCTGGGACCTGTTCCCAGATGGACTCAAACAACAAGAATCAGGAGAAAACTTACACAATAAAATGCGTGGAGAAAGTAAATAGCAGACACAACAATTTTACGTGGAAACTCCTTGTCCAAGGAAGAAAAACCACGACCTGCCTTGAGAATCACCTAACTCTAGATGATTACAAAGAAATCAGGTTTACACCACAACACCTACTAATAATCATACAAGCAACAGTAGGCAAACGTTTTAGAACACCTTACAAAGACTCAAATACAAGAAGGAAATAAAGTATAACTTGATGAGCTATCAGTTCCTTATTGCAAAAAGAGTCTTTGATTTAAGAGCTTCAAGAGAAATATTTGTTGTAAGTATATGGAAGCATGATTTTCTTGTTGGAGAAGATGAACAATATATTTTATGACACAAGAAAACCTGAGAGGAATATCAATGGTTGGGACAAAAAGGTGGCAACAACTTTTCACCAACTTTTGTACCGGTGACAGGTAAGCTCAACTTGTTCCCTGAGTAGTAGCAGCCCGCTTTGTCATCACACAATCTTTAGGAAACAGGTCCCTACATGCAGTTCGTCAAACATCAAAACTAAGGACTTCACAATTGGTTTCTTGTTTATACTTTAGCTGGAATAAGGGAAAAAATAGTGGTAAGGTTGTGTTGGCTTGGAAAGCTTAGGCATAAACTTGCAGAACTTGCTGCAAACTTTGCATTCGGAGTTGAATGTGATTATCGGATGTAAAGATTGCTTTTGTGATTTTTCTGAACTTTCTATGTGATTTCATTCTGATACTTCACGGACTTGTAGGTTGCAAAAATCTCAGAAGAGGGGGTAACAATTTCTCGACAATACTCATTGAAGACATTTTGGAACTTCTCCGCTTTCCATATCCAACTGTTGGTGCCGAGGGTTCATAGTAATAACTGACTGCTGCATTGGCTAGGTTTGATGAAGGAACTATACAGGCATCGTGCGTTCCAGATTTTAGAATTCGCTGTGTCTTCACGGAAGTGATGTTTGACAGGACCTGTATAATTTGAGGTGTCTATGGTATTTCTAGGCTTTTTGCTTGTGTAAACTATAAAGACATGCCGCCTTATGCTTCACTTTTTCTTCCAAATTTTATACTGTGTTGTGATGTATTGCATAGCCTACAATTTATTTCTTACTCTTATTAGCTCTTTGTTGCCATCTCGAGCTCTGTGGCGCTGAAGTTACAAAGGGGAATTTGTCCTTCACCATTTGATAAGGCTCTATTTGAGCTTCAGCTTTAATTAGAGATCTCGATTTTGACTCAAGGATGAAAAGATAAGAGAAAGATGTTTCAATTGAACAAAGAATCATCTTATATTTGTGTAAAGAAAGAAAAGGTGTGATTAGTAAAGACTCCGTTTGAACTTCATCTTAATTAGAGGTCTTGGTTAGACTTATGAGCATTCTTAGAGCGAATTCCAATTAGTCAATCTAGAAATTTCAAACCCAAATGGGAAAATAAAATAGTGGTAGCCCGACACTTTAAGTTGTTTTAAGGGAAAATAAAATAGTGTTCGGGTCAGCTTTCACGCATCTCGACTAATTCCACGGGATACTTATCACTTCCCACCAGCAACAGAACTTCAGCTATTGTTCTGGAACACGACATTGTTATAAGTAGGACTGATACAAACACAATAAAACCGATTAGTAGTCACTGAAGTCCAGAATAATCATGAACTGGAACATGATTCCATCGCCTCAGTCTCACGGTTGTACAGTATGAGAAATCATAATCAGCATGAACAGAACTGTCACGGCCCAGAAACAAAGGTCATGATGGCATCTATCCACAACCCAAAGATAGGTAAGCAAATGTGGAATAGAAGTAGAAAAGTAGCGGAAGTAAAGTCTTGAAGTCATAGTTTCATAAATCAACACAGAAATTCGGAAGAGTACAGTTTACAACCCCAAAAATACAGTGACATGAGTGCAAAGCTTCTAAGACAAGATGGGTAAGAATCCGAAATTTATACAAACTGTCCAAAGGATAATGACTGAAAATAAAGAAGATACAGATATCCAGATGCGGTGGAACAGCCAAACAACTACGTCCCGGAACTTCTAAAATCTCCAACTCAAAGTGAGGATCATGTACCGCTAGTATTGTGCGCAGAACCTGCACAACAGATGCGCAAAAAGCAAGGGTGAGAACAAAAGAGCAAGAGTACTCCAGCATCGTCAACTGGACCATAAATAAAGCAATGTCGAGGCTTGGTCCTACATTGTTCTTTCCAACACTAGGTCACAAATTATCAAAAATAAAACCACTATATAAGACGGATTAGCAACTAAAGATGACATCCAATAAGTTCAAAAACAGTATCCGAAACAAGCTACTATCAAAGATTTCCACAATAAGCTTAAACCGTAGAACACCAGATATTTAAGCCAACTCAACCAACATAGATGAAAATAAGTCACTTTCATAAAAACTTTGTAGTGGCTCGATACCAAACGGAACTTCTATTTTTCAAAAAGGGTCACTCCCGCCTACTATAAATCTAAAATGAAGTCCACGAAGAGTTATCTACATCTAAGTTCAAAGTAAAATAGTAAATGTAATAATACCTGTTGATGGTCTACTGGATATGCGGCCATTGAGGCCACTCATAAGAAAACAATTTGTAGTGTACTGTCATTCGCCAAGCTTCTCCAAAATCATGCACAAGTTCTGCAGTACTCGTTTTCACATTATAAGAAATAACCTTGCTTCTTATTGGCAAATACAAGATATCTGGAAGAGCAGGATGAAAAACCATGTTCCGAACCTCTGCCTCCTCCAAGTCCAAAATCCTCTCGACATTTCTTAACTACAATAGAAACATGTATATCATACTTCCAAACCCATACTGCGTCTCGACTAGGAAAATTGTTGAGTCGCCAACACGAGATGATTGTACCACTATTCAATGCAAAACAAAGTTCCCCTCCAGATAATCCAAGACAAATATAACCGGGATAAAACCACGTCCGGTCAGGTAATCCCAAAAACAAATTTTTACACTATCGTAAACAGTGATCTGTTTTGGATAATTACAAAACCAACAGAATACCCCATCGACTACACAAGCTGATGATGGAGAAGTCTCATCCATAGAAGGTGTAACACCCCATAAAATTCGTGCATGGATTAGCCTTTAATAGAGTGCTCTTAGACTTAAAAACTTGAAAATTTTTCCAGGTGTAATGAGGACTTAGAGTCATTTTAGCTGGCAATCTTCGGGATACAACTTTTCAACCTTCCCGACATCCGTTTTTAGATTTTCAAGTTGCGTTACGATCGGGCAATCTCATAGTACATCTCGTATAAGTTTCGGAATTTTTCGGAACGTATAAGGCTGCGTTTGGATTTCAAAACAGTAGCAAAACGCGTAGCCTATTGCCCAGTTTTCAGCATTTCAGGGTCAACTTTAAATGATCATAACTCTCTGAATATAATGAACTGGGAGATCTGCTACCTATCAAATGAAATCTCTTTGAGTCTTCTTTCCAATGCAACTAGTTTCATCCAAATCCAACATCTGAGTAAGGAGTTATACCCGTTTTACTTCAGCCTGTCAACTGAGGGACAATTTCGACTTTGTTTGTTTTCTTAGGGGCATTTTAGTCATTTCACCTCACCCAAATTTCGTTAGCCCTCAATTCATCAAAATATAATCCTTTTCTCAAATTTTCTCTCAAGAATACTCTCTAGGGTTTCAGAATAAAAATCCAAGTAGTTCAAGATTCAATCATGGGTTTTCAAAACAAATTGAAGATTTGGAATCCCCGCAACGTAGGCTTCAAGAAGCACCTATTATTTCCGCATATAGAGGTACGTCGGGTTATCCTAAAAATCTCATGAGCTTTAAAAATTCATGTTTTCAAAATGGGGGTTTTGAAATTACGAATATGATTATGTTTTAAACGTTTTATGATATTGATTTGGTCTTTAGGCCTAATTCCAAAGTGATTTGATATATTATATATGTATATGCATGTGTTTCATAATGATGATAAATTGAGAGCATGATTTACATGGAACCCCTCTCTTGATATGATGTTGTTTTAAATTTTCACATGATATGAATTGTTTGAAATCATCTTGAAATGCATGTCATGAAATGTCTTAAAAAAATGTCATGATTTGGATATGGTCTTTGACTTTCAAACAGAGGGTTGTTTTGTTCATGTTGAAATATATTGCATATGATGATTGAATGAAGAGAATGATATGATACTGATGACTTGCAAGTCAGGTATGCCAATACCCTACAGAGTATGATATGTGATTGATTTGAACAAAGTTTGAGTGCATTAAGTTTCATGAGAAAGGTGGACCCGAAGAAGGCGTTTGAGTGAAAGGGCTCATCTTTGGAAACCATAGTAGCCGATAGGGGTTATTGTAACACCCCGTAAATTTTTTCGTACACTTATCGCGATTATATGGAGTCCTAAAGGCTTGCGTATGGGTTAAATTAAGTTTATGGTGTTCGGAAGTATCCCGTCAATAGTTGTATGTGTAGGTATTGGAATAAGCTTTCCAACGATATAAAGTTTGCCCAAAACAGAGGAGTATTTCATATAAGCGAGCACATTCGAAATTTCAAAACGGTGGCCGGGAAGCCTGTGAATAGTAAATCTGCAGGAAAATTACTGCAGCTAGGCAATTATTTTTTTGGATCAACTTTAGACGATCATAACTCCTTGTACAAAAAGAACTGTGTGAGCTGCTATATATCGAAGAAAAGCTCCGAGAGTCTTATTTCCGATGAAATTGGTTTCATCCAAATCCAATGTCTGAGTAAGGAGCTATACCCGTTTTACTACAGCCTATCAAAAATAAAAACAGAATTGTGGGACAGATTTTTGGGTCAACTTTAAATGACCATAACTCCTTGTACAGGAAGAACTGGGTGGTATACTTTCTATTAAAATGAAAGCCCTTTGAATTATCTTTCCAATGCAATTGGTTTCACCCAAATCCGATACCGGTGCAAAGAGTTATGATCGATTTACTTCAGCCTGTCAAAACTGTCCACTGGGGACTGATTCGGATTTATTTAAATTTTTAGGGCAAAATGGTCATTTTCTATTACCTCTTGGACGAAAATGGGTCTTTATAAACCTACACTTAGCCTCATATATATCATATATCATCCAATTATTAAGATAAGGTGAAACCCTAGCCTAATTTCAACTTCAAATATTTTGTGATTCAACCGTAGAAAATTCGAATTGGTTCCGTAGTTGTGTTCACCATCTCGAAAGCTTCGAGAAGCACCCCATGGTTATGTAAGGAGGATTCTAAATGCAAGAGTTCATTGTTAAGGTATGAATATTGTTTATTCTTGATTCTTATCCATGAATAAGTATTGATAAAGGATTATGAGTATTGTCTTGATGTTGGAAGATAACTAGAAACATAGTTATGAATTGTTTTGTATAAATTGTTAGTAGTAAATTATGGAAGTTGTTGTATTGGATTATGGAGGATGAATTGTGGTGATGTATCATAATATTAGTGGTTATGTATGCCTAGTGATCATGTTGGTATTGGATGGTGATTAAGAAGGGAAATAAAGGCTAAGAGTGATGTTGAGGGATATTTCATGAAAAAGCATGATATGTGAATGTAATAAGAGTATAAGAGGATGTATGTAGCACTCTTATTGATGAGTTAAAGGATTACTTCCTAGACATTATTTGGTGAAGTTAATACCTAAATGGTAAGGTTTGGTTGCTAATACTAGTTTGCCACAAATGACTTATTGTAGATAAGTGTTCGAAGAGTACGGGAAGTCAAGTTGGACTTGTATTGAAGTGGTTATATCAAGGTATGTAAGACATACTCTATCTAATCTTTGGCATGAATAATGACCCATGCACCTCCAACTACGTGGGGAGAGTTCAAAGATGCATTTATTGATCATTATCTTCCATTTGAGAATCGTCAGGCCCGTGCAGATCAATTCTTAAATCTTCGTCAGGGTAATATGAGTGTAAGGGAGTATAGTCTTCGATTTAACGCCTTGTCTCGATATGCTTCTAATGTGGTAGCTACTATGGATGACAGAGTTCATCACTATGTGGATAGATTGGAACCATACTTGGTTAGAGATTGTACCATTGCTACTTTGAACAAGGACATGGATATAGCGAGGATACAAGCTTTCGCTCAGAAGATGGAAGATCAGAGGCAAAGAAGAAGAACCCAGGAATCAGAAAAAGGATATTCTAAGCGGGCCAGAGCTATAGGGCAGTTTATGGCATCTCAGGGAGGTTTTAGGCCTTCGTTCTCTCATAGATTGCCTAGCCAGTTATCTTCTTATCCGGCAATTAGTGCTCCACCGCAATTTCAAAGGTTCAGAGGTAATCAGTTCGGGCAAAGCAGTGAAAATCAGAGTTCGCGAACAGTGGGGTATCAAGGGCAAGGGAGTATGAGTCAATTGAGACCTCCACGACACCCGTGCCCCATATGTAGAATATTTCACTTTGGCGAATGTCGGCTTGGAACGAACAATTGCTTTTGGTGCGGTAGGCCGGGGCATATGGCTAGAGATTGCCCACACAGGACCACAGGTGGTATAACACGACCTACCGGATCAACTGTTGCGTCATCATCGGTACCTCCTTTGAGTAGGGGTGCACAACCTATGGGTCACGGTAGAGGTGATAGAGGAGCAGCTAGTTCTAGCGGAGCTCAGAACCGTGTGTATGCCCTAGCAGATCGGCAGAATTTAGAGGCTTCTCCAGACGTGGTTACAGGTACGTTGTCCATCTTTGCATTTGATGTGTATGCCTTAATTGATCCTGGTTCTACATTATCGTATGCTACTCCTTTGGTTGCGGGAAGGTTCAGGAGAACACCCGAATTATTAGCCAAGCCATTTGAAGTATCAACGCCAGTGGGGGACTCTCTTATAGCTAGGAATGTTTATCGAAATTGTGTTGTGAATATTTGTGGTCGTGATACGATGGCCGATCTTGTTGAGTTAGAAATGGTAGATTTTGATGTTATTATGGGAATGGATTGGTTAGCGTCTTGTTATAATACAGTAGATTGCCGTTCTAAGAAGGTGTATTTCCATTTCCCAAATGAGGCAGTCCTTGAATGGAAGGGTAATGTTGGCGCGCCGAGAGGTAGATTTATTTCTTACTTTAAGGCAAGAAAAATGATTTCCAAGGGGTACATATACCATTTGGTTAGAGTAAGGGATACAGAGGCAGAGCCGCCAACTTTTCAGACCGTTCCGGTTGTGAATGAATTTCCTGAAGAACTACCTGGTTTACCTCCTGAACGAGAAGTGGAGTTTGGTATTGATATGTTGCCAGACACACAGCCAATCTCAATTCCTCCTTATAGAATGGCACCAGCAGAGTTGCGAGAATTAAAAGAGCAACTGAAAGACTTGCTAGAGAAGGGATTCATCAGGCCTAGTATGTCCCCTTGGGGAGCACCAATATTGTTTGTGCGTAAGAAAGATGGTTCGCTGAGGATGTGTATTGACTATCGGCAATTGAATAAGGTGACTATCAAGAATAAATACCCTCTTCCCCGAATTGATGATTTATTTGACCAGTTGCAGGGTGCCCAATGTTTTTCCAAGATTGACTTGAGATCAGGCTATCATCAAGTGAGAGTCAAGGATAAAGATATACCCAAGACAGCTTTCCGAACACGGTATGGTCATTATGAATTCCTGGTTATGTCATTCAGGCTGACAAATGCACCCACAGTTTTTATGGATCTGATGAATAGGCTGTTTAAGCCGTTTCTAGATGTGTTCGTGATAGTTTTCATAGATGACATTCTGGTCTACTCTAGATCAGAAGAGGACCATGTTAATCACTTGAGGCAGGCATTGCAGATTCTTCGTGATCGTAAGCTGTATGCGAAGTTTTCTAAATGTGAGTTTTGGCTCAAGTCAGTGGCATTTTTGGGCCATATTGTATCCAGTGAAGGCATAAAAGTTGACACTCAGAAGATTGAGGCTGTGAAGAATTGGCCAAGACCCACGACGCCTATGGAGATTCATAGTTTCCTCAGGTTGGCAGGTTATTATAGAAGGTTTGTTGAAGTTTTTTCTTCTATTTCTGCACCCTTGACTAAGTTGACGCATAAAGCCTCCAAGTTTCAATGGAATGATGCCTATGAAAAGAGTTTACAAGATCTGAAGAGCAAGTTGACTTCTACACCGGTATTGGTACTTCCTGAAGGCACAGAAGTGTATGAAGTGTATTGTGATGCTTCGAGAAGTGGATTAGGATGCATATTAATGCAATATGGTAGAGTAATAGCCTATGGCTCTAGACAGTTGCGACCACATGAGAGGAATTATCCCACACATGATCTTGAGCTAGCTGCAGTTGTATTTGCTTTGAAGATATGGCGCCACTACTTCTATGGGGTTCATGTTGACATATATACCGATCATAAGAGCCTGCAATATATCTTCAGTCAGAAAGATCTAAACATGAGGCAGCGAAGATGGCTTGAATTGTTGAAAGATTACGATGTTGATATCTTGTATCATCCAGGAAAAGCGAATGTGGTAGCGGATGCACTGAGTCGTAAGTCTAAAATGGCATCTATAGAAAAGCAGGGGATGATTAAGGATCTTCACCAACTAGCTAATTTGGGAGTTCGACTTCTCGAAACTCCAGATGAAGAGGTTATTGTACGTAATGCAGCGGAATCTTCATTGATAGCTGAAGTGAAAGAGAAGCAGTATGCAGATCCAATTTTATTGCAGCTTAAGGAGGATGTGCAGAGTGGCACGACAAAGGCATTTGAGCTTACGCGAGAAGGAGTGCTTCAGTGTCAGAATCGTTTATGTGTACCTGATGTAGTTGAGCTAAGAAAGAGAATTATGACAGAAGCACACTGTTCAAGGTATTCCATCCATCCAGGGTCGACTAAGATGTATCAAGATTTGAAAACAATATATTGGTGGAATGACATGAAGAAGAATATTGCCGAATTTGTAGCTGAATGTCCGAATTGTCAAAGAGTCAAAGTAGAACACCAGAAACCCGGTGGTTACATGCAATGTATAGATCTTCCAGTCTGGAAGTGGGACAAGATCAATATGGATTTCATCACGGGTTTGCCTCATACATATCGAAAGTTTGATTCCATATGGGTGATCATTGATAGGCTTACCAAATCTGCGCACTTCTTACCAGTTAAGACAACTTATACGGTGGAAGAGTATGCGAAGTTGTATATTAAGGAGATCGTTCGGTTACATAGAGTTCCAATTTCCATTATATCCGATCGAGGAGCCCAATTTACCGCAATTTTCTGGAAGTCTTTTCAAAGGAGTTTGGGGACACAAGTAAATCTAAGTACGGATTTTCATCCTCAAACGGACGGACAAGCGGAACGTACCATCCAGACACTTGAAGATATGCTACGAGCATGTGTATTAGATTTCAAAGGCAACTGGGATGATCACCTACCTCTTATCGAGTTTGCCTACAATAATAGCTATCATTCAAGTATCAAAATGGCACCATATGAAGCATTGTATGGAAGAAAGTGTAGATCGCCAATAGGATGGTTTGAAGCAGGTGATGCGGTCTGGTTTGGACCGGATCTTGTTTATCAAGCAATGGAGAAGGTTAAAGTGATCCAACAACGGCTTGAAACAGCTCGAAGTCGACACAAATCTTATGCGGATGTTAGAAGAAGAGGACTTGAGTTTTCTATCGACGATTGGCTATTCTTGCAAGTATCACCAATGAAAGGAGTGATGAGGTTTGGCAAGAAAGGAAAGTTAAGTCCATGATACATAGGTCCGTACAAGATCATTCAAAGATTTGGACAAGTTGCTTATGAGTTAGAGCTACCTCAAGAGCTCTCAGCAGTTTATCCCGTATTTCATGTTTCGATGCTTCGCAAGTACATCGGAGATCCATCGCACATCACTACTATGGAAGATGTACAAGTTACAGAAGATCTCACTTTTGAAGAAATGCCTATTGCTATTCTTGATCGCCAAATTAAAAAGATAAGGAATAAAGAGATAGCATCGGTAAAAGTACTTTGGAGGAATCAACAAGTTGAGGAGATCACATGGGAAGCCGAGGAAGCGATGAAGATTAAGTACCCTTACCTATTCAACGATGAGGAGGAAGTTCATGAGACGGAAGAAGAACAATAACAAGTGTTTATTTTTATGCAAGTATGTTATGATGATGAATATGTTAATTGTAAGCTTGGACATGTCTTAATTGAGTAACTATGCTAACATTCGAGGACGAATGTTCTTAAGGGGGGGAGAATGTAACACCCCGTAAATTTTTTCGTACACTTATCGCAATTATATGGAGTCCTAAAGGCTTGCGTATGGGTTAAATTAAGTTTATGGTATTCGGAAGTATCCCGTCAATAGTTGTATATGTAGGTATTGGAATAATCTTTCCAACGATATAAAGTTTTTCCAAAACAGAGGAGTATTTCATATAAGCGAGCATATTCGAAATTTCAAAACGGTGGCCGGGAAGCCTGTGAACAGTAAATCTGCAGGAAAATTACTGCAGCTAGGCAATTATTTTTTTGGATCAACTTTAGACGATCATAACTCCTTGTACAAAAAGAACTGTGTGAGCTGCTATATATCGACGAAAATCTCCGAGAGTCTTATTTTCGATGAAATTGGTTTCATCCAAATCCAATATCTAAGTAAGGAGCTATACCCGTTTTACTACAACCTATAAAAAAAAAAACAGAATTGTGGGACAGATTTTTGGGTCAACTTTAAATGACCATAACTCCTTGTACAGGAAGAACTGGGTGGTATACTTTCTATTAAAATGAAAGCCCTTTGAATTATATTTCCAATGCAATTGGTTTCACCCAAATCCGATACCGGTGCAAAGAGTTATGATCGATTTACTTCAGCCTGTCAAAACTGTCCACTGGGGACAGATTCGGATTTATTTAAATTTTTAGGGCAAAATGGTCATTTTCTATTACCTCTTGGACGAAAATGGGTCTTTATAAACCTACACTTAGCCTCATATATATCATATATCATCCAATTATTAAGAGAAGGTGAAACCCTAGCCTAATTTCAACTTCAAATATTTTGTGATTCAACCGTAGAAAATTCGAATTGGTTCCGTAGTTGTGTTCACCATCTCGAAAGCTTCGAGAAGCACCCCATGGTTATGTAAGGAGGATTCTAAATGCAAGAGTTCATTGTTAAGGTATGAATATTGTTTATTCTTGATTCTTATCCATGAATAAGTATTGATAAAGGATTATGAGTATTGTCTTGATGTTGGAAGATAACTAGAAACATAGTTATGAATTGTTTTGTATAAATTGTTAGTAGTAAATTATGGAAGTTGTTGTATTGGATTATGGAGGATGAATTGTGGTGATGTATCATTATATTAGTGGTTATGTATGCCTAGTGATCATGTTGGTATTGGATGGTGATTAAGAAGGGAAATAAAGGCTAAGAGTGATGTTGAGGGATATTTCATGAAAAAGCATGATATGTGAATGTAATAAGAGTATAAGAGGATGTATGTAGCACTCTTATTGATGAGTTAAAGGATTACTTCCTAGACATTATTTGGTGAAGTTAATACCTAAATGGTAAGGTTTGGTTGCTAATACTAGTTTGCCACAAATGACTTATTGTAGATAAGTGTTCGAAGAGTACGGGAAGTCAAGTTGGACTTGTATTGAAGTGGTTATATCAAGGTATGTAAGACATACTCTATCTAATCTTTGGCATGAATAATGACCCATGACACTCTCAAGTAAGCTTCCAACATTGTCCTACGACACATGACACATAATAACATCATATGATCTTCGACACTACCAATTGAACTTGTTTTCACTTTTAAGATGTCCGGCTAGTCAAAAAAATGTCCATATACTATTGTTGACTCCGAAATGGTTTAATGAGGTATCCATGATTCTCTACTTCATTTTCATGATATTTATTACCTATTTACATATTTTCCTATTGAGGTATCATGGTTTCAAGTTCCATAAGGTGTGACCACAAAGTAACCAATCTCAAAGATTAATTGAATTAAGAAATGGAATGTCTGTATTTTAAATTGATGATATGATGTATTGTATTAGTACCACTGATCAGTTGGCCATTGTATTATAAAGTTTATGTATATATTCTATTCCAGGGGTGGTCCCTGATGTATTGTATTAGTACCACTGATCAGTTGGCCATTGTATGACATATGTTATGTATTGATAAGGATTACGGGAAGTAATGATATGAAAGTAATGTGCAGGTATCCCATCAACTCTTTTAAATGTGGTCTACTCATACTGTTTATTCACTGGTATCTGGGTTCTGTTGATCTTTTGTATCTCATCTTGATACTCACTGCCTTACATACTTAGTACATATTTTCGTACTGACGTCCCTCACGGGGGACCCGTATTCATGCCTGCAGGAACAGGTACTTCAGGTCGTACACCTCCGTAGTAAGAGCCAGGACATTCTGTTGTTAGTGGTGAGCTCCAGTTGTTTTGGGGCATCCCAAGTCGTTTCTATATGTATTTTTGGTATTTGTATAAAAGTCTTTTGTGGGCGGGAGTTTGTCCCGACCCTAACTCAGTTGTGTATCTATGTAGAGGCTTTTGTAGACATATTGTACAGCCATAAGAGTGTTTGGTTGATAGACGTGATGGCTCTGACGGCCAATTACTGTTTATATATATATTTATGCGTGTCTGCTGGGCTGATGCAGGTACTGTTTTCTTCTATTTACAACGAAGTGCTATCCAAATTTCTAATTTTCATAAGTAATGTAAATGTGAAAGTATAGGTTATGAACGGGTTCTCCCGGGCCTCCTCGGCTACGGGTGCCAGTCCGCTCCAATGGGATTTGGGGTATGACAGTTATATGATATTGTATCCTACATGGGAGGATTAATAAAATTATTTAGGGGATCTCACATGGGGGGATTCCCGCGGTGTGCTCACATGGGGGGTATCACTGGCTCCAAATCCTGGCGGCTACTTGGATTGTAGGCTCGGCCGTTGAGCTAAAAGGCGGATTCCACATAGTTGTGGAATTACAAATTGTACGGTATTCCACCTAGCTCAAATGCATTGCATTGGTGTTGAAAAATCATTACATTATGCCCATGTGTTTTCAAATGATTTGATATGAAACTGCTTTATAATGGCTCTCACCTATATTGTGTAAAAAAAATATTATATTTCTGTTTTGATTTCTCTGCGTACTAGTACTTTTGTATTGACCCCTTTCTCTTCCAGGTTCGGAGGCACAGTCTAGGGGTCTAGATAACCAGTAGATTTCTTCCGACAGATCGCAGAATCAAGTGGTGAGCCTTCTATATTTCGGAAGGCCTGATGTCTGCTATTTCATTTATCATTTAGTAGTTTTGGGTCTACTGGGGGCCTTGTCCCAGTTTTCAGATAGTTATTGTTTCAGTCATGTAGTAAAGATTTCACAGAAGGCTTTTCAGATGTTGATAGAGATTTAGGGGCACTATTCCCCGTTATTGATTTCATATGATTCTTGACCATGTTTCCGTAATATTGTTTATCTTCCGCATTTCTGTTATCATACGAATTATGTGCATGAATTACCAGATAGATAGGGGTGTTTCGCGCCTTCATGGTTTTGGAATGCTCGTCACGGCCAGGGCCCCGGTTCTGGTCGTCACAGAAGGATAAAATGGAAGATGTGGATAGTTTGGACAACATATTAGTTCTGATAACTAATACCACTACTGGATCATGTAAGTGGTACTAGAAAATGACTACTCCTAATTGGTGTTCAACTTACATCAAAGTTATTGCAGTGAAGAATTGATCTGAAAAATCTAATAATAGCTTTAACTGATCGACATCCCTGCTTTTGCCAGCATGACAGCAAGCACGGACTAGCAGAAAGGAGTCAATTGAATGATCAAAGTACCAGTTGCTTCCGCTTGTGACATTCCAGCGTCTTGACACCTTAATAACAAGGAATCCCCCTATTCCAGAAGTAACGGAAACACCTTTCGCCGCGCCACATGATTCTTGAATGACCCTACCGAGGAATTCTACCATACTCCATGCGCTATGGTTGTTGATACTGCAGAGTCTACCCAAAGGTTCAAGCTAGATTGTAGTCCAGATATACACCCAAGGGTGTGGCCTAGTGGTCAATGAAATGGGTTGAGAACTACAAGGTTCAAACCTCAACGGAGACAAAAAAACCACTAGGTGATTCTTCCCATCTGTCCTAACCTTGGGGGACAACGTTAATTGATATCTGTTGCTTGTCGGAGGTTGCAGGTATCCCCTATGTTAAAGCTGACCTGGACACCACTGTTATCCAAAAAAAAAAATTGTATTCCAGATGTTTTGATCAAAGAGTACTACTGTCAAATTCCACACAAAAGAGAAGCACTTCTCTTCACTTACAGTTTGATCGCAGACCACAGTCGAGGTGATGGTCCTTTCAAGGGAGAACGTTAGCACGATTATCCTTTCACCAATTGAGCTAAGAGCATATTGTTTCCAAAATCCTGATCAAGAAAAAAATGGAAGATTTAAAACTCACTAATAGTTGAAGCCAAGTAATTCATTGTTCTAATGCTTTCAGATGTTAACCTTTCATACAACAATAACATACCCAGTATATTCCCACCAAGTGGGGTCTGGGTGATGTTAACCTTTCATATTTTTTATATATATGAACCAGAATTTTCTTCCACATGTACCTTGGATATTCTATTGGAGACTCTACATTTTTGGAAGACAATAAGATTCTACACGTTACTGTCACGACTCGAACCGGGGCCCTGGCCGTGACAAGTATTCTAAACCATCAACGCCCAAAACACCCCTTATCTATATGGTAATCATGCACATGACTTATATAAAAAAAAATGTGGAAGATACACTATATAACGGAAACATGGTCAAGAATCATATGAAAATAACAATGGGGAATAATGTCCCACAATCTCAATCAACATCTCTATAACGTCTGCGAAATCTCTACTATATAACTGAAATAAATATCTATCTGAAAACTGGGACAAGGCCCCCAGTAGACCCAAAACTAATAAATAATAAATGAAACTGCCAGATATCAGGCCTTCCAAAATAAAGAAGGCTCACCAAGTGACTACGAATCTGTTTGAGGAAATCTACTGATTTTTTGGACCCCTAGATTGTGCCTCCGAACCTGGGAAGGAAGGAGGTCAATACAAAAGTACTGGTACGCAGAGATATCAAAACAAAACATAATATTTTTACAAAATATAGTTGAGAGCCATTATAAAGCAGTTTCATATCAAATCATTTGAAAACACATGGGCGTAATGTAATTGTTTTCAACAACAATGCAGTGCAGCTGAGTTACGTGGAATACCCTACATATCACATTTACACCAACTGTCAAACCTCGGTTGCCGCCGAGATTAGAGTATAAGTGAGGGAAAGACACACAAGATCACACAGCAGGGTGTCTCGACCCAATGGTAGTGCACAAGATCACAAAGCAGGGCTCCGAACCATAGTCCCAATTTGGGAATGACATAAATTCAGGTACGCAAGATCACAAACCAGGGTACCAAATTCCCATGTTAGCAAACATGGTTTCCAGCGATAAGCCCTTACACAAACGCCTTCTTCGGGCATCCACCTATCTCATGAAAAATCAATGCATTCAAATTTCATCTGATTCAATCGCATATGATATTCTGTAGGGTATCGTCATACTCGACTTGCAAGCCATCAATATCATATCATTCTTCTCATTCAACCATTGTATTCAACATGTTTCAACACATATAGCCCTCTCATTTTCAAGTCAAAATCATATCAATTCTCAAAACATTTCATGTCATGCTTTTCAAGATGTTTTCAAACAATTTATATTATATGAACATTTAAAACAAATTCACATCAAGAGAGGGATTCCATATCATTCATGCTCTCAAGTTAACATCTTTTTGGAATACATGCATATACATATATCATATATCAAATAACTTTGGAATTAGGCCTAAAGACCAAATCAATATCATAAAGATGCTTGAAACATGTTTATATTCATAATTTCAAAACCCCCATTTTTAAAACATGAATTTTTAAGCCCATGAGATTTTTGAGATAACCCCACGTACCTCTATATGCGAATATGATAGGTGCTTCTTGAAGCCTACGTTGCGGGGATTTCAAATCTTCAATTTGTTTTGAAAACCCATGGTTGAATCTTGAGTTATTGGGGTTTTTATTTTGAAACCCTCAGGGGTGTTCTTGAGAGAAAATTTGAGAAAAAGATTATATTTTGATGAATTGGGGGCTAAATCTGGTGTTATAGACGAAATTTGGGTGAGGTGAAATGACTAAAATGCCCCTAAGAAAACAAACAAATTCTAAACTGTCCTCAGTTGAAAAGCTGACAGGATGAAGTAAAACGGGTATAACTCCTTACTCAAATGTTGGATTTGGATGAAACTAGTTGATTTGGAAATAAAACTCAAAGAGTTTTCATTTGATAGGTAGCAACTCTCTCAGTTCATTATATTCAGAGAGTTATGATCGTTTGAAGTTGACCCTGAAATGCTGAAAACTGGGCAATAGGCTATGCGTTTTGCTACTGTTTTGAAATCGAAACGCAGCCTTATGCGTTCCAAAAAATTTTGAAACTTATCCGAGATGTACTATGAGCTTTCCCGATCGTAACTCAACTTGAAAATCTAAAAACGGATGTCGGAAAGGTTGAAAAGTTGTATCCCGAAATTGCCAGCTAAAATAACTCTAAGTCCTCATTACACTTAGAAAAATATTCTAGTTGTTAGCCCCTAAAACAAAACACTAAAAATGAAATCTACTCGAGAATGTTATGGGGCATTATGATAGGAGTGCTTACCACACGTATGTTAATAAAGAATAATTCAGTTTGGGTCTATATACGTAGGAACGACGGTCTAAACTCTAGCCAGAAAATACGGAGTGTTACATTATCTCCCCCTTGGGATCATTCATCCTCGAATGATGGGTAGGAACATATTGAGGCTTAGAGGTATGGAATAATGCGGACATGATATGTTTCTCTAAGAAAGAATACACTGATCTGAAACATGACTATAAGGCTGGAACTACTGATGTTCTAAATTCTTATACCGGACGTGCATATCTGATGCATGGAATACATGACTGAAGTTATTCATAAGCTGAATTCTCATAATGAACATGCATATCTTATGCATGAATCTGTGACTGAGTTGTTCTCATGAACGCAGGACTAAATACACTGATAAGCTGAATTTCTTCTATTGAACATGCATTTCTAATGCATGCATATCTGACTGAACTGACGTATGAATGTATGACTGAATACACAATGATAGCTGATGCGAGGCTTGTAATAAGAATCTATGCATGCAACTGAATGAGGTATCTCCCCCTTGGATCCTATGTCCCTCTACGAATGCTGAATTCACTAAGATACTCGGGGAATTGAGGCGATGCACAGGGCACCTACGAATTGAATCATAACTGAACCTATGGAATCTGAATCTAATGGATGACGCATGAACTGATCTATACTCGCAATTACTAGTATACTCTATCTTGGAATAGTAGCATGTCTGAGATTTCGGGTAGCATGAATAAATGAAAAGACGAGAAAACAAGCCATGTGAATCTGCTTGTTAAACTGACTTACTGACTATACCGACTGAATTATGCTGGACCTTCATACTTAACTGGAGTATTCTCTTCAAGACTCTCTCTAAGGAAGTTCTAGCAGTAATAGGGAGCCACGAATCTTGGGTATGGATTGCACAAGACACCCACTAAGGAATCATCACAATGACACCACTCTGTAGTCTGGAATATAGACATATAACTCCTAAATTAGGATAGAATTACCAGACCTTTGACAATACAACTTCTTACTTTCAAGCTTAGCACACTTCTCGAATATCCCTTAACTATACTATTCCTATAAATATCATATTCATTCAATTCAGCTTAAAATTCTCATATGAGCATTGACAATATTTTTTTTTTCTACTAATGTCTAAAATAGCTTAATCCTTACACCGCGATCAAGCCTAACTCTAAGTCACAAAAATACAACATGCTACACCACGCTATTATTCTAAACCATATGATGCCACCTTCCATACCTCTTTTAAATATCACATCCTAAGCATAACATGCCTTACCACTTCAATGACTACTCTGAACTCTTAATATGAAGTCGCTAATGCATATTGCGACCTTCCACTACAATCCCAAAACGTCATTCAAGCCTATTTTATAACCACATGTTGACTTCAAGGCAACCACCCATAAATACATACTTCACATAGTTTCTAAACTATTGTCAATATAACTCCCACGTGCTACCCTAAGACATACACACAAAAACTTTTCCACTAACCATCACGTGTATCAAAGACTTGGCCCCAACTCTTAATTCATATTTATGTCCTTATCTAAGCAAGCATACTATGATCTTCCATCAATAAGAACATTTACATCATCACCACTATCATTGCATAGGGAGGGTCACTAAAAGGTTAAAACATAAGATCCTGAAGCATGAAAAGATTTTTATACGGGACTGAGCACACTATAAAGAGTGAGTACATGCGTCATGAGTTGCATGACCTCAACTAGAGTTCATAACATAAGGAAGGTAATTCCGACTACTTGAATGAACTAGAACTCATTATCTTGGAACTAAAAGAGTACGTGACTCTCTATCATATACAGGAATCATGAACTACGATCACGGAACTGGATCGTAAGGCAAGAGTAAGCATCCGAATAACTAAAAAAAAAATACTGAGGTAGGAATGGGTGGAGATTCACCCTCACTTTCTGATGTTCTAAATCATACTGCATCACTACTAGAATCTGAGAGCCTTACTTGGTTATTCGTTCTATCATCTCCCCCTTAGCTTCAAGTCATCATCTAGAGTTTGGGAGATCCCTTACCAGATTCTAACTGAACTACACTTACTGCATTCTAGGGTCTAAAAGAAAAAAAATGATAATACATGCATATCGTAGACTTAACCCAAATGACTACCTTCTGGGATACACTCTATCTTTCCAAAGCCACCAATACTTATTTCTATCGGTTCAAAACTCAAACTTAGATTCTAACACTTAACATGGCTATTTAGATCACCATATACCATCTAACTAGTCTTTCTCCACTTAACAATTCAATGGTACCACTAGCCACACAAATTATGTAATAGTCTTAGAAAAATATGTCGCAACCTCATATCACCTTGGTATACTTATACACCATACCTACAACATTATACTTCATTACGAATCAATTTAAACTTAAGCCATTTCATACACCGTTCAAGCCTATTAGATCACTTTCATATAACTAACATCAATGATCAAGAAATCATCACGTCCACCTTTATGAACTTCAACTGTTCAAACTTAATGTCTAGTGCTAAACATGATTTTACAACCCAACCTTACGCATGATTCTCACTTGAAAACCATGAAATAAACATCAAGAAACACTAGTACACTAGAACTTCATAACAACAATAATCGACCTTGACCTTATGGTCTTCCTTATCATAACTCATTAGCATGTACTATTTCAACACATCAAGCCTACTAATATTTATTCCCACAAATATACATCATTAATCTCATGCCACTATTCTTACATCCACATCCTACATTAAATTCAAGCCAATGGTCTAGCATCAATCATCTACCACCAATGACGAGTGCAACATAATATACTAATCCATTAAATTGGAACATTCTATCCCAAATACTTCAAAATCTACTACATACCTTCTCATAAGTAGTACTAGTTTACAACTACCAACAAAAGAAGGTAAAAGGGTAAGGTCACATAATAGACATGATCAACCTTAATCTTATATTATAACCCCATACAATCTTTTCTACTTATACGGATTTCTCACCTCATACTTACTCACTCAATCATACATTTAGACTGCCTTCAAATTCCTCAAACAACCATGAGTCTATAATCATGACTTACTCGCTAGTATAGCCATTTTCACATTCAAGCAACCAACAAATCACTCTGACTAACAACTCTTTCTCTACCTTATACTAAACTAACTCACAAGGACGAATTATCTCTTTACCAACTCAATCTCATGCAAATAGATTCAGTCATACATATATTAAACCAACGAAAGAACAACAAGTTGGACAACAAGTTGCTAGTGAATCGAAACAGGCCTCACACGACTTCACTAGACTTTGGTTTTGTATTTTGAACAAGAAAATGAGATGGATGACAAGGTAACTATGCTAGTGAATCGAAAGAGCCCCACACGGCTTCACTAGACTTTAATTTTATTTTTATTTTTTGCAAAAACGCCATGATAACAAGATTACATATTACAAGGGATAGAAAATTGACACATAATATTTAATGGTCTAAGAATATACATATTATTCTGTATAAATAAAAATCTGAGTAAAACACTTCCTCCATGGACTACCATACCGTCCACACACACTGCTAGCTACCACATTAGTTTATCACTATAAAGGGGTAAATCATCCTCAAACATCGGTTATTCAACTGAAATATTCATTTACACAAAATCACCCTCACTCTGACTTCTAACTTTGTGACTTTACATCACCAACTTCTTGGTCTAATATCACTACCAATAGGTCATGACAATAGCACTTTAACTTATGCTACTATTCGGGTAGAAATACAGTTCCAATATTCTGCTATACATTATCCACATCTGTAACAAGATTTTGAGAGGGACTAAATACACTTAATACCTTAAGCTGGAATGCACAATTCTATTAGGATCAATATTTACATTAGAATCAACACATTGATGCACTAACAGACTCCTATCGAGTCTTTGTATAATTTTTAAAATCTTATAGGACTCAATCGGAAAGGACTATATCATGTATGTTCTAAACTTTTTGCATTTGAATCAGCCCAATAATTGAACATGTCTGAGAACATCAGAGTAAGGAAAGAATTTGGGATGACTTTACTTTCATATGGACGACACCATAGCACGAATTAGAGCATGAAATGGGAATATTCCGACTTTATTGCACGGACTAGAACAAGAAGAAAGAGAGACATTCCTAAACTCCTGGTAGCCTCCTGCTTATAAGTGTGGCGCGCTACACACCCATAAATAAGACTCTACCCGACGTGATTTTGCAGACACCCTGGGAACATGAACCATGTTTTGATACCAAGTTTGTCGTGACCCAAACTAGAGCCCTGGCCGTGACGAGTATTTCGAACCATCGAGGCCCGAAACACCCCTTATCTATCTGGTAATCATGCACATGACTTATATGAAAAAAAATGCGGAAGATACACTATATAACGGAAACATGGTCAGGAATCATATGAAAACAAAAAAGGAGAATAATGTTCCACAAATCTCAATCAACATCTCTATAACATCTGCGAAATCTCTACTACATGACTGAAATAAATATCTATCTGAAAAATGGGACAAGGCCCCCAGTAGACCCAAAACTAATAAATGATAAATGAAACTGCCAGATATCAGGCCTTCCAAAATATAGAAGGCTCACCAAGTGACTCTGCGAATCTGTCTGAGGAAATCTACTGATTTTCTGGACCTCTAGACTGTGCCTCCGAACCTGGGAGGGAAGGGGGTCAATACAAAAGTACTGGTATGCAGAGATATCAAAACAAAACATAATATTTTTACAAAATATAGTTGAGAGCCATTATAAAGCAGTTTCATATCAAATCATTTGAAAACACATGGGCGTAATGTAATTATTTTCAACAACAATGCAATGCAGCTGAGCTAGGTAGAATATCCTACATATCACAATTACACCAACTGTTAAACCTTGGTTGCCGCCGAGATTAGAGTATAAGTGAGGGAAAGACACACAAGATCACACAACAGGGTGTCTCGACCCAATAGTAGTGCACAAGATCACAAAGCAGGGCTCCTAACCATAGTCCCAATTTGGGAATGACATAAAGTCAGGTATGCAAGATCACAAAGCAGGGTACCAAATTCCCATGTTCACAAACACGATTTCCAGCGATGAGCCCTTACACTCAAACGCCTTCTTCGGGCATCCACCTATCTCATAAAAAATCAATGCATTCAAATTACATCTGATTCAATCACATAGCATATTCTATAGGGTATCGCCATACCCAACTTGCAAGCCATCAATATCACATCATTCTTCTCATTCAATCATTGTATTCAACATGTTTCAACACAAATAGCCCTCTTGTTTTCAAGTCAAAATCACATCAATTCTCAAAATATTTCATGTCATGCATTGTATTCAACATGTTTCAACACAAATAGCCCTCTCGTTTTCAAGTCAAAATCATATCAATTCTCAAAATATTTCATGTCATGCTTTTCAAGATGTTTTCAAACAATTTACATTATATGAACATTTAAAACAAATTCACATCAAGAGAGGGATTCCATATCATTCATGCTCTCAAGTTAACATCTTTTTGGAATACATGCATATACATATATCATATATCAAATAACTTTGGAATTAGGCCTAAAGACCAAATCAATATCATAAAGATGCTTGAAACATGTTTATATTCATAATTTCAAAACCCCCATTTTTAAAACATGAATTTTTAAGCTCATGAGATTTTTGAGATAACCCCACGTACCTCTATATGCGAATATGATAGGTGCTTCTTGAAGCCTACGTTGCGGGGATTCCAAATCTTCAATTTGTTTTGAAAACCCATGGTTGAATCTTGAGTTATTGGGGTTTTTATTTTGAAACCCTCAGGGTGTTCTTGGTAGAAAATTTGAGAAAAGAATTATATTTCAATGAATTGGGGGCTAAATCTGGTGTTATAGATGAAATTTGGGTGAAGTGAAATGACTAAAATGCCCCTAAGAAAACAAACAAATTCGAAATTGTCCCTCAGTTGATAAGCTGATAGGCTGAAGTAAAATGGGTATAACTCCTTACTCAGATGTTGGATTTGGATGAAACCAGTTGCATTGGAAAGAAGACTCAAAGATCTTTCATTTGATAGGTAGCAGCTCTCTCAGTTCATTATATTCAGAGAGTTATGGTTGTTTGAAATTGACCCTGAAATGCTGAAAACTGGGCAATAGGCTATGCGTTTTGCTACTGTTTTGAAATCCAAACGCAGCCCTATGCGTTCTGAAAAATTCCGAAACTTATCCGAGATGTACTATGAGCTTTCTCGATCGTAACACAACTTTAAAATCTAAAACCAGATGTCGGGAAGGTTGAAAAGTTGTATCCCGAAGATTGCCGGCTAAAATGACTCTAAGTCCTCATTACACTTAGAAAAATATTCTAGTTGTTAGCCCCTCAGACATAACACTAAAAATGAAATCGACTCGAGAATTTTACGGGGCATTACGATAGGAGTGTTTACCACACGTATGTTAATAAATAATAATTTAGTTCGGGTCTATATACATAGGAACGATGGTCTAAACTCTAGCCCGAAAATACGGGTGTTACAGTTACCAAAGCACAAAGGTAAGAATTATTTGATGAAATTTCAAGTAATGCATAGGCAGGGGTATTCACAGTGATACGTCTATTTCATATCTAGCTTTTTCAAATAAAAAATGACTCATATTTCAAAAGACTTATATATATATATATATATATATATATATATATATATATATATATATATACGGGGCTGACATATCAACGTATTGTGAATGATAAAAAGGCTTCTAATTTGTTAATATTACATTTTGCTATGAACTTTCCCAGATAAAATTATTAATCACGTTTTCTACCTAAACTAGGTCTTTTTTCTCACGATGTATAAAAACTTCTATAGTTGCAACGTGTTACCTTTTTTATCATTTTTCATGATCAGGAAAAGAATTAACAAACAAGAGAGGTGAAGCTTTTGAGAAGTCGGCTGCTTAATGCTTTCAGATTGGTTATGATAAGCCTTTGAATAGAGCAAGGCAACTCCCAATTCTCACCACCAACAATCTCTTAGTTACTGCCATTGTGGTAGATGTACAAATCTCTGAGAGAGGGGAGTCTCTGTAGACGCCACTCCTTTCGGCCGTTCACCAGTTTTTCGCAATTGTTGATTGAAAGGAATTGTAAATTGAAGGGCAATCCTCCATTAGGAAAGGACTCTATTTCTGGACATCGAGACCCTGCATACATTCTGGCAGCCTCTTTAGCTTTTTGCATCCGACAATATACAATGACGTCATCTGGTCCCACATGCCACTGAAAGTATTTCAAGATTCTCACAACCCCAAATATTGAGTGTTTCAGTACCATTAGGAATCAAAAACCTAGTAAGGTTTTGGCACCTATTTACCCTCAAATAGCGCGCTCTTGGGACCAACTCAGGTGATGATATAAAATCAATTCCTCCAGAAATATGTATGAATTCATCATATTTTCTTCCAATTTCAATTTCCGGCAACAATATATCCCTATTTTCTTCAACGAACTCGGCAGAATGCTGGTAGGATAGGAGGTAAGAGAGTTACAATCACAAATAGATAATTCCTCAATCTGCTTCTTTCCGTCAAGTTGGGAGGCAAACAGTTCAGCTTCATCAAACAGAACTCCAGCCTTACGAGAACCATCAACTTCAAATCTTTTTAGAATTGAAAGTTGGATGGGCGTCTCCAAATTGAGTTCAGGACATCTTGAGATTCTCAATTCTGTCAGAGAGCAAAGATTCTCGGGGAACTTCCCAACCAACTTGGGACAATCATCAATTGAAAGGTCGTGAAGAGCAGGAAACTCTCCATTCCCTAGTACGTGCTGTAAACACCTAATTTTTTACCAAACTAAGTGTTTTTTTTTTTTGCCATTTTAGTGTTCAATTTCTTTTAGAATTTAAATTAGATATTTTAAATTTATCTTATTTTTACTAAATTTATTTTAAAAATTTTGAAAACTACGAAAATAGAGTTACATTTTAAATAAGTTTTTATTTTATTGTTTATTTATTTTTAGAAAAAAAAGAAATTTTTCTAAATTATATTTGTTTTCTTCTTTCGATTTTTAATAAAAAAATGTTGTGATATTAATATTTCTTAATCATATTCCTAAGACAAGCTAATTAACTTATTTTGTATTTTGTTACTTTTAAATAGATTTTACTATTTTTATTTTATTTAAAATATTAATTAAAAAAAAAAAAAAAGAGAATCCTAAACTACCATTCCCATACCCTTAAACCACATCCCTATTTTCCCTCCAACACACTCCCATCATTCCCACGTCCACACACATGCACACAATATTACTCCATATATATTAACCACACAACACAAAAAAAAAGGAAGGCACATCTGCACAAAGGGGAGGAGATTATTCAGCCAATCAAAAGGAAAAAAAGACAAAAAAAAAAAATAGACTCCCTCACCATTACAATCCCAAACAAAAATCCTCCCAACCATATTACTATATCACGTGTGAACAAAGTCGAAGAAAAACAAAACAACGATTACTTCCTCCTACATTTTCCAGTAAATCAAAAACAACTACAACTACAGCAATAAAAAATTCCACACGTCCCAAACTTTGAGGTTTGTTTGCGGTTTCAAGTTGGTGGCTTTTGAATATTAGCTATTGGAAAATTAATTCTCTCAAGAGGTAACCCTTAATCTTCCTTTATTATGTAGTTTAAACGATTGTATGAAACTTAATTCAATATTATGAAGTTTCTTAAACTCACATGTGTTGAACCTATTTTAATTTCCATGATATTAATTCGAGGTTTTTTTAGATTTTAATATCATAAAATTAAAGTAAAAGATTGATGTAAACATTGTACTGTTTTGAAACTCTTCACCATTTTTCATGGTTGTTCTGTGATATAACATTTGTAACTAAAAAGTGTAAAGAAAAAGGTATATCTAATAGACTACATATATAATTATTAAATACATCTGGGTTATTCTGTAATTAGTTATTCTTCATTTCTCTATATATACAGTTGTAACCCCTTCAATATCAATAAGATCAATTATTATTAAATTATATCATGGTATCAAAGCTAGGGTTTCTTCTTTCGCCCAAACCCTAATCTCTCCTCTTTTTCGACGTGTGTGCGCCGCCGCCACCGTCTACACCACGCCGCACGGCCTCCCTCCTCCGCCGTAGGTCGGCGCCATGGATAAGGTTGTTGATCCTCTGTCAAATTTACCGTCTGGAGTAAAATTACTGCTCAGGAATCTCCACAATCTCATCCCCGAAAAATTATCTGACAACAACTACCCGACCTGGGCACTTAACGTCCGCACCGCCCTCGCAGCCAACTTGCTGCTCGGATGGATTGACGGTGCGGAGAAGCCGCCGCCCGAGACAGCCGAGGAGGACGGCGTCATGCTCCCAAATCCCGACTACCTTCCGTGGATGATCGTAGACACTCAGATCCGAGCCTGTCTTCTCGCCGTTATTAGCCCCTCTGTGCACAAACACGCCCGGGGTTTTCTTACATCGGCTTCACTTTGGGACGCACTAGCCACAAGGTACAACTCTGTGTCCACGGCTCATATTTTTCAGTTGCGTGACAGATTGCATACTCTTCGGAAGGGAACGAAGACGATGACTCAATACCTTGATGATGTGGCCTCTATTCTGTCTGACCTAGATGCTGTGAACGAGATTATTCCTGAACGAGACGTGGTGAATGCCGTGATACGTGGTCTTCCGTCTGGCTATTCCTCTCTCAAACAGCATATTCGCCTCTCACCTGTCGAAATCACTCTGAATCAACTGTCTGGATGGCTTAATGCAGAAGAATTGAATCTAGACATGGAACACAAATTACTGCTCGGAGAAGCTAGTTCCACCCCTGGTGTCACGGCTCTTTACTCGGCTGGCAGCGGGGGCTCGACCAGGGGTCGCGGTGACGATCGCCGTAACCAAGGGCGAGGCAGCGGCGGCGGTGACCGTCGGAACGCCGGGCAGCAAGGCAGAGGCGGGCCTCCACCGAGGGACGGCTTCCAGTCAGGCCGCGGACAGGGACGAGGAAACCAGCGGGGGCCCACACGAGATCTTCCGACGTGCCAAATTTGTGCTAAACGGGGCCATTCTGCGGCTAATTGCTGGTACCGTTATGATGACTCGCAGAATGTAAATCGCCAGTCCGGCGGATCAAGGGCGATGCATGCGTCCACAAACGCTCAATCTGGCGATTGGTATCTAGACACAGGTGCTAACACCCATGTGACGTCGGATTATTCACAACTTCAAGCTCCTCATCCGTATCATGGCTCAGAAACTATTACAGTAGGCAATGGTCAATCCCTTCCCATCACAAACACCGGCTCTGGGTATGTCTATACCCTAAATGGTAAATTTCATCTCTCAACCCTTCACCACGTCCCTTCCCTCACATCCAATCTTTTATCTGTTTATCGCTTTACTAAAGAAAATAACTGCACCCTCATTTTTAATGACACCAATTTCCAGATAGTGGACAATACCACGAACCGGGTGCGGTACACAGGCCGCTGTGAGCATGGGCTATACACTCTTCCATCCAGGTCTCCGTCTGTTGTGAGTCAAGCCATTCTCTCGTCCACCTGGCATCGCCGGCTTGGGCACCCATCATCCGCCATCACCAAATCCATTTTATCTTCCTTAGGTTTTAATTTTTCAGGGAAATTACATTGCGAGTCCTGTTCAGTGTCTAAATCTTGTCGTTTACCTTTTTCACTGTCTGAACACAAGGCCACTGCGCCATTTCAATTAATTCATTCTGATGTTTGGGGTCCAACCTCAGTTCCTTCTGTTCAAGGTTTTCGTTATTATATCTGTTTTGTTGATGATTACAGTAAATTCACTTGGCTTTATCCTCTGAAATTTAAATCCGAAGCTTATACTGTTTTTGTCAACTTTGACCGAATGGTTCAAAATCAATTTAATGCCAAAATCAAAATTTTTCGAAGTGACAATGGCAAAGAATTTGTCAACAATGCATTTGGTGTTTTTCTTCAAAGTCTAGGGGCTCTTCATCACACTTCATGTCCATATACCCCTGAACAAAATGGCGTTGCTGAGCGCAAACACCGTCACCTAATAGAAACAGTTGTTGCGCTCCTCCATGATTCCACCTTACCTGTTTCCTTTTGGGTTGATGCCCTTGCTACTGCCAACTACCTCATAAATCGCATGCCCACTCACACTCTCTCCAACTCCACTCCATATGCCCGTCTCTACAATCATCCACCCGACTACATCCATCTCCGCCCGTTTGGGTGTCTGGTTTATCCCTGGTTGCGTCCACACACTCAACATAAACTTCAACCTCGGTCCACCCCTTGTGTCTTTCTTGGCTATCATCCCACTATCAAAGGTTACAAATGTTTCGATCCTGTATCTCAGAAAACATATGTTTCCCGTCATGTTCGTTTTGTGGAGGAACAATTTCCTTACACAAGTCTTTCCTCTACTCCATACTCCCCCAATCCACTTGGCATTGTGCCATTATTTCCGTCCTTTTCACACGCTCATGCTCCGGCTCACTCGGCACCTAACCCGGTACCCCACTACGCCACTACCCACTCGAACCACCCACCCACCCACCCGAACCCCCAAACCCCCCACCCGAACACCCAGCCGACTGCCACACAACCCACCACTTCCCTACATCATACTCCTAACACACATACAACCACCCCATCCACCGCTGCACATCCCAGCTCCCACGGCAGCCCCACCCAACCCCCGTCCACACATCATACAACTCCACCACCCCTTCCTAATCACCCTCCACTCAACACTCACCCTATGACAACCCGAGCCAAGGCCGGTACCTTCAAACCCAAAGTCTACCACACTCAAATACCCTTTGATGCACATCCCATAACTGAGCCTACTACCTACAACCAAGCCTCCAAAAATAGTTTCTGGTGCCAAGCTATGGATGAGGAATTTCAGGCTCTGAATGAACAACGTACATGGGATTTGGTACCTCTGCCTAGTAACCAAAAGTCTATTGGGTGCAAATGGGTGTTTCGCATCAAACGAAATTCAGATGGATCTCTTTCTCGCTATAAAGCACGTCTGGTTGCAAAAGGGTATCATCAGGAGTATGGTGTGGATTATAAGGAGACCTTCAGCCCTGTTGTTAAGCAACAGACTATTCGTCTGGTCTTGTCTCTTGCTCTTCACTATGATTGGCCGCTTCATCAGTTAGACGTCAGCAATGCCTTTCTTCATGGTCATCTTGAGGAAGACATCTATATGGTTCAGCCACCGGGATATGTTAATCCCAACCGTCCTCACTATGTTTGCAAGCTTCGCAAATCACTGTATGGCCTGAAACAGGCCCCACGTGCCTGGTACACACGCCTCTCTACTTTTCTGCAGGGTCTTGGTTTTCGCACCTACCATCATGACAACAGCCTCTTCACCCTTCACTGTTCTCGAGGGACAGTCATCATTCTTATCTATGTGGATGATATTGTTATTACAGGCAGCTCGTCATCACTCATCACTGAAATTACTGAGGCTATGCATCGTGACTTCAAACTTAAGGACCTCGGTCCTCTGGAGTTCTTTCTTGGCCTCGAACTCATCCGCAAATCGGGAACCATATTGATGCATCAGACAAAATATACCCTTGAACTTCTAAATCGAGCTGGAATGACAGACTGCAAACCCGCGGTCACTCCCATGGCAGTCCGCCAATCCCCAGGGCCGAATACTCCCTTTGCCGATCCTACACTATATCGGAGCCTCGTCGGTGGACTTCATTATCTTGCTGTTACTCGTTCGGACATCCAATATGCAGTCAATCGAGTCTCCCAATCAATGCATGCTCCCACAGAACAACACTTTCAGGCCTTGAAACGCATTCTGCGCTATCTTAAAGGTACTCTTCAATGTGGAATTTTATTTAAAAAGGGCTCGTTTGATATATCTGTTTTTTCTGATTCGGATTGGGCTAACGACAAAGATGATCGGAAGTCCACTACTGGATATATTGTTATGATGGGACCGAATCTGATTTCCTGGTGCACCAAGAAGCAAACGCGAGTGTCCCGTTCCTCCACAGAAGCAGAATATCGTGCCATGGCTGCGGGTGTTGCTGAAGCCATGTGGTTACGATACCTTACAGATGCACTTGGCATTCCCCCGACGAAACCACAGATTTATTGTGACAATCAGTCCACTATTTGTGTTACCAAAAATCCAGTCCTTCATGATCGTATGAAGCATGTTGGGTCCGACTGTCACTTTGTTCGCGATGAGGTACTTGCAGGAACGATGGCCACGCACTATGTCCCATCTACTGACCAGCTTGCTGATATTCTCACCAAGCCTCTTCCGTTACAGCCTTTTCAGTATCTCTGCTCCAAGCTGCCCCTCGTTGCCGCTGATCAGCTTGCGGGGGGATAATAGACTACATATATAATTATTAAATACATCTGGGTTATTCTGTAATTAGTTATTCTTCAGTTCTCTATATATACAGCTGTAACCCCTTCAATATCAATAAGATCAAATATTATTAAATTATATCAATATCACATTCTTTGTGTTTAAAATTTGGAATTTTATTTTGATGGTTTTAAATTCTTTTCTTCCACACAAATATTAGTATCGATTTCATATACGTTATCTCTTTCATTTATATTTTGGAGTGGATAGTACTGGAGATTTTGTTAATTAGTCTTGTGAGGAGCGAGATGAGATGCAAATCAATTCAAGACTTAAAGCAATAATAAAAGATGTCTTTGACGGTTTTAAGTAGATCGACCTTTCGCAGGTTAAGAAGAATGATTCTTCTATATTTGAGCTGCATAACTAGAAGTGTTAGATCTCTTTAAGAAGATAGATTCATTAAATTTGGTTAATATCTAATTTAGGCAGTTTCTCACAAATTTTAACTATTGACTAATTTTATGTTGGTTATTTAAAGTAGTATTAGGGAAAATCTTAATCAAAGCCTAAGTTATAAATTTTGTATTCAAGTTCATATGCATGCATGGTCCTAGTATCAATTCTATAGTTAATTAAGCTTATTTTTTTAAAGAAAATGATCAAATAATGTTTTATTTTCTCAGTATGCAATCTATTCTCTTTTCAATACTATATAATGCTTGCCACTATTATTTTATTAGTTTTTCACTTTACGTAATGTTTGAATTACTAAGTCTTAGTTAAGTTAGATTTAATCATATATTAACCAAGTATAAACTTATCCTATTGCTAATTCATTTGGTTCGAAATAGAATAATTAGACCGAAAATACTTTGGATCTAAATAAGAAAAAAAAAAACTAACTAGTTTATTATCTTTATAATATCAGATTAAGTGAAATGTGAATAAAGTACAATTTTATTCAAGCCCCATTATAATTGATAAAAGGAGAAAAAAAGATTAAAAATCATTCATGAGAAGTAAGTAAGATAAGACATATGTCGTAAAAGAATGAGTTCGGTTCTTAACCTCAAGAAAATTAAAATTCAACATACAAGTGAAAATTAACGATGAAGTTGGAAAGCCCTGCTACCGGCCATTAGTTATAATAAAATTAATCTACCGTTTGAAGCCAATTGAATTGGGTTGGGTAGATTTTAAACCTATTAGGTGCTTATTTAGACTAGAAAAGTGGGATGATCCATAAAGGCCTCCAAGGCGCTAGAAATACATCCAAAACTCGTGGTAAGGCTGAAAAGTAACACTACGATGTAAACCACACATCAATACAGTTTTAAATATATTTAAAAAATAAAAAAAAAGCAGGATAGAAGTCACTTTTGGGCCAACAAATATTCTATAGCCAAAAGATTAATTTAAGCCAGACATAAGTCATTAAAGCGACCGTGCTAGAACCACGGGACTCGAGGGGTGCCTCACACCTTTCCCTCGGTCAATAGAATTCCTTATCCGAATTTCTAGATCGCAGACCAAAAATTATGAGTCATTTCCTTTTGAATGGAGATTCAATAAGGTGACTTGGAACACCCAAACTTAATTTCAAGTGGCGACTCTGTAAATAAAATAATCTCTATTCAAAACGTCACTTGGGAAAACCCATTTTCTCTAAAACCAACTCCATAGCGGGGTCCGGGGTGGTAAAAATAGGGGTGTGACAGATGGCAACTTTGCTGGGGAAATAATCAGAATTCGAGCTTTTATACTGACTTGTTTGACTTTATTTAATTTTGACATTGCATATTGTTGGCCTAAATATGTTATTTGCCTACATGTTTAACTGCTTTGATATTATTTGAATTGCAATATAAACTGTCTTCTCTCTCGCACCCATCTGAATTTTTTATATTCGGAGATGCGGTATACGCTCCCGAGCTTGAGATACCAGAGATGAGGCAGCGCTCCTGGGAAGGATTCTGTAGTCACCCATGATTAGGACGAGAAGGGACCAACAGTGAGGCCGAAAAGCCCTGCTGCCGGTAAAGCTGTCCCTTGCCGACTCGAGTTATCCGCTTGTTTTACAGCCAGTCTAGATACCTAACTCCACCATGTTAAACCTAGCATAACTGAAACTTAGACATGGTTATCCTCTTAGGCTCCTCTTTATTTACGTCACTTGCATTTTTGACTTAGTGGAGGCTCGATAAAGATTTGAATGTCTAAAAGTAACCTCTTTAAGGACTTTCCGTTTTCTGTGCTACTAGTTGCATTAACTGTCTGGTTGTTTCGAATGTTGGCCGGCTTTGGAAACCATTAACGTAAGAGAGGCTAAAAATTTCTCTCTAAAACCTATTCTTTTTCAAAGCTCAAATGAAGCGCTAGATTTGCTTTCACAATAAAAGACAAAAAAATAATTTTCTAAATTATCGAGTTTTCCCCAATCTGGACGAATTACGCACACCTGATTCTCATCTCAGCCCTCCACGAGTTCGGTGATCCTTAAAATTGAAGGTTGTATTTTCTTCAAAAAAAAAAATCAATCAATTCGTATTCAAAATATTAAAAAAAAATCATTATTGATAAATTCCAAAAAAAAAATTATTTTCTTTTCATTATTTCAAATAAAAGTGGGTTTCTAAATGTCTCCAATTGGACGATCTACGCAAACCTGATTCTCATCTCCATGGGATACGTAGGCAGCCCTCCACGGGTTCGGTGATCCTAAAAAATGAAGGTTGTATTTTCTTAAGAAAAGAAAAAGAAAAGTTTTGATCCATATGAAAAAAAAAATCAATCAATTTGTTTTCAAAAATTAAAAAAAAATTATTAATAAATTCAATAAAATAATTTTCTTTTCAAATAAAAAACGGATTTCTTCATGTCTCCTGCTTCACAAACTACGCACACTTGATTCTCATCTCAGTGAGATACGTAGGCAACCTTTTTTAGGTTCGGTGATCCTCATTAAATTTGAAAAAAAAAAGACGTTAATCTTCTTCTAAAAGAAATACTTATATAAAGTAAAAAAAAAAAATAGGTGTTTATTAAGATTTCAAAAACAAAAATAGAAAAAAAAAAGTTTTTCCTAATTCAAAATTCATAAAAAAAAAAAAAAAGTTCTTGCTTCATCTTTTAAGCTTCCTGAACTACGTTTGATCTGATTCTTGCTTCAACAAGATACGTAAGAAACTCTTCTTTTGAGTTTGGTTTCATCTAAGAAAATAAATCTTGACCTAATAATTGGTACCAACATACTTAAAAATATGAATTGAAAAAAAATTTAGTGTATTATGAGATACGATAGAGTGAACCAACTTGATTGTGAACTACAGATTCTTTTGATGCCTCTAATTATACTAAAGTTCACTTGCAAAGTTTTCTTGTTCTAAGTCAAGTTTAAAATAAATCTTACCTCACTGTTTCATGTGCATTGAGTGGTGAGCTTTAGATTGAAAATTCAAAGGCATTGCTCTGTTGATCTAGAACTTGGCTTGAATGTTTGTTGAGGCGAAATTTTGAGATACACTTGATTTTGGAAAGGATTGCAGGCCTTCTTTGATCTGATTGTGCATTTCAAAATCCACCTAATGACATTAATTCCTAGCACTTTCCCCTTTGAGCCTTAAAACTTTTCCTTGAATAACTACATCTGAGCCTATACCTTTCGAGTGATTATATGCACTATCCCTCTTTTGACCTACCTCATTGAGCGCACTAACTACGTACAAGTTGAAAATGAAGATTTAAGATCAAAGATGCCAAAGACAAAGACCGTATAACTCCAGGATAATAAAAACAAAAAACGACTTCAAAGAAGAAGGAGCAAGAACCCAATTAGAAGAAGAAAAAAAACTCCAACAAAGATGGAGAATCTTAAAAAAAAATACTTTTATCGAAAAGAAAAGGGGAAAAGCTCCAGCACAAGATTCAAACAAAGTCGAAGCAAATACACGACAAGGGGCAAAGAAGCACAACTAAAAAGATTGAGTGTCAAACCGCAACAAATAGCAAAAGAACGAAAACAGTGCAGTGCTCATTGAGGAATTAGTCACTTAACTACCAAATATCATCCTACCTGTCCCTAAGCCTACAATATCAACCAATGACAAGTCCTACATGATTCCATTTTGAGTATTCTCACATTAGTGGATACTTACATGATTGTCAAGCTTATGGTATCTCATTGATGCGTTGAATATCTTTCTGAGTGTGAGTGATTCTTGAATGTCCTCAAATCTGAACTCTTTTATTATGAGTAATTAGGACTTTAGTTGTGGTAAAGGCACTTGAAACTTGAGGATAAAAAGAATTTAAACACTTGATTGAGGCAAGATAAAAAGATCTTGTCGAAAATTAAGTATATTCGAGGTATCATTTGAAACTATAGGGATCACTTCTAAGTTGATCTTGATTTTTGCTCGAAAGTAATTAGAGATAATTCGACCATAATGCTAATTGTTGGTACCAATTGAAGTCAAGAAATGAATTAATTTCATTCTTTCATTCTTTAGATATTTACAAAGCACATACTTAAAAAAAAAAATCTTTTGTGAACTACGTTAGACCTGATTCTTGCTACGCAAGATACGTAGGCACTTCTATGATATGGTTCGGTCTCGCCGAATAAAAGTTTTTACATCTCGAAAAGGGATAACACTGGGGCATTTTTTTAAAAAAATATGAATTTCAAAGTTTCTCGCATCCAAAACTGGGGCATATTTTTTTAATTAAAAGAAAAAAAAATCTCGCTTACCTCTGCTGGTATAATATCTCCCGATTAAACCTTAGGAAATAAAATTTCTGACATCTTATCTCGTCTTCATAGGGCGTCATCCCCTAGTTGACATTTTATTTCGTCTTCATAGGGCGTCATCCCCTAGTTGACATCTTAGGAAACACCATTTCCTAATTTTTCTTATTCGTCTTCATAGGGCACCATCCCCTAGTGGACATCTGATTTCGTCTTCATAGGGCGCCATCCCTAGTTGACATCTTAGGAAATACCATTTCCTAATTTTTCTTATTTATCTTCATAGGGCGTCATCCCCTAGTTGACATTTTATTTCATCTTCATAGGGTGTCATCCCTAGTTGACATCTTATTCGTCTTCATAGGGCGCCATCCCCTTGTTGACATCTTATCTCGTCTTCATAGGGCGTCATCCCCTAGTTGACATTTTATTTCGTCTTTATAGGACGTCATCCCCTAGTTGACATCTTAGGAAATACCATTTCCTAATTTTTCTTATTCGTCTTCATAGGGCATCATCCCCTAGTTGACATTTTATTTCGTCTCCATAGGGAGCCATCTCCTAGTTGACATCTTATTCATCTTCATAGGGTGTCATCCCTGTCATGCCTCAAATCCTATTGGGGCGGACTGGCACCCGTAACCGAGGAGGCCTGGGAGAACCAACTCATAACCTTATACTTACAATGCATACCTCTATGACAACCCGAAATTTGGACAACATCATATCGCATATAAAAGGAAATAATCACCTGTATAAGCTCGAGCACACATATATATGTATATACAATACTTGGCCGTTGGAGCCATCACGTCTATTAACAAAACACCACATTGACTGTACATTAGTTCTACAAAGCCTCTAGATAATACACAGAGTTTAACTAAGGTCGGGACACACCCCGCCATATAACTAACTTCTATACAATACCAAAAGTGACTGGATATGACACGGAAAGCCCCGAAGCAAACTGGAGCTCACCAAAAGCAGCTGGATATCCTGGCTCCTACTTGTGCGGTGTATGAGCTGAGGTACCTGTGCCTGCAGCATGAAATGCAGGTCCCCCGTGGGGGACATCAGTACGAAATATGTACTGAGTATGTAAAGCTGTAGATAATCACATATGATATAGGAGCTCAATAGAAATCAGAAACAAGTGAATAAATTGTAATAGGAGTGGACCACACTTACTAGAACTTGTGACAACCTGTACATTGTATTTATTCAATCACTTTACCTTCGTTCTTATCATCTTTGTAATCATTACTGTACTGTACTGTGACCATTAGGCTGCCTCCAGTACATATCAACTGGGATCGACCCATGATAGGCTTATGCCCCTAGGATACCATCCATAAACACATAAATAGGGATTGACCCATGATAGGCTTATGCCCCTAGGATACCACCCGATAAGAGAGAACTTCCATCACTTAGTTCAATTAATCTTTGAGATTGTTATTTCGGTCGCCACCGCATCTTTGATACTTTGAAACAATGATACATCAATAAGAGACATATAAATAGACCATCAATGCAATAACAACGAAGTAAGAACTCATTGGCACATCAATGAAGTATTTTGGAGTCATTAATGCCATAACAATGAAGTAGGAACTTATTGGTATATCAATGAAACGTTTTGGAGTCATTAATAGCACATAGATCTTGTTTGAGTAACCGGATACCTTCTGACATTCATTAGTGCAATAAACATGTAAGATTTGGAAGAAAAGTAAGTATCGGAATGTCTTGATATCTTGTAGGGTGAAAACAAGTTCATTGGTAACGTAGTACATCATACAAAACCATTATGGATCACATGTTATTGAATAACTTTGGAAACTTTCTTAATAGAACAATTGTTCACTTTCATGCCAAAGATATGGTATAGAGTATGCTTTACATACCTGACTGTCAACCTTCAATACTAGCCCCAAATGGACTTCCCATCTTTTTGGATTACTTATCTACAATGAACATATATAGCAATCTAGTATTAGCAACCAAACGTCACAATTCAATTATTTGAATTCACCAAACTAGTGGTTGAGTAGTAACTTAATTACACTATAAAGAGTGTCACTTTAACCTTCTTATACTCCAATTACATTCACATGCCATGCATATTCATATAACATCCTCCAATATCAAGTTTAGATTCATTTATCCTTCCAACCAATCCATTAAATCAAATTGAGCCATAGACATAAATAATCATCAATTCAATAGTATATCACCATATCCACCATCCATAACCAAATTACCATATCCACCTTCTATAACCCAATTACCATATCCACCTTCCACAATTCAATACAACCAAACCATGCAAAATAGTCCATAACCCTATTTCCATCACCTTTCAATAACAACCAATATATATAATCCTCTATCACACATATACATATGGAAAAGAACATGACAAACAATATTCAAATCTTAGAATTCACCTCTTAATTATGCAATCCTGTTTGCACAAATAATAGGTGCCGTTCGAAGCTCTCGATATGACAAACGCAGTTATCGAATTACTTTGGAATTTCTACGGTTGAATCAAAAGTAATTTAAAGGTTAAATTTGGCTAGGGTTTGTTCTTTCTCAATGATTGATGATGAAAATTAGTTTTTGAACTCATATACATGTATATATACACATATTCCCGTCCATAATATAATAGAAAATGACCAAAATGCCTTAAAATTTAAATAATACCAAATCTGTCCTTTGGTGGACTGTTTTGATAAGCTAAAGTAGATTGACCATAACTCTTTGCTCCGATATCGTATTTGTGTAAAATTGGTATAGTTGGAAAGATAATTCAAAGGGCTTTCATTTCATATAAAGTAGGCCATCTAGTTCTTCCTGTACAAGGAGTTATGGTCGTTTGAAGTTGACCCTAAAAATCTGTTTTGAGAGGCTGAAGTAAAATGAGTATAACTCCTTACTCAGACGTTGGATTTGGATGAAACCAATTGCATTGGAAAGAACACTCAAAGATCTTTCTTTTAATAGGTCGTAGCTCTCCCAGTTCATTATATTAAGGGAGTTATGATCATTCGAATTTGACCCAAAAAATTGGCTGGCCTCAGTAGTTTGTGGGCAGGAAATTTTCCTGCACATTTACTATTCCCAAATATCCCGGTCACCGTTTTATAGTTTCGAACGTGCTCGATTATATCCGAAACCTATCCGTTTTTGGAAATCTTTATATCATTGGAAAGCTTATTCAATAACCTTCGCATGGAACCATCGACGGGCAAATTTCGGTATAAATAAAATAAAAAAAATTAATTTCATATAAATAAGACCAATACATGTACTTGAATACGCCAATACACATACTTGAATACGGGGTGTTACAATCCCTTAGTTGATATCTTATCTCATCTTCATAGGGCGTCATCCCCTAGTTGATATCTTATTTCGTCTTTATAGGGCGTCATCCCCTAGTTGACATCTTATCTCATCTTCATAAGACGCCATCCCCTAGTTGACATCTTATTAGTCTTCATAGGGCGCCATCCCCTAGTTGACATCTTATCTCATCTTCATAGGGCGCCATCCCCTTGTTGATATCTTATTTCATCTTCATAGGACGCCATCCCCAAGTTGACATTTTATTTCATCTTCATAAGGCGTCATCCCCTAGTTGACATCTTTTCTCGTCTTCATATGACGACATCCCCTAGTTGACATCTTATTTGTCTTCATAGGACGTCATCCCCTAGTTGACATTTTATTTCGTCTTCATAGGGCATCATCCCCTAGTTGACATCTTATTTCGTCTTCATAGGGTATCATCCCCTATTTGACATCTTTTTTCGTCTTCATAGGGCGCCATCCCCTAGTTGACATCTTATTCGCCTTCATAGGGTGCCATCCCCTAGTTGACAGTTTATCTCGTCTTCATAGGGCGTCATCCCCTAGTTGACATCTTATTCGTCTTCATAGGGCGCCATCCCCTAGTTGAAATTTTAGGAAATAAACCTTCCTATTTTTCTTCTTTATGTCTCCATAGGGTATGACAATCCCTAGTTGCATTTTAAGAAGCAAATATCCTAATTATTTTTCATGCATTCACAAGGTATAATACCTCTTTGTTGCATTATTGTGAACAAGAATCTTATTTTATTGCATACCTATATTTGATTTCTATCATTTTTATTTATTTATTTTAAAATTATTGTGTAGTTTTTCTAGTAACTCATAAAATTTTTCTAATGCAAACTGGGGCAGAAAATTTTATTTGTTTTGTTTTGCTTTCTTTGATGGCTTGCAGGTTTTCTGCAAAACACAGGTTTAATGCCGAGAATGGCATTCCATCTTTGATTTGAATAGAGAAGAATGATTAGTTTGAAAATACAGAGTCAGCTTTGCATTTGTAGCGGTCCAACATCTCAAGAGTCATCTTCATATCTTCTGATCAAGAGAATAAGCTTCCAATAATATTCTATGAACGATCCTTGGGAGGAGCGCCAACGACTCAATCCAAGTTTCAAGTTCAAGTCTCAAATCCTAACTTCAACATCAAATTTTCGGATCAAGGTACCCACCAGAAGAAGGTGAGACGATAACTGGAGATCTAGGAGGAAGATCTGAAGCAAGAGAATGAAGACAATTAGAATAGATAGGATCTTGTATCTTTCATTTTTAGTTTCACTTTTTCTTTTTCTAATGTAATAAAAGGAGCCACGGACCGAAAACTCAACGGGACCTCACCTTGACTCTCCAACTCATCCATTCATTCCAACACCTATTTGAACTACACGTGACCTGATTCTCTTATAAGCCGAGATATGTAGGATGCCCAAAGTCAGGGCTCGGTCACACCTCTTTCCCACTTATTTACGTATTACTATTGAATAAAGGGCTGGGTCAAAAATTAGTCATGTTTACTTCTTTGCTTGAAAATTCTCCATATTTTATTTTCAAGCAAAGAGGGGCATTCTGTAAACACCTAATTTTTTACCAAACCTAAGTGTTTTTTTTGCCATTTTAGTGTTCAATTATTTTTAGGGTCTAAATTAGATATTTTAAATTTATCTTATTTTTACTAAATTTATTTTAAAAATTTTGAAAACTACAAAAATAGAGTCACATTTTAAATAAGTTTTTATTTATTTGTTTATTTATTTTTTTAAAAAAAAAGAAATTTTTCTAAATTATATTTGTTTTCTTCTTTCAACTTTTAATAAAAAATATTGTGATATTAATATTTCTTAATCATATTCCTAAGACTAGTTAATTAACTTATTTTGTATTTTGTTACTTTTAAATAGATTTTATTATTTTTATTTTATTTAAAATATTAATTAAAAAAAAAAGAATCCTAAACTACCATTTCCATACCCTAAAACTACATCCTTATTTTCCCTCCAACACACTCCCATCATTCCCTCCCTCAACTTCCCACGTCCACACACATGCACACAATATTACTCCATATATATTAACCAAAAGACAAAAAAAAAATACTCCCTCACCATTACAATCCCAAACAAAAATTCTCCCAACCATATTACTCTATCACGTGTGAACAAAGTTAAAGAAAAACAAAACAATGATTACTTCCTTCTACGTTTTCCAGTAAATCAAAAACAACTATAACTACAGCAACAAAAAATTCCACACGTCCCAAACTTTGAGGTTTGTTTGCGGTTTCAAGTTGGTGGCTTTTGAATATTAGCTATTGAAAAATTAATTCTCTCAAGAGGTAACCCTTAATCTTCCTTTATTATGTAGTTTAAACGATTGTATGAAACTTAATTCAATATTATGAAGTTTCTTAAACTCACATGTGTTGAACCTATTTTAATTTCCATGTTATTAATTCGAGGTTTGTTTAGATTTTAATATCATAAAATTAAAGTAAAAGATTGATGTAAATATTGTACAGTTTTGAAACCCTTCACCATTTTTCATGGTTGTTCTGTGATATAATATTTGTAACTAAAAAGTATAAAGAAAAAGGTATGTCACATTCTTTGTGTTTAAAATTTGGAATTTTATTTTGATGGTTTTAAATTCTTTTCCTCCACGCAAATATTAGTATCGATTTCATATACGTTATCTCTTTCATTTATATTTTGGAGTGGATAGTACTGGAGACTTTGTTAATTAGCCTTGTGAGGAGCGAGATAAGATGTAAATCAATTCAAGACTTAACGCAATAATGAAAGATGTCTTCGACGGTTTTAAGTAGATCGACCTTTCGCAGGTTAAGAAGAATGATTCTTCTATATTTGAGCTGCATAACTAGAAGTGTTAGATCTCTTTAAGAAGATAGATTCATTAAATTTGGTTAACATCTAATTTAGGCAGTTTCTCACAAATTTTAACTATTGACTAATTTTATGTTGGTTATTTAAAGTAGTATTAGCGAAAATCTTAATCAAAGCCTAAGTTATAAATTTTGTATTCAAGTTCATATGCATGCACGGTCCTAGTATCAATTCTATAGTTAATTAAGCTTATTTTTTCAAAGAAAATGATCAAATAATGTTTTATTTTCTCAGTATGCAATCTATCCTCTTTTCAATACTATATAATGCTTGCCACTATTATTTTATTAGTTTTTCACTTTACGTAATGTTTGAATTACTAAGTCTTAGTTAAGTTAGATTTAATCATATATTAACCAAGTATAAACTTATCCTATTGCTAATTCATTTGGTTCGGAATAGAATAATTAGACCGAAAATACTTTGGATCTAAATAAGAAAAAAAAAAAAAACTAACTAGCTTATTATCTTTATAATATCAGACTAAGTGAAATGTGAATGAAGTACGATTTTATTCAAGCCCCATTATAATTGATAAAAGGAGAAAAAAAATTAAAAATCATTCGTGAGAAGTAAGTAAGATAAGTCATATGCTGTAAAAGAATGAGTTCGGTTCTTAACCTCAAGAAAATTAAAATTCAATATACGAAAATTAACGATGAAATTGGAAAGCTCTGCTACCGACCATTCGTTATAATAAAATTAATCTACCGTTTGAAGCCAATTGAATTGGGTTGGGTAGATTTTAAACATATTAGGTGCTTATTTAGACTAGAAAAATGGGACGATCCATAAAGGTCTCCAAGGCGCGAGAAATACATCCAAAACTCGTGGTAAGGCCGAAAAGTAATATTACGATGTAAACCACACATCAATACAGTTTTAAATATATTTAAAAAATAAATAAAAGCGGGATAGAAGTCACTTTTGGGCCAACAAATATTCTATATCCAAAAGATTAATTTAAGCCAGACATAAGTCATTAAAGCGACCGTGCTAGAACCACGGGACTCGAGGGGTGCTTCACACCTTCCCCTCGGTCAATAGAATTCCTTACCCGAATTTCTAGATCGCAAACCAAAAATTATGAGTCATTTCCTTTTGAATGGAAATTCAATAAGGTGACTTGGAACACCCAAACTCAATTCCAAGTGACAACTCTGTAAATAAAATAATCTCTATTCAAAACGTCACTTTAATTGGGAAAATCCATTTTCTCTAAAACCAACTCCATAGCGGGGTCGGGACGGTAAAAATAGGGGTGTGACACGTGCCACTGCTTCCACTCAGGCATCTCTGCAAATTCAAGCTTCTCAAGAGAGTTAAAAGGCTTTTTGGAGGACGGACTACCATAGAATTCTTCCGTAACCTCTGTTATTCGATGCATCTCTCTCTGATGGAAAGGAACTTCAAAGAAGAAAGTCGTCCTAGTGATGACAAGGAAAAACAGTCCTTGCAGTTGCTAAGAGACAATTGTACTAGCAGCTTAAGAAACTAATGATCAGCTAGCCAATTTGGAAATTGTGTCCCTCTATATCTGGAGATTTCGAGTTCTTTTATATTTGTTTGTGGGCGTAGCTCATCAAGTATGTCTCTTTCAGTTTGTGAATTGTCAGCATCACTTTCACTCCACTTCAACAATAACTTTTCAACATGATTCTTTTCCCTCATCTTTGCCTTCATAGCTTCCCTTCTATCAACCACAGTTTGCAACGCTAAAATTGATAGAGATCCATACAAGTAATGTGCTTCACCCAAATCTTCCATTCTCCAACCACCTAGAAGAAACTTGGCTCCCACTAGCACTTGGAGGCTTTTCAACTTGCTCAGATGTAGCGGCATCTTCAAGCGAAAAGTGCTGCTTATGTCAAGGTGCCGCAAGTTGATTAGCTTTTCCATCTGCAGCGGTAACTCCTCAAGAAATATACAAGATGACAGGAGAAGTGTCTCCAAGTTATACAATGCACAGATAGAATCGGGCAACTTTTTAATCTGTGTCCAAGAAAGGTCCAAAAATCTCAGGAGCTTTAATTTGATTAACAAGTCATTTGGCAGATCCACAATCGCATAACGTGACAATGATAATGCCCTTGAGGATCTTAGGCTTGGCAGTATGTTATGCAGCACCCTCTTGCTTAGCTTAGGGCGGTAAAGGTACTGGGCATTGATTGGAAGCAATGTCCTCAGCTTCTCTGACTTAGAGAGCGGTTTCAATTTCTCAAAGTCACCACCTCTCCCCAATGAATACGACATGTGCCGACTTTGTTCCAACATGTGAGATCCTTGGCACTCTTCCAACCTGACACAGAGTTTTGAAGATGCAATTTGGGCCAAATCATTGACAAGATCATGCATTACGAATTTCCCTCCATCTCTTTCAGAAGACTCTAGGACCCTTTCGAACAATGATCTTGACCTAAACTCGAGAAAGAATTGGTTGCCTAAATCTTGAATTCTTTCATCTCCCCGTGGTACTACAAGACCATTAGCAATCCACGGATGAATAACTTGTTCTTTCCAAAATGGATAATCTTTAGGAAATATTGCACAATAGGAAAAACATGGCTTTAGCTCAACATCAACGCTGGTAATATGTCATTGTTTGGCAGGTCCCATATTTCACTTCTCAAGATACGTCTCCATCCTTCAACCTCTGATTCGGAGCGTAACATGCCAGCGAGCGTCTTCAGAGCTAAGCGCAGTCATTTGCACTTAGCTACAATTTGTTTTCCAACCTTATGTATTCAAATGCATGTCTTTTAAATAAAGACCAAGAGTCATCAATAGACAAAGTGTCCATGCTAATTTTCTCAGCTCACATCATCAAGGCAACACTCTCTTTATGTGTCGTCACAATGATCTTACTTCCACTACCTCCTTGAACAAAAATATTCCTGAAGTCATTCCACTCTCCATAGTTTTCATTCCACATATCATCCAAAACAATGAGAAACCTTTTTCCATTTAACCTTTCCTTCAATTTGACTTGTAGCTGATTAAGATTGTCATCAACCTTCAAGTCAAATGAGCCAATTTCTTGAAGTAAGCCTTTTGTTATTCTTAAAGCATCATATGCCTCAGAAACACAAAACCAACCTTTCAAGTCAAAATGATCTGTCACCTTCTTATCATTGTAAACCACTTGAGCTAGTGTTGTCTTACCCATGCCCCCCATTCCAACAATAGAGACAATAGTCAGATTTTTTTCACTTGCCTCCCTAGACGTTAAACGGTCAATCAATCGCTCTATTTCATTTTGCCTACCAAAGACATCAGATTCAACCACAGAAGTTGAAGGTGTTCTAGTTTCTCGTTTAGTCGAAGCAAAATGCTCCTTTAAGCCAAGGAGACCAATTTGCTTTTGCAAATCCTCCAATGTTTCAATGGTGTCTTCCAACTTCTCTTTATGTTAAGAAAAAAATCATCACTCAAACTCAGGTTGAGGTCACGTACTTGCTGGTTGCTTGTTTCTGCAAGATTTTGAAGTTGACCTTCCACTTTAAGCCTCAAAGCCTCATAATTCAGTCGTTCCATTAAGTTTTCAGCGCCGTTCACAGCATCTCGAAGTTCATCAAGCCACTGGCTCACGTGTGGATTTGATGCCTGCTTATCCTCCGCGTCATTTAACACGGCCTGAAGGCCAACCAAAGTCATTTTCAGCTTCTTTAAGAGTCGAATATCGTGCTAATTCTTCTGAAACATCTTGAGCAGCTCACCATGAGGAGCAAGCCTATCAAAGAGAACGTTCAAAGCTGAAGACAGAAATGCACCACCAACTGCTAAGCCAAACTCCATTTCTGAAATCTACAAAGCAAAACAAGAAGTCACAAAAATGATTTTAAGAATTATGAGAAGATAAATCTTTCTATCTTCAAATATTTAACAACTATATTTTACCTGTTGAATGCTAAGAGCAAATTCCAAACAAGAATGATCTGTGATTTCTCTGTTTTGTCAGTGTTCTTACTGGTAATTGGTACAAATATCTACAACCTACAGCTGACAGTATTGACATTAACAAGAAGACAAAGACTTCATAATAGAGTCTGCTTTATACTATTCATTACTAAATTGAATAATTGAGGCAAGAGGGGTAGGGTACTTGGGGGTGTATTAAGGGGGCACACGGAGGGACTCAAAAACATCTCATTATGGGTGAAAATGTTTTCCCTCCCAAAGTTTATCTTAAAAAATAAACTCTCCCAAACTATCAATAATAATCAATCTCCCCTTCTCACATGCAATATCTATTTTACCCTTGTACTATATTTATTTAATTCTTTTATATTATATATAATGTATATTTTTTTAAACACGGATATTTATAGTATTTTATTTAAATTTATTAACTTTATAAGCAAATTAATACTTTGTATAAATTTATCACAAAATTCAATATTATTTTTTAAGATTGTTATTTTAGTATTATATTTACTAAAGAGTCGTTTGATGTGAGATATAATTATAATAATTCAGTGATAAAATTCATGATTATTTATCCTGCATTTAATTAGAATTATTAGGTAGTGTCAAAGTTATTTGTTGCACCTTTTATACCACAGTGATGAGATTAATTATCACACATACATGTTAGTACAACTTATTTTGTAATAACTAATCCCGGAATAACTTGTTTCCAACATCCCATCCCTAAATGTGTATATATACATATGTATGTACATGCATATGCGTATTTTTTTTTATGAATTTACATCTTATTTATTGATATGGACAATAGATAATATCGTTTTTACCACTTGATCCTCATACTAAAAATAAATGTTTTAATTTATCTGCTCAATTTGTGAAATCAAAAGAATTGTATTATGTTTTTTTCTACCATTTAGTGTTAAATAACTATATAAAGTAACAGTATAGATAAATTTAAAGTTTCAAATTATTATTAATAAGGTTAATTTAGCAAAATATACCTCTAAGTAAATTTTTCTTAAGGATTGAGTTATATCAACAAAAAGTTAAGTAATACAAAACGAATTTGTGATAAAAAACGAAAATATACGCATATGCATGTACATACATATGTATATATACACATTTAGGGATGAGATGTTGGAAACAAGTTATTCCGGGATTAGTTATTACAAAATAAGTTGTACTAACATGTACGTGTGATAATTAATCTCATCACTGAAGTATAAATGGTGCGACAAATAACTTTGACACTACCTAATATTTCTAATTAAATACAGGATAAATAATCATGAATTTTATCACTGAATTATTATAATTATACCTCACATCAAACGACTCTTTAATAAATATAATACTAAAATAATGATCTTAAAAAAAATATTGAATTTTGTTATAAATTTATAAAAAGTATTAATTTGCTTATAAAATTAATAAAATTAAATAAAATACTATAAATATCCGTGTTAAAAAAATATATATTATATATAATATAAAAAAATTAAATAAATATAGTACAAGGGCAAAATGAATATTGCATGTGATAAAGAGAGGGGAATTGATTATTGTTAATAGTTCGGGGGAAGTTTGATTTTTAAGGCAAACTTTGGGGGAACGATTTTCACCCTCTCATTATATTATAGAACTGTAAACAAAGTAAATTACCATAATTGTAAAATTATATAATTGTTAAGAAACTTTGGCATATTAGTATGGATGTCAACAAAGTCTGCAAATACTTTTCCTCCCCCTTTGGTTTTTCAACAATGACGGCATAGACTTGCCTATAAAAAGGGCATATATTCCTTCATTTTGTAACAGACAACAATACATAAGAAGTAGTAATAAAAATGCTACTAAAATTCTCTCTAGTTCTTTCTTTGTTAAACAAAGTTTGATATTAATATTTTTGTCTTTATTTTATAATAATAATTCATTTCTTCTAATAATTTTTTTAATTAATAATATAATCAATGTATTAAATCTTTTTTGAGACATAGTATTTTAGACTAGATAGATCAACTCTTTCTAAATTCCTTTTATATAAAATGTTTATTTTTCGACAGATAGTATTTTAATATGTTTTTTTTTAAAATTTATAATTTATTATTATAAAAAAAATAAGGCTCCTCAAATTTCGGGGCCTTAAACGGATGCCTTTTTTTCAAAAGGGTGGAGCCGCCCCTGAAGACAATAGACATTTTCTACTTTCCAAATTTTGCTAGAGAGAAGGATAAGTGAAGATAGTGGTGGATCATTCTTTTCTCTTCTCATAAAATGAAAGTAATAGTCCAATGAATAGGCTTAATGAGCATTGAAATACTTGTATTAGAGTAGGTTGTCTACATCACATTCATTGCGGTGCGGCTTTTCCCCATACCCTATGGGATGACTTGTGCACCGGTCTACCATTTAAGAATAGGTTAAATTGCCGAGTGTCGGTCATGGTCTATAAGATTCGGATCATAAACTAGTAGTATCAGACAGTTAGTTTTGCCAAAAACATAAGGGGTTAAAACACGTAACTACTTATTTACATGGGATAAATTAAAAGTGTGTATCAGCTATTTTCAATTAGCTAACTCAATAAACTCTTAATTTATTTGCTATGGTGAAGTACAGAGGTTGTTTTCGATAGACCTCCGGCTTAGGACCGATAACAATATAACAAACACAAAACATAAATGCATATAAACTAGTACAATATGCAAAATAAACTAACATAGCTAACCACAAGATATTACTACAGCCACAAGAAAATACTAAAAACTATCTATCCGAAACAACAGGCATCACTCAACACCACAAACAAAAAACTTCAGACACAAATAAGGAACGCTCCCCTACTGCTACCGACGCACTCCCACCCCCAACCCTCTACCCAATCCGCGTCCTCCACACCTTCTTATCAAGGGTCATGTCCTCTGTAAGCTGTAACTGCTTCATATCACGCCTAATCACCTCCCTCCAATATTTCTTCGACCGACCTTTACCCCACCTAAAACTATCCATAGCCAGTGTCTCACACCTCCGCACTGGAGCATCAACGCCCCTCCTTGTCACGTATCCGAACCAATGTAACCTCACTTCTAGCATCTTTTTCTCCACCAAAGCCACTCCACCTTCTCTCGAATAATCTCATTCCTCACCCCTTTGTAACTTCACGACAACATGAGATAGCAACAAAGGGCTAATGAGGGTAAGAAATGTAACACCCCATAAAAGTCGTGCATGGATTAGCCTTTAATAGAGTGCTATTAAACTAAAAAACTTGAAATTTTTTTCTAAGTGTAATGAGGACTTAGAATCATTTTAGCTGGCAATCTTCGGAATACAACTATTCAACCTTCCCGACATCCATTTTTAGATTTTCAAGTTGCGTTACGATCGGTCAAGCTCATAGTACATCTCGGATAAGTTTTGGAATTTTTTGAAACTCATAAGACTGCGTTTGGATTTCAAAACAGTAGCAAAACGCATAGCCTATTGCCCAGTTTTCAGCATTTCAGGGTCAACTTCAAACGACCATAAATCTCTGAATATAATGAACTGAGAGAGATGATACCTATCAAATGAAATATATTTGAGTCTTCTTTCCAATGCAACTAGTTTCATCCAAATCCAACATCTGAATAAGGAGTTATACCCGTTTTACTTCAGCCTGTCAGCTTGTCAACTGAGGGACAATTTCGACTTTGTTTGTTTTCTTAGGGGCATTTTAGTCATTTCACCTCACCCAAATTTCATCTATAACACCAGATTTGGCCCCAATTCATCAAAATATTATCTTTTTCTCAAATTTTCTATCAAGAACACCCCTTAGGGTTTCAAACAAAAATCTCAAATAACTCAAGATTCAACCGTGGATTTTGGAAGATAATTGGAGATTTGGAATCCCCACATCATAGGCTTCAAGGATCATCCCTCAATTTCTTAAATAGAGGTACGCGGGATTTTTCTAAAATCTCATGGGCATAGAAATCATGTTTTAAGAATGGGATTTTCGAATTCATGTACATACTCATGTTTTAGAAGCTTTAATGATATTGTTTTGGCCTTTTGGTTTTCCCCCAAAGTGATTTGAAAATTATATGTATATGTATATATGTGTTTGTCTTGAAATATGAATTGAGAGCATGTTTTACATGAAACCCCTCTCTTGATGTAAGTTTTCCCATGTTTCACGTGATATAGATTGTTTTGAAATACATCTTGAAAAATTATGATATGAAATGCTTTGACTTTTGCTATGTTTGGAATATGATTTTTAACACGAAATAGAGGTTGTGAATGTTGAATATGCATGTAATGAAAGAATGCATGATTTTGCCAAAATGCACATGATCACCATATGTTGATGAAAGTTTTGCATGGATTTGACTTGAGTTTCGAAACATAAAATCTTTTATGCAAACTACATGTTTAGGTGGTCTGAAACTACACTTTTATGAAAGATCATGCTTAATGCATTATGGCTCAGAAATAGGACTTGCAAGTTTTGGTATGACGATACCAACTCAGAAAAATGCCATAACAGACACAGACTAGTTCAGAAATCAGATTTTATCACACTTTCATGATTTAGAAATTTCAGAATGATACATGTTTAGAAAAAGTTAAAAATTGGGCATAAAGATATGTTAGGTAGTCCCCGAAGAAGGCGTGAGTTCAGAAAACTCATTGCCCAAAACCGTGATTTACCGATCCAGATATATTATTATACGCTGGCTTAAGTGTCGTGTGGCGTATCAGACTCAGACACTCCAACCCTTGCAGCACACTTGGGTTGGGGGCTTCCCCGCAGAGTCAATGGCAGATTCCATATAGCTCGTGGAATATCAGACTTGTAGGGGATTGCCACCTAACTCAGAAGTAATACAAAGATCAGAAATTATTTTGACAAGAATGTCTTATGATTTTTGAATGATGCCCATGTGTTTTCAGAAACTATTTTATTCATGATGTGTTGATGAAAATTGCTCTCATCTATTATATATATGTTCAAATACTTTATTTTGGATTGCTTTGCGTTCCAGTACATTTGTGCTGACCCCTTCCCCCCGTTCCTTCCAGGTTTTGAGACACAGTCTAGGGGTCTAAATAAACAGTAGGTATTTTAGATCGCAGAGAAGATCGTGCAGGGGTGAACCTTCTATATTCCAGAAGGTCTGTTTACTTTCAAATATTTATCTTTAGTCATGTTTTGGTCTACTGGGGGCCTTGTCCCAGTTTTCAGACAGTTTTGTTTAGTTCGTAGTAGAGATTTAGCAGACTGAGTCAGACATTATTATTATCCAAATATATTTTGGATTTTAGTTTTCAGTATTATGATCACATTCAGACTGACCATGTTTCCGTATTAGATTTCTATTTTCGCATTATCTTTTATTATATGAATGTTGTGCATGATTAATAGATAGACAGAGGGCGTTCCGGGCCTTCACGGTTTGGGAATGTTCGTCACAGCCAGGGCCCCGGTTCGGATCGTGACAAACTTGGTATCAAAGCACGGTTTATGGTCCCAGGGTGTCTGCGAAATCACGTCGGGTAAAGTCTTGTTTATGGGTGTGTAGCTCGCCACACTTATAAGCAGGAGGCTACTAGGCATTTAGGAATGTCTCTCTTTCTTCATGTTCTAGTTCGTGCAATAGAGTCAGAATGTTCCTCTTTCACACTCTAATTCGTGCTATGGTGTCGCCCATACGAAAGTAAAAAATTCATCCCAAATTCTTTCCTTACTCTAATGTCCTCAGATATGTCTCATTATTGAGGTGATTCAAGTACAAAAGTTTAGAATCTAAATGGTATGGTCCTTTCTGATTGAACCATATAAGAGTTAAAATTTATGCAAAGACTTGAGAAGAGTCCGTTAGTGCTTCAATGTGTATTGATTCTCAGCTTGAGGTATTAATTGCATTTAGTTCCTTTCAAATTTATGTTACAAATGTCTTGCTTAAGGGGGGATGATGTGTAGTAGAATGTTGGAACTGTATTTTCACCCGAATAGTAGTATGCGTTAAAGTGTTGTTGTCATGACCTATTGGTAGTTATATTGGACCAAGAAGTTGGGGATGTGAAGTCATAAAGTTAGAAGTCAGAGTGATGGTGACTTTTGTGTAAATGAATATTTTAGTTGAATAACCGATGTTCGAGAATGATTTATCCCCCTTATGGTGATAGACTAATGTGGTAGCTAGTAGCATGTGTGGATTGTATGGTAGACTGTGGGTGAAAAGTTTGACTCAGATTTTTATTTATACAGAGTAAGATGTGTATCCTTAGATTATTGAATATTGTGTGTCAATTTTCTATCTCTTGTAATATGTAATCTTATTATCATGGTGTTTTTGAAAAATCAAAGTCTAGTGAAGCCGTGTGGGGCTCTTTTGATTCACTAGCATAGTTTTTTTGTTATTTATTTCATTTCTTGTTCAAAACACAAAAATCAAAGTCTAGTGAAGCCGTGTGAGGCCTATTTCGATTCACTAGCAGCTTGTTGTCCAACTTGTTGTTCTTGTGTTTGTTTAATATATGTATAGCTGAATCTGTTTGCATGAGATTGAGTAAGTAAGTAGGAGGTGAGAGATCAGTATAAGTAGATAAGATTGTATGGGGTTATAATATCAGATTAAGGTTGACCATGCCTATTATGTGACTTTACCCCCCCCCCCCCCGACTTTCTTTTGTTGGTAGTTGTAAACTAGTACTACTTGTGAGAAGGTATGTAGTAGATTTGTGAGGTATTTGGATAAAATGTTCAGATTTGATGGACTAGTATATTATGTTGCCTTCTTCATTGATGGTAGATGATTGATGTTAGACCATTGGCTTGAATTTAATGTAGAATGTGGATGTAGGAATAGTGGCATGAGATTGATGATGCATGTTTTGTGAGATTAAATTAGTAGGCTTGATGTGTTGAAATAGTACGTGCAAATGGATTATGATAAGGAAAGTCGTAAGGTCATGATCGATTATTGTGGTTGTGAAGTTCTAGCATACTAGTGTTTCTTGATGTTTATTTCGTAGTGTCCAAGTGAGAATTATGTGTAAGGTTGGATTGTAAATCATGTTTAGCACTAGACATTAAGTTTGCACAGTTGATGGCCATTAAGGTAGTTGTGATGATTGCTTGAGTAATGATACCAGATTTATAGAAGTGATCTAATAGGCTTGAACAGTGTACGCAATATATTAAGTTTATTTAAATTCGTAATGAAGTATGATGTTGTATGTATGATGTATAAGTATGCCAAGGTGATATGAGGTAGTGGCATTTCTCTAAGACTATTACATGTTGCGTGTGGCTAGTAGTACCATTGAGTTTCTAGATGGAGAAAAACTAGTAGATGTTATATGGGCTCTAAATAGCCAGGTTAAAGAGTTTTGATTGATAGTTTTGGGCTCTTTTATATGATCTTGATTCTCATAGTAATGAGATATAATTTTGGAGTCACGATATTGGTATGCTATGACGAAAGTGGTATGGTTCATCAAAGGCTCGGTGATATCTATGTTAAGTGCCAGAAATCTAAGTTTGAGCTTTGAAGGTTGAACTGATAGAAATAAGTGTACAAGCATTATACTATGACTATTAAGGCTATCGAAATATAGAGTGTATCTCAGAAGGTAGTATTAGCAGTGGGCTTTCCACTTTCATGTGTGGTCTTTCGGGTTAAATTTCTATTTAATTATGTGTATTGTTATATTCCAGACCCCAAAGTGCAGTGAGTGTAGTTCAGTTTAGAGTCTCGTAATAAAGGATCTCTTGAACTTAATATGATGGCTTAAAGCCAAGGAGGATATGATAGAACGAATAGCCAAGTTAGGCTCTCAGATTCTAGTAGTGATGTCAAGATGATACAAAACGTCAAAAAGTGAGGGTGAGACTCAACCCATTCTTATCTCAGTATTTTTCAATGATCCCAATGCCTACTCAAGCTTTACGTTTCAGTTCCATGATCATAGTTCATGTTCATGTATATGATAGAGAATCACGTGCTCTTCTAGTTCTAAAATGAGGAGTTCCAGTTCATTCAGTAGTAGGAATCACATTCCATATGTTATAAACTTTAAATTGAGGTCATGCAGCTCATGACTCATATACTCACGTTTTATGGTGTGCTCAGTTCCCATAATTCATGTTATACTCTTTATGATTGACGAGATTCATCTTATAGTCATGTATGCCCCAATTCAGATTTTCTTTGATAAATCCCGGATGTTGATTTGTTATTCCTCAGGCCTCAGTTGAGTGTCAAGTTTCATATAATATCCTTCCATGCTTCAAGATCGTATGTTCTAATCTTTAGTGACTCCTCCTTATGTGATGATAGTGGTGAGGAGTAAATGTTTCTTGTTAATGAAAGATCATGGTATGCTTGTTTTAGATAAGGCCATAAGTGTGAAGTAAGGTTGGGGCCAAATCTTTGATGCATGTGATGGTTAGCCGAAAGGTGTGTGTGTGTGTATGTTCATGGGGTAGCGTGTGGGAGCTATATCGATAGATGGTTAGTAGAATATGCAAAGTGTGTCTTTATGAGTGTTTGTTTTGAAGTTCATATGTGGTTATAATGATAGGCTTAGGGTGTGATCTTTTAAGAGATATAGAAGGTTGAATCTTATGGTTTAGACTTGTATCATGGAGTGGCATGTAGTATTTTGTGAGTTGGAGTTAGTCCTGATCACGGTGAAGAGGATTAAGCTATTTTAGACATTAGTAGAAAGATTTGTCAATGTTCATATGAGAATTTTAAGCTAAATTGAATGAGTATGGTATTTAATGAGAATAGTATAGTTATGGATATTCGAGAAGTGTGCTGTCACGCCTCAAATCCTATTGGGGCGGACTGGCACCCGTAACCGAGGAGGCCCAGGAGAACCAGCTCATAATCTTATACTTCCCATGCATACCTCTATGACAACCCGAAATTTGGAAAGCATCATGTCGCATATAAAAGGAAATAATCACCTGTATAAGCTCGAGCACACATATATATGTATATACAATACTTGGCCGTTGAAGCCATCACGTCTATTAACAAAACACCACCTTGACTGTACATTAGGTCTACAAAGCCTCTGGAAAATACACAGATTTTAACTAAGGTTGGGACACACCCTGCCATATAACTAACTTCTATACAATACCAAAAGTTACTGGATATGACACGAAAAGCCCCGAAGAAAACTGGAGCTCACCAAAAGCAGTTGGATATCCTGGCTCCTACTTGTACAGTGTATGAGCTGAGGTACCTGTGCCTGCAGCATGAAATGCAGGTCCCTTGTGGGGGACGTCAGTATGAAATATGTATTGAGTATGTAAAGCTGTAGATAATCACATATGATATAGGAGCTCAATAGAAATCAGAAACAAGTGAATAAATTGTAATAGGAGTGGACCACACTTACTAGAACTTGTGACAACCTGTACATTGTATTTATTCAAGACCATTAGGCTGCCTCCAGTACATATCAACTGGGATCGAACCATGATAGGCTTATTCCCCTAGGGTACCACCCATAAACACATAAATAGGGATCGACCCATGATAGGCTTATGCCCCTGGGATACCACCCGATAAGAGAGAACTTTCATCACTTAGTTCAATTAATCTTTGAGATTGTTATTTCGGTCGCCATCGCATTTTTAATACTTTGAAACAATGATACATTAATAAGAGACATATAAATAGACCATCAATGCAATAACAATGAAGTAAGAACTCATTGGCACATCAATGAAATGTTTTGGAGTCATCAATGCCATAACAATGAAGTAGGAACTTATCGGTATATCAATGAAATGTTTTGGAGTCATTAATAGCACATGGATCTTGTTTGAGTAACCGGATACCTTCTGACATTCATTAGTGCAATAAACATGTAAGATTTGGAAGACAAGTAAGTATTGAAATGTCTTGACATCTTGTAGGGTGGAAACAAGTTCATTGGTAACGTAGGACATCATACAAAACCATTATGGATCACATGTTATTGAATAACTTTGGAAACTTTCTTAATAGAACAATTGTTCACTTTCATGCCAAAGATGTGGTATAGAGTATGATTTACATACCTGACTGTCAACCTTCAATACTAGTCCCAAATGAACTTCCCGTCTTTTCGGATTACTTATCTACAATGAACATATATAGCAATCTAGTATTAGCAACCAAACGTCACAATTCAATTATTTGAATTCACCAAACTAATGGTTAATTAGTAAGCCTTAATTACACCATAAAGGGTGTCACTTTAACCCTCTTATACTCCAATTACATTCACATTCCATGCATATTCATACAACATCCTCCAATATTAAGTTTGGATTCATTTATCCTTCCAACCAATCCATTAAACCAAATTGAGTCATAGACATAAATAATCATCAATTCAATAGTATATCATCATATCCACCTTCCATAACTCAATTACCATAACCACCTTCCACAATTCAATACAACCAAACCATGCAAAATAGTCCATAACCCTATTTCCATCACCTTTCAATAACAACATATACATATAATCCTCTATCACACATATACATATGGAAAAGAAAAAAGGCAAACAATATTCATACCTTAAAATTCACCTCTTGATTATGAAATCCTGTTTTCACAAATAATAGGTGTCGTTCGAAGCTCTCGAGATGACAAATGCAGTTATCAGATTGCTTTGGAATTTCTACGGTTGAATCAAAAGTAATTTAAAGGTCAAATTTGTCTAGGGTTTGTTCTTTCTCAATTATTGATGATGAAAATGAGTTTTTGAACTCATATACATGTATATATACACATATTCCCGTCCATAATATAATAGGAAATGACCAAAATGCCTTTAAAATTTAAATAATGTCAAATCTGTCCTTTGGTGGACTGTTTTGATAAGCTAAAGTAGATCGACCATAACTCTTTGCTCCGATATTTGATTTGGGTGAAATTGGTATCGTTGGAAGGATAATTCAAAGGGATTTCATTTCATATAAAGTAGGACACCCAGTTCGTCCTGTACAAGGAGTTATGGTCGTTTGAAGTTGACCCTAAAAATCTATTTTGATAGGCTGAAGTAAAACGAATATAACTCCTTACTCAGACGTTGGATTTGGATGAAACCAATTGCATTGGAAATAAGACTCAAAGATCTTTATTTTCATATGTCTCAGCTCTCCCAGTTCATTATATTAAGGGAGTTATGATCGTTCGAAGTTGACCCAAAATTCGGCTGGCCTCAGTAGTTTGTGTGCAAGAAATTTTTCTGCACATTTACTATTCCCAAATATCCCGGCAACCATTTTATAGTTTCGAACATGCTCGATTATATCCGAAATCTATCCATTTTTGGAAATCTTTATATCATTGGAAATCTTACTCAATAACCTTCGCATGGAACCATTGACGGGCAAATTTCGGTATAAATAAAATAATAAAAAAAATTAATTCCATATAAATAAGACCAATACACGTACTTGAATATGCCAATAAACGTACTTAAATATGGGGTGTTACATGTGCTAAGCTTGAAAGTAAGAAGTTGTGTTGCCAAAGGCCTTCCATCTTAATTTATGAGTTATATGTCTATATTCCAGAATATAGAGTAGTGTCAATGTTGTGATTTCCTCAGTTGAATGTCTTTTGTAATCCATACCCAAGATTCATGACTCCCTATTACTGCCAAAACTTTTTTAGAGAGAGTGTTGAAGAGATACTCCAGTTAAGTATGAAGGTCCGGCATAATTCAGTCAGTAAGTCAGTTTAATAGTCATATTTGCATGACTTGTTTTCTCGTCTTTTCCTTTGTTCATGCTACTCAAAATCTCAGACATGCTACTATTTCAATATAGAGTATACCAGTAGTTGCGAGTATAGCCCAGTTCATGCATCATGCATTAGATTCAGATTCCAGAGGTTCACTTATGATTCAATTCGTGCGTGCCTTGTGCATCGCCTCAGTTTTTTGAGCATCTTAGTGAATTGAGCATTCATAGAGGGACATAGGGTCCCAAGAGGGAGATAATGTAATACCCCATAAAAGTCGTGCATGTATTAGCATTTAATAGAGTGCTTTTAGACTTAAAAACTTGAAATTTTTTCGAAGTGTAATGAGGACTTAGAGTCATTTTAGCTGGCAATCTTCGGGATACAACTTTTCAACCTTCCCGACATTCGTTTTTAGATTTTCAAGTTGTGTTATGATCGGGAAAGCTCATAGTACATCTCAAATAAGCTTCGAAATTTTTTGAAACTCATAAGGCTGCGTTTGGATTTCAAAATAGTAGCAAAACGCATAGCCTATTGCCCAATTTTCAGCATTTCAGGGTCAATTTCAAACGATCAAAACTCTCTGAATATAATGAACTGGGAGAGCTGCTACCTATCAAATGAAATATCTTTGAGTTTTATGTCCAATGAAACTAGTTTCATCCAAATCCAACATCTGAGTAAGGAGTTATACCTGTTTTACTTTAGCCTGTCATCTTGTCAACTAAGGGACAGTTTCGACTTTGTTTGTTGTCTTAGGGGCATTTTAGTCATTTCACCTCACCCAAATTTCGTCCATAACACCAAATTTAGCCCCCAATTCATCAAAGTATAATTCTTTTCTCAAATTTTCTATCAAGAACACCCCTTAGGGTTTCAAACAAAAATCTCAAATAACTCAAGATTCAACCGTGGGTTTTGGAAGATAATTGGAGATTTGGAATCCCCACATCGTAGGCTTCAAGGATCATCCCTCAATTTCTTAAATAGAGCTACGCGGGGTTTCTCTAAAATCTCATGGACATAGAAATCATGTTTTAAGAATGGAGTTTTCGAATTCATGTACATACTCATGTTTTAGAAGCTTTAATGCTATTGTTTTGGCCTTTTGGTTTTCCCCTAAAGTGATTTGAAAATTATACGGTATATATGTGTTTGTCTTAAAATATGAATTGAGAGCATGATTTACATGAAACCCTTCTCTTGAAGTAAGTTTTTCCATGTTTCACGTGATATAGATTGTTTTGAAATACATCTTGAAAAATCATGATATGAAATGCTTTGACTTTTGCTATGTTTGGAATATGATTTTGAACACGAAAGAGAGGGTTGTGAATGTTGAATATGCATGTAATGAAAAAATGCATGGTTTTGTCAAAATGCACATGACCACCATATATTGATGAAAGTTTTGGATGGATTTGACTTGAGTTTCGGAACATAAAATCTTTTATGCAAACTACATGTTTGGTGGTCTGAAACTACAATTTTATGAAAGATCATGCTTAATGCATTATGGCTCAGAAATAGGACTTGCAAGTCTTGGTAAGACGATACCAACTCAAACAAATGCCATAACAGACACAGACTAGTTCAGAAATTAGATTTTATCAGACTTTCATGATTTAGAAATTTCAGAATGATACATGTTCAGAAAAGGTTAAAAATTGCATAAAGAGATGTTAGGTGGTCCCCGAAAAAGGCGTGAGTTCAGACAACTCATTGCCCAAAACCATGATTTGTCGATCCGGGTATATTATTATACGCTGGCTTAAGTGTCTTGTGGCGTATCAGACTCAGACACTCCAACCCTTGCGGCACACTTGGGTTGGGGGCTTCCCCGCCGAGTCAATGGCGGATTCCATATAGCTTGTGTAATATCAAACTTGTAGGGGAGTGCCACCTAACTCAGAAGCAATACAAAGATCAGAAATTGTTTTGACAAAAATGTCTTATGATTTTCGAATGATGCACATGTGTTTTCAGAAACTATTTTATTCATGATGTGTTGATGAAAATTACTCTCATCTATTATATATATGTTCAAATACTTTATTTTGGATTGCTTCGCGTTCCAATACATTTGTGATGACCCCCTCCCCCCCCCCCTCAATTTCTTCCAGGTTTTGAGACACAGTCTAGGGGTCCAAATAAACAGTAGGTATTTCAGATCGCAGAGCATATTGTGCAGGGGTGAGCCTTTTATATTCCAGAAGGCCTGTTTACTTTCAGATATTTATCTTTAGTCATGTTTTGGTCTACTGGGGGCCTTGTCTCAGTTTTCAGACAGTTTTGTTTAGTTCATAGTAGAGATTTTGCAGACTGAGTCAGACATTATTATTATCCAGATATATTTTGGATTTCAGTTTTCAGTATTATGATCACATTCAGACTGACCATGTTTCCGTATTAGATTTCTATTTCCGCATTATCTTTTATTATATGAATGTTGTGCATGAATACCAGATAGACAGATGGCGTCCCGGGCCTTCACGGTTCGGGAATGCTCGTCACGACCAGGGCCACGGTTCGAGTCGTGACAAGAAATAAATTGTATGCTATGTCGGGTAAATAGTTTTCTAGTTTAAAAAAAAAAATGATGTGGCCCTCTAATAAGCTGTCACGTGGTAAGGCTGTTTTTAAAAATCGGCTGTTAAAAAGTAATGGCATGGGTGAGCCGGTTTTGTAACGGTGATGGCATAAATGAGTCCAACTTTTAACGGATGGCACAAATGAGTCATTTCTGATAGTTCAGTCGCATATTTGAGCCTTTTCCGTGGTTGTACCACCATTCGATGCAAAACAGAGTTCCCCACCTGATAATCCAAGACAACTATAACCAGGATAGAGAAACCACGTCCAGTCAGGTAATCCCAAAGCCCAAAAACACTTTTTTACACTATCATAAACAGTCACCTGTTGTGGATAATTACAAAGCCAACAGAATACTCTATCGACTACACAAGCTGATGATGACGAAGTCTCATCCCTAGAAGAATAAAATAGAAGACGTTCATCAACAGTTAACTTATTAGCAGTCCAAATATTAGTCTCTGAAGAGAAAATTTCGATTGTTACACTGGAGTAGAGGTCATGAAAATAAGCACGATGTACTCCATAGCGAACTATAGTAAACGAGACAGACTCATTTGTCTCCTCCACCATAAATCCAACACGTGGATCATTCATAAGAATTCGAGTTTTAGGGACATCGAAACGCTGCCTTGTGGCTGGATTATAAACATAATAAATCCTCTGCCGGCTTTTAAGCTTATTGCATAGTAGAAAACCACTGGAAGAAGCAACAACATACACTCTCTCGCCGATTAAACTGACTGATTCATCCAAACTAGTACCAATTACAAGTGATGACTCCTTCGACGAGAAGAAGAAACGACTTTGCAAACGTTTCTCTACGCAAAAGAAACAGATCAGATAAGGTTGAGGCCACTGGAGACGACAACGGTAAATTTGAGCAATGTACTTTCGCCAATCCTCCGATATGCATATAAATCTTGCTAGCGATTTCGGAGGCAAACGATTCAATATGTTGGTTATAATTTCCTCACAAACATGCAGTTTGCATGAACCACGTTGCATTGTGATGTGCTGTGTAGGAGTAAAGGTGGAACTCTCGCTCTATAATATTTAGGGTTGGTCTTGATATTTTGTCCCCATAAATAATGTCCTATGAAAATGGCCTCTATTAAGGGCCCATGTTTTTGGTCCCGTTTAATAAGTTTTGCACATAAGGAATACGTTCTAACTGTCCATAACGCATACGTTCATGATATCAAGATAATGAACCTGCACAATCAACTAGAAATTCTGTCTTACAGGCAAATATTAGAATTTATTTAGCGGATAAAAGTTCAAGACTGCACACTTGGGGGGAGGAGCGGCTGGTCGTCATCACCGAACAGTTGGGGGACAAAAAATTCAAGACTGACCACTTTATCAAACTCGATAAATCGTATGAATCCTTCATACGAATTTTTGTTTTAGGGAGATCCAAACGCTGCCTCGTAGCAGGATTATAAACATAATAAATCCTCTGCCTACTTCTAAGCTTATTGCAGAGAAGAAAACCATTGGAAGAATAACAACATACACTCTCTCACCGATTAAACTGACTGATTTATCCAAGCCAGTACCGATTAGCAATGGCGATTCCTTGGATGAGAAGAAGAAACGACTTTGTAGACGTTTCTCTATGCAAAAGAAACCAATTAGGTAGGGTGCAGGCAACTTTGCCCGGAGACGACAATGGTAAATTTCAGCAATGTACTTCCGCCAGTCCTTTGAAATGCATTGAAGTCTTGCTAGCGATTTCAAAGGCAAGCGATTCAGTATGTTGATTATGATTTCCTCGCAAACAAACAATTTGCATTGATGGAGTTTCATTCTAATAGTACTTGCAAGTTGCAATGCAAGAAATATGAGCCTTATAAGAATGAAAATGCCTCGAAATCAACAAGATGTCGCGAATGTTTAGGTGCTATGCATTTGAATTTGAATTTCCATCCTTAATCAACGGCCCAGATCTAAGCGAAGGAGTAGGTACATGACCTATACCTCTCTCAAGTGTGAAATTTAGAGCTGTCAAAATGGGCTGGCCTAACCCAATCCAGGCCAAGCCTTACCAAGAATATTTGATGGGTCGGCGGCTTTAAAATGAATGACCCTACCCAGCCCTAAAAGGGTCGCGGGTTGAGGTGGACTAGCCCTTCATTTTTATCGATTTTCTCTTTCAATCTATATTTGAATTAATAGTTATGACAATCCATTCAAACTTCTAACATATTATTATATAAAGTATGTAACTCTACGATGATTTATAATATTTTCATCACCAATACATCGTCAAGCACATTTAAATTCATTGATTAAATTATCTTAATTAACATCACATTCATCCAAATTCATATGCAAATTAAATAAGTTGAACAATATCAACAAATTATATATAAAAAAAGCACTAGCATTTAAAATTCACTTAAAAATATTATTGTTTCGAATTTGGGTAATGTTGTGCAATCGATTTCGAGTTGCTGCAACAAGTGTTCGAATATTTCATGATTGATGTAATTTTTATATTTATGGTTAGAAATTTTAATATGAGCAATTTAATGCTAAATGAGTAAAATATTGCATAAGATACCAACTAGAATTTATTGAGTAATCGCTATTTATATTTTAAATTCTTTTTGCTTACATTTTTCTTTTAATTTTAAGTTTAAATTGAATAACAATAATAAATGAAACATCTATACTTGGTGATTAAGATTTACACTAGTTAAATATTATGTAGGATATTAAACTTATTCAATAATTACTATTCTTAGATATTACTTTTTCTTTCATAATATTCATATATTTTTAATTTAAATGAAATAGTCATTAGACTCATGGGTCGGCCTAACCTAGCCTAGCCTCTGTTAAGCCTCAAGGGCTAGTAGGCTGATTGTTTTAAATGGGATCAAATATCATAACCCAACTCAACTCTACTCTAATAGTGAGTTGGGTTGGGCCGACCTCAAGGGCCAAGCCCATTTTGACGACTCTAGTAAAATTGTAGACAAAGATGTTTCACTTGAACAAGAAAAATGAAATGTGATTATTAAAGACATTTGAAATTAGAGGTCTCGATTCGAATCGTAAGTGAAATTATAGAGAAAGACGCTTCGATTGGACAAAGAATCAACTTATATAAGCTATATAAGGCAAGAGAAAGATGGTAAGGTGAAATGTGACTATTAAAGAAACCATTTGAACTTCACTTTTATCAGAAGTCTCGGTTCGACTCAAGGGTGAAAAGGTAGAGAAAGATGCTTTAACTGGACAAAGAATCATCTTATATTTGTAAAGAAAAAGAAACTTGACTATTAAAGACTCTATTTGGGCTTCACCTTTAATTAGAGGTTTTGATTTGACTCAAGGGTGAAAAGATAGAGAACGATGTTTCAATTGGACAAAGAATCATCTTATATTTGTAAAGAAAGAAAAGGTGTGATTAGTAAAGACTCCATTTAAACTGATCTTAATTAGAGGTCTCGATTTGACTTTTGAAGATTCTTTATGCGAATCCCGATTAGTCAAACTAGAAATTTCAGACCCTAATGAGGGAAAAGAAAGGAAGAAAAAGCATTAGGCTTTCTTACTTGAAAAAAATTGTGAATGTAAGAAGCATCAATAGACTTAATTTGTGCTATTGGCTTAATACACCTACTTAGGTAACCTTATAATGGATGGTTTACATCCTATTCGATTCTGTGTTTAGTATTTGCTTTGGGGTTTGATTAATTTAGAGTCGTGCTAGAAATTTTTGGCTTGAAAAGTAAAACATCCCTTACTAAAGAGCGACTCCGATCATAGAAGTAGAATTTGGGACTTTCTGATTAGGCATAATACATAAGTGTGACCTTTAACTTTGCATCAATACTTTGTAATTATGTTGTAAATTCATATATTTATGGTGCAAGAATGGTGTCTACTATTTAGGCCACCAACTAATTTGAATTTGCATTGCGTATTTGCTGATGTAATGAACCTTTAATACAACAATAACGTATCCGGTATAATCTCACAGGTATTAAGTACAGCCTAGAAAAGACACAATATATGGCTACCTTACCTCTACCTTTGCGGAGTATAGAGTTTATTTCTAATAGACCCTCGGCTCATAATGAACCTTTAATCTCATGGTCCTAGATACCCATATATGTAGCTTGTCTAAAACTTAATCACAAAAATGTCACAAACAAGGCTCAATACTGACAACTGTAAAATGAAACATCTCAAACAAGATAAGTAGCTCAGACTCCTAAAAAAATGTCTCTAGGTGTATGGGATCCTCCAAAAGTACATTTTCGAATGATCCGACACATGCAACAACAACATTTTTAGAGAGTCCAAACAGTATTATGACTTAAAAGTAGGTAAGAAGGATATATCAAACAGGCGAGACGACAAAGTGATCTATAACTGAGATAAAGCCACGGCACGCCAAAAATAATTTGAAATATATCACAACACAAGTATGATATTTTTTGGAAGACAAACTCCTACATGGAGAAGGAAAACGTGAAGCATAAGATGGCATGTCTTTATAGTTTACGCAAGGAAATAGCCCGGAAATTCCATAGACATCTCAAATGATAGAGGTTCGGACAAACATCGCTTCCATGAAGATGTAATGAGTTCTAAAATCTGCAACGCACGATGTCCGTGTATTTCCTTCATCAAACCTAGTCAATGCAGCAGCCAGTTATTACCATGAACCCTCAGCACCAACAGTTGGATTCTGGAAAGCGGAGAAGTTCCAGAAAGTCTTCAATGAGTATGGTTGAGAAATGGTTACACCCTCTTCTGTGATTTTTGCAATCTGCAAGTCCAAAAAACGTCAAGAATGAGATCACAAACAAAATGCGGACAACTCTCACAATCCTATGATCTAATTAACTTGATGAACTCAAAATCAGAAAGGCAATCTATACATCTGATCATCACATTAACCTCCAAATGCAAAGTTTACAGCAAGTTCTGCAAAGTTTCTGTTTAAGCTTTCCAAGCCAACAACCTTACCGTTAATTTTTTCTCTTTTTCCAGCTAAAGTAAAAACAAGAAACCAACTTTCAGCCATGCGTAATAGCTATCTACATGGAGCAAATCTAGGAAGCAAACGCTATAGACTTTGAAGATCAAAGTATGAGATATTCTGCGTCGACTAGGTCACACTGAACCTGCCCTATTGTTCACATCTAGTAGAGGAATAGCTCGGTCGCTTATCAACGCTAAAAGGGATGAGTGGTTCTAGAAATTTTATAATTTAAAACAGTGACAGATTATGAAAATACAAAATCAAATGATCTAGGTTTTGGCCCAGTGGATACAACAAACACTTAAATTCAGAGCTTTAGACCCATAATTAAAACTATAGAATCATGAAATAAAACCACAAGTACCAGGAAACTCAAACTACAGGTTCGACGAAAGAAGTTCAGGGAACACATCTTGGCAGGTTAGATGTGTCATTATGATTTGTTCTTAAGCACGGGCTTTCTACCCAAACCGCAGGACTGTACCTGAAGCTTGTTGACTGCAGATCTGTCTCGATACAAAAGCACACGCATACACTTCTCCAACAACTTAACGCCTTCTTCATAACTCAAGTTTTCATGCCATTCGTCACGGAGAATGGGCCTCGCAAGGTGATTCCCAAATCCAGTAGCCACATGATTGTCCTCATAATGCACACCGATCATACTAACCTAAAGAAATAAAAGAAGAAATGCAAAAGCATTATCACTAGGGAATCAATCGTAACAAAGTGTAGAAAACTAAGCAAGATAAATGTATTGTGTTTACTGATCCAAGATACTTCTGTCCATTTTTCACTCCACCAAGAACAAGTGAATTCCAAAGTGGGTTGAACTTGTTGCGACGATTATACATCACACGTGTTAGATAGTTATGCACTTCTTTGGGACCAAAGGAGTTTCCGTCATCCCACATGTTGTCATACAAGCTGCATTCATGAAGCATTGAATACCAGAAGTCACTAAGAATTGCCCGTCAAAACTCATATAAACAATAACAATAAACAAGAATAACAGATAGAAGTCCTCAGCAAGACAGACGTACATAAGCTCATCAAGGTACTTCATTATCTCCTGAAAATCACTAATTTCACCACTTGCACCAAGAAGGGAGTGTTTTCCCACCGGCTTCAATCGCTCCACACTCTTGTAACGTATAGTTGAACCATAGGAACCTGTAAGCGGGAAAACCGAAGATGACAACACATACTACATTATCTCTAGCATTTATCATCTGAGCTAGATGAAATTGCACTAATACCACTTTCACATTTATCTATATAATAATTCCCTTGACTAAGGACACCTGCTATCTACGTAAATCTTTACTGTCTAATTCCTGAAAAAGAAACTGGAAATTTAGAAAAGATGAACCGCTGGATACTGAGTTATATGAGGAACTCTCCCACAACTAAAATCCTGAATTTAAGTTGTCTGAAATGCTAAACCTTCTTTCACAGAACTTCTTGGCCACCCAGCTCACAGCAAAGAACTAAGAGAGGAATCAGTATGTGCTAGACAAGAAAATATCTATGCAAAAATATTTGAAATCTCTAAGCGGTCGTATGGATTAGAAACAAGTTATGCAAGGATTAGTAATGCAGGTATTGTAAGAGACGTCGTGCCACATATTCTCTTGGTTAATAGTTGCAGCCTTTTTACCAAGTAAACTGCAAGTTATGATATCAATCAACTATGTCTCACTCGCAAATTAGTTGAGGTTGACCATACAAATTCCAAAAGTCTACAATAATACCCAAATGCAATAAACGAATTTAACAGTTACGTCATTAAATGGAAGCATAACGGGCCAAACACTAATTTTAGGTAGAGAGAGTAATTCACTACTAAATGAAATTAATTTATTGCCAAGAGGTGCAAAACGGAACTCACTTAATGACTTAGGGGTCATTTGGTATTCGGATATCTGTTGGGATAGTCATCCAACCATACATATGGGACAACTTACATCACTATGGCATAAATGATGGGATAAATCATCCCGTGACTAACTAATACCTCTAACCAAATGATGGGATAAATAATCTCGTGACTAACTAATATCTCTAACCAAATATCCTGCATTTTATCCCGGGATTATTATCCCTTATCCTTCATATCAAATGACTCCTTAAAGTAATCTATGACCAACTTCTGATTTGGGAAAAAAACATAAAAGGAAAAATTATTTGTCATGTTTCGCTTCTCGTGAGTCAAACTATATGAACTTGGACCAATATTTTAATTTGTATTATTTCACCATATTAATATGGAAAAAAAATGCAACTTGCAGTACTTTCTGTGTAGTTTTTGAATGCCTAAATTTTAATTTCACAAAATTGAACAAATCTTCTCTAGTTTAGCTCCAAAGGACTAGAGGGGAGCATTTAACATCAGATAATGTTAAAATGTAGAAAGACAAACTCTTTAGGAGGATCTTTCAATACTCTATCGCTTTTCCCTAGTGATGAAACCCTGTAACATATACTTTTTTGAAAAAAGAGAAGCACTGATTGGAACCAAATCTATGATATAGAATCTAACCTCCCATGTCAGCAGCCAAGAGAATACCATCCTTGTATTTGATGCCAACAACAGATGTCCCAGTCACATACGGATACCTGTTGAGAACAATACAAGTTAAAATTGCAAACATCTAGAGCAAAGTAAGCGAGGAGTTATAAAAGGAAAAAACATAAATACAATCTCAATGTGTGAGTTAGCACATCAACATAAAGTTAAAGAAACAATGGATCTATTTGATTTTACTGTTGAAGAGATGAAGAGAACTTCTTCATGGAACATAAAATTTGCGGCATGACATTATGGATATTGTTTTATCAAGGCATTATTGGTACTCTTACACCTAACTATGTCTCTCATACATGCAGAGGATATCGCATACACAATGAGCTGCACCATCACACCACTCACTCTCTCACTACAACACCAGCATACCCAGTGTAGTCCCACAAGTGGAGAACAAAGAGGGTAGGACGTACGCAAACCTTGTCCCTACCTTTGCGGGGTAGAGAGGTTGTTTTTGATAGACCCTAGTCCTCCCCTAACTAAAGGATTTAGTACCTCGTTCACCCTTTATTACGCTTTTAAGAGCATAAGAAGCTACGACATACCCAGTGAAATCCCATAGGTAAGAAGCATGAGCAGATGAAACGGATAATACAGTTGGCAAATTCCTTTCTGACCCAGATGTATCCTAGGGAGCAAAATCCATCAAGAGCCACACAAGGTGTGATCTAACTTAACCCAGTGACATTCCTTCTATTCAGAAAACAAAATTACAGGTGCATAATACCCTAAGATACCAAGGATGAGAACTCCACAAAGATCATAATCAATCGTTTGGCATGGTAGAAAATGTTCCAGAAAAATGTTAGTGTTATTTTTCTAAAAGAAAATATTTCAGCTAAAAGGAAAATAGATGTTGCTTATGAGAATAAGTCATTTTCCTTTATAAGTATCCCAACTCTTACCACTATCGCTTGGTTCAACACTTAAATGAATCACCAGAAAATATCTGCTTACACGTATATTCTTCCATCTTGAATTACTACCATATGTCACGTACTTTTACACCTAACCAAACACTGAAAAACCATCCAAAACATATTTTTGCACCAAAAAAAGGACATTTTTCTAAGTGAAAACATATTTCTACCTAAAACATTATCTTCCATATTCAATTTTCTCAAACCAGCATCTTTATGTACATAGGTGCCTTTTCCTCCATGTCCAATGCTCTTCAAATCAGCACTTTTATATACATAAGTACATCTAGAATTTAACGTTTATGAGTTTTGGATTGTAACCCTTTTGAGTTACTGCATTCTAAACTAATAGTGCCTGCGAATTAAATAATTTTTTAAGACAAATACAAGGTCTGAAGTCTAGGCCAAAGCTACCATTGCTACTGGTTAATGCCAAACTCGTACCTTCTACTCTACAAGTAATATGTTTCCCGTACTCACTTTATACTTGTTGCATCTTTTTTACGTGCAGAAACTAAACCAACCACCAACAGTACATAAGTTGCTACTTGCTACACGGTTCAGGATTTGCGGTTAGAATTCAAGGTAAGCTGCTTCCTCTACAGCAACACTGGATCTATCTAGAGACTCTCTATTTTATCCGTCTTATTTCCTTCTTTTTTTAATAATTGTGGTGTCCGGGCCAGCTTACGAGCACCTCGACTAAATCCACCCGAAACCTACCACCTCTCACTAGCAACAAATATCAGATTACTCTATCCACCAAGGCTAGGACGGACGGAAAGAATCACCTAGTGTTCTTTTGTCTCCGCTAGAATTTGAACCTAAATCCTCACATTCTCAAACCATTTCATTGACCACTGGACCACACCCTTGGGTGCTACAGACTCCTTATTTTATCTTTCTTGTTTCCTTCTTTTTTTAATAACTGTCGTATATGTGCCGGCTTGTGGGCACCTCAACTAAATCCATAGGATACCTACCACCTTCCACCAGAACCAGATATCAAATCACTCTATCCACCAAGGCTAGTACGGATGGAAAGAATCAAGAATCCCCGAGCATTTTTTTGTCTCCGCTAGAATTTGAACCTGAATCCTTACATTCTCAAACCACTTCATTGACCAATAGACCACACCCTTGGGTGCTAGAGACTCCTTATTTTATTTGTCTAATTTCCTTCTTTTTCAAATAATCGTGGTATCCCAGCTGGATTTAGAGCACCTCGACTAAATCCACAGGATACCTACCACCTACCACCAGCACCAGATATCAAACCACTCTATCCACCAAGGTTGTAGTGTTCTATTGTCTCCGCTAGAATTTCAACCTGAATCCTCACATTCTCATTGACCACTAGACCACGCCTTTGGGTGCTCGAGCAGAGGCAGAACTAGCCTCCTTTAGGGGGTTCGGCCGAACCCCCTTCGACGGAAAAATATACTATGTATACATGATTAAAATTATTTTTTATGTGGTTATAGTGGTGTTGACCCCCCTTCAACTAAGTTTTCTTTGAATATTGAACCCCCTCAGTTGAAATCCTGGCTCCGCCTCTGTGCTCAAGACTCCTTATTTTACCTGTCTTGTTTCCTTCTAGAAAGCTAAGTTACTCGGACTCTCCAAAAAATGTGGCCGCACCCGTGTCAAATGCTTCAAAAATACACTACTTTTGAAGAATCCGACACACACCGAATGACATTTTTGAAGAGTCTGAGTAACATACCTAGAAAGTAACTTTTAGTTCTCAAACTTGCATTACATTTGTAGATGCTCTTGTACTAGTATAACTACATCCTATCAACCAACTGAGCTACCAATACTTCTTCTTATTATTTATATATAATAATTATAATAAAACAACAACAAAAACCCTATTTAATAAAACATCAAATACACTACTACTAATTAGATCCACAAAAATCACATAAAAAAACAAATAACAAAACCGAATACATACTGCGTTCTCTGAATATCAGATTCGGAGCTCATTAAGCTATTTTCAACCGGAGCTGAATCCATCACCTGCAAAAAAATAATAATAATAATAATAATATTTACACAATAAAGAAAAAAAATTACATTAAATTTTACTATAAAATTCTTCGATACAAAATCGGATAAGCAAAAAATATAAAATAATAAATAAACTTACGTTCATTGTACAAATTGGGAATAATTTGATTTTCGATTTGAGAAAAAGAGTAAACTATGGAGTACTGATCGGTAGTATTTGTTGGTGTGCTTTTCCCTTTGTGCAAGAAAAGTTGGGGTTTTGGGCCGGAAGTGAAGTGGAGTGGGCTTGTTATATGGGCCTAGCTGAAATGGGCCTCCATTTCGAACAGCTCATCTGATTATTTTGGAAAAACAACATAAATCCCCATGGTTTGAAGCTTAATAACAGAAAAACTCGATATTTTGTATAATTACTGAAATCCCAACTATGCACCTATAGAGATACATAATTATCTCCCGATACATCCAATGACGATATACTTTCTCATTTGTAAAGATACATTATTAGTTTCCAATACATTTTTTTCGATCAAGGTCTACCGAGATACATAATAAATCCAACAAAGATACATTTTTTCTTTGTAAAGATGCATAATTAGATACAGAAATATCCAACGAATATACATTTTTTCATTTGTAAAGATATATAATTAGCTCTCGATACATTTTTTTAGATTTTAGATCTGTTGAGATACATGATGCATCCAATAATATATATTTGTTCCTTTGTAAAGATACATAATTAACTTTTGTTATATATATTTTGATTTTGGGTCTGTCAAGATACATAATTAGCTCCCGATACACTCAATGCAGAAACATGATTAGTTGAAATTTTTGTAATTACTTTATAAAGGTTAAGATTTGTATAAATATAATAAGTTAATGTGCATATTTATGTTATTTTTTCTTTTTTCTTTTATTAGAGTTTCATACATGAACTATTGCGTAGATTTCCTACCTTCTTGAATAAGTGATAGTTGATGTGTAATTCTACTACCATTTTCTTTGGTACAACGTTGGAGGATAAAAAAAAAGTGAGATAGAGTGGGATTGTTATATGGGCCTTCATTTGGGGAGTTTATCATGTATGGTTTGCACTAGGTAGCTGTTTAAGGATGATATTTAAATTCTAGTCAAATGAGTCTAACAATAACAACAACATAATTAGTGAAATTGCACAAGTGAAATCTGAAGAGGGTAGAGTGTAAGAAGATTTTATCACTAACTCGTAGAGATAAAGAGGCTGTTTCTGAAAGACACTTGGCTCAAGACAGTAAATACAAGTACCAAAAAAGAAAGAAAACAATGAAGAAAACACAACAACTAATAAAGAAAACAACTCAAAGTCGGTAAAAAGAGATAAGAACAATAAAAAATTACTTCGATACAATAAACATAGACATTGATTTCACTTTCTATGTAAATGAATTAGATATGAACCAATGTTTGAAAGGATCAACGGTCCTGCCCTCTCGCATAAAGTCATACATTTTTATCGTCGTAGACTAAATGATGAAAAGTTAGTAGCTATTTGTAATTCTAGCTATAACTATAAGAGGTATCTTGTTTTTTATAGAATGTCCAAAATGTGGGTAACTCTTTCTATATTCATAATTATTAATTAATTGAGGTGAAGAAGAAGGATAAGGATAAAATTTAAAGTTTAGTCATTTGAATCTAAAATTAGTCTTGATTCGATTGGAATTTTCAAACGTCACTCTCGAACGTCGATATTTAAAAATTGGTTAAGTTTACTTTTAGATATTTGAGTTTGAAGTCAAATTTCAAACCTTAAATAATTGGACTACAAGATAAATTCATGAAATCGTGATTGAATTGTATAGTCCAACTTATGTTTTGTGTCACGACCCAAATTTCGAGTCATGATGACACCTACCATAACCCACCAGTAGGTAAGCCGATACCGTAACCCGAAGCTAATGCAATGGGTTACCTTGATAGAAATGTCCAACATGGACCCTATGTAGCAACACAATATAACAACATCCCACAAATGAAACGACTGACATTCTAATACCAATCCCATGACCTGATAGTATAAGTACAAGAGCAACTCTAAATCCGACAACAGAAATTACAATTCGAAGTCTGGCAACTTAAATAGTCTCATACAATTGTCTTGAATACAAAAGACAAGTAAAGATAGAAGGGAAGGAGGGAAACTCGAACTCCAAGAGCTCACCCTATCTCCTGATGATCAACACGGCACGATCTAAACTCAACAGCGGCAACTAGAACTCGGGTCTGCACCAAAAGGTACAAAAGTGTAGTATGAGTACCAAAACACGAGTACTCAGTAGGCATCATCGGCCGACTAAGCTCAAATATAATATAAAGACGATATAAAGTAAGACAATGATCTTAAAGTCAAGGGGTAGGATCGAACCTAAATCTGCTTTGATACCACTGTAATAACATATATATTACTAAAGCAATAACATGACATACTATTTCAATATACTCCATAATCAACATAACAACTGAGTATCATTTCAAAAGCATACAACCATATACACAATAGCAAAATATCTACTTGCTATAATCATCATCAACCATCTTTGGAATATAAACACAAGAACTTACCACGACGTTCCATACCGCCGAGAAGTACATGAAAAAGAGCACAACAAAGAACTCATTACGGTGTCCCATACCATCGGAGAGCACACAAAAGAATATAATCAATAATACAATAAAGAACAACCACTACATCAATTAAACAAAAACCGCGGGTAGCACAAACCCGCCATGGCTCATCACCGAAATCCACTTCCAAATACCCATACCGAAATTCAACATAAAGAGTGAAACATTGTTATAGCATAGGCATGTAATCATTAATTCTATAATTCATTGATAAATACCGTGAAGTCCATACTAATTACCATTATTTTTTCGAAAGTCAAAAGATTACAAGTTTTAAAATCACTAGTCATCAAGTTGGGGAAAAACTACAAGCCACCCATATTATAGGTTATTGAACTATCATATGGTCATTCTTTAACTAGCATTATCATGACATGAGTTATCAACTAAGCCATCTCAACTTCACTTGTTAAGAGATAATTTAACTAACCATCACTCAATACTAGATTCATCATCACTAAGCATGTCACAACCTTAAGGACTAGTTTCCATATTTTAATTAAGTGAAGTCTACCAACTAGTTTACTAGGTTTCTAGGTTCCAAATAATAATCATATATTTTAGAAGTAGTTAATTATCACATAAGCCACCTTACTAGGCAAGATTTCATAATATAACCTCTTATTTAAGTCAAGTATATATATTAGGTTAGCCCTTGAATTTTTATGCAAGTTTACACATAACACTAAGCCTTAACTCAATATTAGGCATAAATTTTCTCTATTAGCTACTTTAGCATCAACAAGAGTCATATCTCTTATATAGTGATTTGGAACAAGAAACAAATAATAATTTGCCAAGAGAGACCTCACAATTCAACCACATAGGTGGTTAGCTCCACACGGCCGAACCTTACAACTATCAATGCATATAAGTAAATTTGCCCCACACGACATCATAATATTCTTACCTCTTCCGGATTCACCGGGCATCACAATATCACACATTCCTCTGGACTCGAACCGGGCATCATCATAATATCATATATTTCTCAGGACTCGAACCGGGCATCATTATAGTATAACATATTCCTCCGGACTCGAACCAGGCATCATCATAATATCACATATTCCTCCGGACTCGAAGCGGCATCATAATATCACGTATTCCTCCGAACTCGAACCGGGCATCATCATAATATCACGTATTCCTTCGGACTCGAACCGGGCATCATCATAATATCACATATTCCTTCGGACTCGAACCGGGCATCATCATAATATCACATATTCCTCCGGACTCGAACCTGGCATCATCATAATATCACGTATTCCTCCGAACTCGAACCGAGCATCATAATATCACGTATTCCTCCGGACTCGAATCGGGCATCATAATATCACGTATTCCTCTGGACTTATCAGGCATCATCATAGTATCAATAATTCCTCCGATTTACCGGGCATCATCATAATATCAATATTTCCTCCGGATTAATCGGGCATCATCATAGTATCAATATTTTCCAAGACAACAACATACACACATAAATGGCCCCAAATCAATAAATATACATAAGTTCACAATAATTGAGTAATAGAGATGTAAGATACATAAACCATCACACTTTATCACTAGTCATCATCATGATACGTGAGTAGGAGCATAGGCATGAGTATCTAGATGACATATACAATTACCATATTTCCATAGCTATCCATAACATGATAATAAGACAACAATCAAGTATGCACATTTTCCAACCATTGACCTTATTCATAAATTGATAATCGGGTTTAACCCTTATAATCTCAATAACATAATTTAGACGCTCATCAAATATCTAGGTTACCAAGGAGTTACATAGTTCAAGCTTAAGATGGGTCAAATCCCACTTCTAACTCCCAATAATACTAAAGTCACTTCTACAAGACTAACTTCTACCCGAATTTAGGTTAGGTTATCTAAGTCACACCATAAAGGCTTATCAATCCTTACTAAGCCTATAGGAGAAATCTTCTTCAAGTATTCTTCCTAAGTCAACCCAACACCAAGGTCATCTCCTCTCTAGGCATTATATAGGTCAATACACTCCTAAGGATAGAGAAGTATACTATTTATGTCTACTTAGAAAAATTATAGTGTTCTCACACTAGTCATGAGACAATAATTAGGCTAACCAAGGTCCTAGACTAAGGGTCAAATATCATACCTTACAAATCTATGGCCTATAGAAATTAATAAATCCCAAGTTCATCATTTAATTAACTATCGTCTAAATTCCCCGCTCAATCCCACAAGATATCAATGATTACATTACAAACAAGCTCAATCTATACTACGGGTAAGCCTAACCTACCTTGAATCCAAGCAACTCACGAACTAATAAGCTTTTTCTTTCTTTTCAAAGAAGTTTTCCTTTCCACAAGCAATGCTATCAATGAAACAATCTAAACATTATAACAAGAATGACAATAACCATTATAGCACCATTGTGCCATGGGTTTCAAAATAAAATCAAACCCCAAGTGGGTCCTACCTTCGGAAAATGAGTTTTCAAGACCAACCCATAGTCTAAATATCATTAGGGAGCTAAAACCCTCAAGAAATTTGAGTCAAGCACTCAATTTTGGGGATACAATTGACCCACAATGATTTATAATTTTGAGTCAAGAAATCATGAAATTAATATCAAATTAGAGGAATTCTTACCTTGGATTTATAGTAAAAAGATGAATTACACAAGTTGTTAAGCTTCGAATCAACCCACAAGACTTATATTTTTTTTGTTGCCAATCACCTAAGGGATGCTAGGGTTCTAATAGAAGTGAAGAATGCTCAAAATCTGAAAAAGGACCCCTTTTATACGGTTTTAAATGGGCCTGCAGGATCAAAATTTATTTTTGACCTTCCGAACTCATTCGGAGTCCGTTTTAGCAAACAAACTATGTAACCCCACTAAATTCGACATTCCAGACGCATTGGTGAAATTAAATTTTCCATCCGAGGTTATTTAGACTAATTGTGGGTCCCATACCCATATACTTTGATTTTTGACTTTTCGACTAATAAGTCGAAATGGGCTTGGGTGTTGTTGGATCCGAACCAAGGGTCTACCTACCTTAAAATTGATATAACATAGCTACTGGCATAGTCAAAATTTGCATCCAAAATTATTTTACTGAAGTTTACGCTCGGCAGCCATTTGAAATCGACAAAGACTTCCAATTGGAAAAGTGGTTCTAAAAATCAAACGAACCGTCAGATAACTGAACTATCAATTCGAGCAAGTCACTAATGACTTGGTACGGCTATGGAGGAGCTCTATTGGTGAAGATAAGTAAGAACACGGCTAATGACCTGAAGGGTCATTACATTTTGCAACTGAAAGCATCATGGTCTAGTGCTTGCTTCATCTGAAACTCCCTCGTATATAATAAAATTTTGTCTATAATGTGATACGCCCAAATTACAACTCTCGTTAGAAAGTGCAAGCGGTCGCTGCCAAATATAGAACCCAACTGGGTTGGGTGTCGAATCCCATAGGGAATACTATGATCACTAAGTATTGTGATTATTATTAGGCTGTTGGTTGAAGGTTCCAAGGTAAGGGGGTTTTAGTTTAGGTGCACAATAATATTATCAGTGTAACGATGAGATGATATGTGTAATAATATTTGATCACAGAGAATGACAAGTTAGGGTTATGTCCACCTTGTAGCTTCTACTTCTCTATTAACTATGAGTAATACGGATTTTATACATGCATGCACTTATAGAGAGGCGTATTCTAATTCTTAATCCAAGTGTTTTTCAACCATCAAGGATTTATTCACCTTAGTTCCCTCGAATCCAAAGTGTACAACTGTCATGACCTAAAATCCCATCGGGCCAGACTGGCACCCGAAGCCGAGAAGGCCCAGGAGAACCCGTTCAAACACCTGTACTTTCACTTACATGTCACCAAAAATTTGGACAGCACTTCGTTGCATATAGAAGGGTCTAATTACCTGTATCAGCACAACACGCACAAATATATATATATAATAGTTGGCCGTCGGGGCCACCACATATACAAATATAACATCACTATATAAACTTCCATGACTTTACCCTTTCTTATGTCTACAAAGACTCTAGGATATACATGACATAACTAGGGTCGGGACAAACCCCCGCCCACACATGACTCCTGTAAAATAACAAAACATAAGGAACCGACTCGGAAAGCTCCGAAGCAAACTGGAGATCACCAACAATAGCTGTATGACCTGGTTCCTACTTGTGCGGTGTATGAGCTGAGGTACCTGTGCCTGCAGCATGAAATGCAGGTCCCCATGGGGGACGTCAGTACGAAATATGTACTGAGTATGTAAAGCTGTAGATAATCACATATGATATAGGAGCTCAATAGAAATCAGAAACAAGTGAATAAAGCGTAATAGGAGTGGACCACACTTACTAGAACTTGTGACAACCTGTACATTGCATTTATTCAATCACTTTACCTTCGTTCTTATCATCTTTGTAATCATTACTGTACTGTACTGTGACCATTAGGCTGCCTCCAGTACATATCAACTGGGATCGACCCATGCTAGGCTTATGCCCCTGGGATACCACCCATAAACACATAAATAGGGATCGACCCATGCTAGGTTTATGCCCCTGGGATACCACCCGATAAGAGAGAACTTCCATCACTTAGTTCAATTAATCTTTGAGATTGTTATTTCGGTCACCACCACATTTTTGATACTTTGAAACAATGATACATCAATAGGGACCAAGTAATAGACCTTCTATACAATAACGATGTAATAAAGACTCATTGGTACATCAACAATGTGTTTCAGAATCATCAATATCACAACAATGAAATAGGAGCCTTTTGGTATATCGACGAAACATTTTGACACTTTATAGAATGGAAACAACTTCGTTGGTAATGTAGAACAATACATGTTTTTGGACAACCTCGGAATCTTACTTGATGGAACATTGGTGTTTTCATGCCAAAGAACATTGTTAGAGTATGCTTTACATACCTCGTTGTAGATTCGGATACCAATTCAACACAATTTCCCGCCTTTACAAATCACTTATCTACAATGAAATGTTTGGCATCTAGTATTAGCAACCCAACACCACAATTCTCTTCCATAATTCCATGCAACCAATATTTGCAAAGCATTCCAAAAACCAACTTGAACAATAGGTTTATGTGTGCGTATATATATATATATATATATATATATATATATATATATATATATATATATATATAATCATCATTTCAATACCACATCATCACACCAAATCCTTTCATAATTCAACATAATCCAACCATGCACAAGAATAATCCAACATCATTTCCAATCATCTTTCAACAACAATCAAATAACATACTTCTTATGCTCACATGCATATATATACATATCCATATAAATAACACCAACATCATTTATCCTTACCATAAAATGGCCCTTTTGATTTTGAAGTCCTGTTGGCACAAATAAGGGGTGCTTCTCGAAGCCCTCGAGACGGTGAACACAACTACGAAATCAATTTGGATTTTCTACGGTTGAATCACAAGATAATTGGAGTTGAACTTAGGCTAGGGTTTCCTTATTCTTCAATAATTTGGATAAAAATGATGGATATGAGGCTAAGTATATGTATATAATGACCAATTTTCGTCCATGAGGTGATGGAAAATGACCATATTGCCCTTAAAATTTTAAGTAAATCCGAATCTGTCCATGGTGGACTGTTTTGATAGGCTAAAGTAAATCGGCTATAACTCTTTGGTCCGATATCGGATTTTGGTAAAATTGATATTGTTGGAAAGATAATTCAAAGGGATTTCATTTCATATAAAGTAGGCCACCCAGTTCGTCCTGTACAAGGAGTTATGATCGTTTGAAGTTGACCCTAAAAATTTGTTTTGAGAGGCTGAAGTAAAACGAGTATAACTCCTTACTTAGATGTTGGATTTGGATGAAACCAATTGCATTGGAAAGAAGACTCAAATATATTTCTTTTGATAGGTCTTAGCTCTCCCAGTTCATTATATTAAGGGAGTTATGATAGTTCAAAGTTGACCCAAAAAACTGGCAGGCCTCAGTAGTTTTACTATTCCCCATATCCCGGCCACCGTTTTATAGTTTCGAACGTGCTCGATTATATCCGAAACTTATCCGTTTTTGGAAATCTTTATATCGTTGGAAAGCTTATTCAATAACCTTCGTATGGAGCCATCGACGGGCAAATTCCGGTATAAATAAAATAAAAAAATTAATTCCATATAAATAAGACCAATACACGTACTTGAATACGCCAATACATGTACTTGAATACGGGGTGTTACAAAAACCAATTGTATGAACTCTCCAAGAAATTAATCCTGCTAGGGCATTAACGCGTAAAATAGAGGTTGGAAACCCTATTTTCTTGTCACACTCTCTTTTCCAAATAGTAACTTTTCTATCGAACAAGTTATTGCTATAATGGCGCATTCCCTATGTTTGCAACCATGAGAATTCAATTAAGATGAAGAGAGTAATGATATAAGTGGATTACACATCATAAATTCACAAATCCATAGCAATAGAGAGTATACTACAAGGTTTCTATAACCCTAACAAATAAACTTAGCTACTCATGAATAAAACAGAAATCAAAATAGACATATTCATCATACCAAAACTTAGAACAATCTTGGTGATAAAGATGACTAGCGACAATAAGAGAGAAACATGTTTCTCTCTCTCCGTCCTCAAGCTAAGCTGCTTTCCCTTGTGTTCAAAATACTACAGAACGTGAATTCCTAAAAATTCAGCAATAATGCTTTTAATAACATTCTTTTCTAATAAATTGTTACTGCATCCTTAACTATTTAAAAATATTGAGTTTGCCCAGGAAAAAGTTCTCATACATCACATTCAGTCCAAAAGCTGCTTTCCTTTTTATGTGAAGTTTTTCTTTGCTGTCCACAGGTCCCCAAAGTGCTGAAATCTTCCTCATTAGTACCTGAAAAGCATGCTAATCACATAGGTCAGCTCACTTAACTAAAAATAGACTAAAAGTGCAAGAATTATGTATTTTATCCTCAAAACTTAGCTAAAACATGGGTAAGTTATGGTGCTTAGACGTATAATTACGCCCAACATCACCACCCCACACTTAAAGCTTTATTTGTCCTCGAGCAAAATAGTACATCCATGCGAATACCTAACTAAACTTCACAAGAGCTACACAAAATTTTCAACAAGAAATGCACGACAATTATTAACAAAGAGTAGATTTCTTGATCATTACTAGAAACAACTCACCCTCCAACATAGACTCATTAAGTTGGTTAATTCGTATACACAAGTTAAGCCAAATAAAATCATATAAAACTACCCAACAATCATCAACCATGTGCGCTCACACAAAATGTTACCCATAATCACTCATAGTTTTGCATTTTTCAGAAATATGGGTATAAGAACTTGCTTGCTCTCACTCTCACACAGAATTCTTAGATTACAACTGATGACCATATGCTTACCCTTAGTGTAATGCTCCACTAATATCAGAATGCTAAGGTTAGGATCAAATAGGTCTTTACGGGTTGTAAAGTAGGCTAAAGGGACGGGTAGGACTATTTTGGCCAGAAATGGTGACTATGTTCCCTAAGCGCTTTAATACACTACATTATGCCATTTACACTAACTTTTAACAACCACTCTACCTTTCTTTCATCTACCAACCACTCTACCTTTCTTCACCCATTTTGTTACTCAATTAAAAACACTATGATGGGAATATACAACTTTTTTTTTTCAAGCATCCCTATGATAGCCACCCTCATTTTAGACTATTTGCATCCCTCAGGGTGCCAATGATAGCCACCCTCAGTTTAGACTATTTGCATCCCTCAGGGTGCCACTCCCGATCACAATATTTTCATGTACCAATAACTAAACTTTGGGGCATCACTTTCACCATTTTCCTCTTATTTTGCCACACTCTTTACTCAACTTGATTCTACAATTTAAAGCGCTTAGGAGATTTTGGATCAAATTATGGTCTTTTCAAAACAAAATGGATTAGGCTACATATGGGGTTGCCAAAGAAAACAGCTAAAAGCTCAATGGGTGTTCACTAGGACAATGTACAAAGGTAGGTAAAAAGAAGATAAACAAAATCAGGGCTGCCAAACAAATGCCTAAATCATCTCCTAAACTCACAATCTTTATTTTGAGTCACACACACACTAGGCAAGTTCTAGCATCAGTCGTAACAAAGAATATACAATAACCTTACACATACATGGCACATAGTCAACTTAATTAGGAGCATTATAGATTCTTGACCCAACAGATAAATGAATTAAACCACAAGCAATTATCACAGAATGAGTCACAACTTAGAGCCTAAATGTTTCAATAGTAGTGATTCAGCACAAACTCCTGTTATAATGCCATGTCGTCTATAAGAACAATTTCATGCAAAAATCTGACTAATTACAACTAACTAACTACGACTAAATCAAAACAACTATAGAATAAATGCGGGCAAGCAGTACACTATACAGCAGATAAGGCAATCCGCAGACATATACCCGCACCCCACACTTATACGGAACACACTGCCCTCAGTGTAAATAAATAAGCAAAAACCTGGTTAGTCAGACTCCTCCTCTACATCCGGGGTCATACCCCTTGCGTCAGAATCATCATCAGAGTCTTCATCATCAGAGTTTTCCTCCACATCAGAGTCTAGCAGTCGGTGATCATCGTTTGTCGGCACATCATCATCTAGAGGTTCTTTAAAATTTACCCCCACTCCACACATGGCCCGAGCATTCTCATTAAGCGGGTAGTCATAGTCCAACTGTCGAAGTTCTGCATCAGTCGGCACACGACCCCTATTAATCATAGTAAACCTAGTCATGCCATGCAGATGGCGAAAAAAACTCTCATCTCGAGCATGTCTCTCAGCAGTGGTAAGGTTGATGCCTTGATTAGTTTCTGGATCTTTGATTTTTGTGAGATCTACCTTCTTCGGGTTTTGTGGCAACTTATGGTCTGCTGGCTCCTCCTCAATGTGCTCTTTCCTTAAAATTGCAGTCAAAAAGTTGTCGAAACTAAAATGGGACCTTTTATGCACCCTTGATTTTCGCATCGACGTTCGTATAACTGCACCAATGTTGATGGGAACATTCGTCATTAGAGCATATACCAAGCAGACTCGATCACGTGTGACCTTAGTGTATTGTGTCCCAGGAATCAAGCAGGAATTGACTATTCTTAACCATATGCGAGCTTCTCTGTTCAAACAAGCATATGGGTAAGTATTGTGACGACCATTATCTTTATGATGAGTCCACCGGGTCATGGACCTTGATCCACACAATGTATGTCTGATGGCTTTGTAGGGAGGTCTGTGGTAGAGCTCCTTGAGTGGTGATTGATCCACACTTGGAGTACCCAGGAAAGAGTTGAAGAAATCAGCGTTCAATTGCAAGACTTGCCCCCGAATCTTTACTTCATTTCCCGTAGTCCTTGGGGACCAGTTGGCATAAAACTCTCGAGTCAAATCAAGATTACATTCGCCCAGGTCTCAGAAGATAAAGTCAAGATTTAGTGCCATAATCTTTGCAAAAATGCGAGGGCAGTTCTTTGCTAAACTTTCCTTCTACATCGACTCTACATGTACATATTTCTTCACTTTATTGTTTCTATACCATTCCTTCCCTTCCTCCTCCAGAACCCATTTGATCCCAAAAGTGCGTCGAGGCGCTTGATGAGAGGAGGAATCAGCCTGGTCCTTTCTTGACCTTTTTGTGAGGTAGATGCTTTCTCCTTTCCCGGTTGTCCTTTCGGAGCCATGTTACCTGTGATCATAATAGGGTCATATTAGTCTCATTTCGTAAAATTTACTATAATCGAAAAAGAAAATAGTGATGGCACCACCCCACACTTAATTTGTTTGCACAAACTAATTGAGTGAGTATGTTCGATTACTCAGACTTCATCGACATACATGTAGATGGTATGTGCCAATAACATTATCAGTGCAGTCACACTTTCAACCCTTCACTTTACATAATAATTTCTCAGTTTGATATAGAGAAGCAACACACAATGGTCTTGTAATCTTGACTATCATTTTTGACTTTATTTCATTGGGGCAATGTAATCTTTGAACAAGACTACCACATAGAAATCTTATCACGCTACAACATAGAAACAATTACACAATTTTATGCTTATGGTTAACCACAATCATTATATCGATGAACGAGTCATTCACCTAGTCAAGCTTACAACTCCCAAAATTATGCATTAAACTTCAATATTTCAACTCCATAATAATAATTAAAAAAAAACTATGACAGTGAATACCAATCAATACATGCCGGAGTAAAATCAAGATCACCTACGAGAATCCTTTCACTCAATGAGATGTATTTTTCAAAAATCATAAAAAACTAACCATACTCTTATCACCAAGCACTACTACTAAATCTAGTTAACCATGATAAGCGTAGCACTGAAACAACTACGGAACATGAAAGAACAACTTACTTGGTGATAAATTCGTGATGAATCGGGAAGGTGAGCCTGCAGGAGTAGATGAGCAAAGAGAAGGGCTTGGAGAGGTGATGTTGGGCGGCGCTTAGGTTGAAGAAAAATTTAGTGGGATTTAAGGGTAGAGGATATATTTAAAGGATGAGCCATGGGTCGGGTTGGTCCATTCACAAACGAGTTAGTAGGCAAAATGTGTAAGTAGGCGGCGCCCTTAGAATCGCCTAAGCATAAGTAAGCGACGCCTAACCTATAGCCTATGTTGGCATAGGCAGCGCCTAACCTATTGCCTAAGTTGGCATAGGCGGCGCCTAACCTATCGCCTATGTGAGACAGTGAGCATAGGCAATGGCATAGGCGGCGCCTAACCTATTGACTATGTTGGCATAGGCGGCGCCTAACCTATCGCCTATGTGAGACAGTGAGCATAGGCAAAGGCATAGGCGGCACCTAACCTATAGCCTATGTTGGCATAGGCGGCGCCTAACCTATCGCCTATGTTGGCATAGGCAATTGGAAAAGAGGCGCACTCTTGATCGAATCTACATAACTCTAGGCGCGACTCTAATGCAAATCATACTTGAACCTTACACATTTGACCACTCCCTCTTACCTGTATTGTTCCATCATTCCTAGACTTACCACCATTGACATGACTCACTTCCAAATCAAAATTGGGTCTAATCTCCTCCTTTGTACTTCATGCACCTACACTTAATAAAAAACAACAAAAATGATTAGAAGGATGGGTTGCCTCCCACCAAGCGCTTGATTTATTGTCGCGGCACGACATAGTTAACTCGATTACTCAAACTTCATCAAGATATATGGTGGCTATACATTTTATCGAGTTGGTTGGACCGATATATAGCTTCACTCTTTGGCCATTCACCTTAAAGACACTACCATCATTGTTTTCTAACTCCACTACTCCAGATGAGTAAACTTGGCTGATTCTGAATAGACCAGACTATTTAGACTTCAACTTACCTGGAAACAGCTTCAGTCTGGAGTTGAAAAGGAGTACCAAATTGCCTTTCTAAAAGTTTCGTTGGATAATCCTCCGATCATGGTACTATTTCATCCTTTCCTTGTAAAGAGTTGCTCTTTCATATGTATTTAGACGGAATTCATCCATCTCGTTCAGTTGTCCCAATCTGATATCTATAGCATCATCCCAGTTCAGGTTAAGCTGCTTCAGTGCCCATATTGCTTTATGTTCTAGCTCAATTGGCAAGTGACAAGACTTTCCATAAACTAGTTGGTATGGTGACATGCCAATTAGTGTCTTAAACGCGATCCTATATGCCCATAAGGCGTCGTCCAGCTTCCTGGACCAATCTTTCCTGCTGGCATTCACAATCTTAGCAAGGATCAGCTTGATTTCCCGATTTGAAACCTCCACTTGCCCACTAGTTTGTGGGTGGTATGGTGTAGCTACCTTATGTTGCTTAACCTCATACTTTGCCAATACGGCTCAGAACAGCTTGTTGCAGAAATGTGATCCTCCATCCCTTATGATGGTACGAGGTACCCTAAAACGAGAGAAGATACTCTCGTGTTGGTTGCCTCCACTCCTTTCAACAGCTTAGCCATCATGTCCTCCATGGACATCTTCCCAGAGCTAGAAGCAACAGCTTCACGATTTCCAGGAGGGACATACAAACCGCTTCTGTCATTCTTATTCTTCCAATTCCCTTGGTCTCGGTCCTTATATTCAGATTTTTCATAATAGTTCCTACCTTGGTTTTCTTGTACATTGCCTCGGAAAACCCCCTGATTATTTAAGTAATTTGCTTCCTCCTCGGAATCAGAGTCATCTCTTCCCTGTGATACAACAACTTTGACCTTTTCTGTCTTCCCTGATAATAAATGCTTGGTAAGAAGGTCCATCTGCGTTTTCATGTGAGCCATATCCTGGTCACGTTCCTCTTCTCTTCGCCTCTATGCTGCCGTCATGCCAATAGATACAGTAGAGCTTGCTACCTCAGAATCCCTGTTATGCCAAGCTCTACTCTGCTTTGTCATACGATCCAGCATATCACATGCCTCAATAAAAGTAAGGTCCATGAATGACCCACCTGCAGCATTATCTACCACTGGCTTAGTCACCGAGTTCAAAGCCCTATATAATATTTCCATCAAATGGACATTGGTCATCTGATGATTTGGGCACCTCATAAGCTTCTTCTTGAACCTCTCCCATGTTTCGTGGAGAGCTTCAGTTGGAAGCTGTCTAAAATTGCTTATCTCATCTCTTAATTATGCTCTCTTGGATGACGGAAATAATCTTTCTAGGAAAGCTTCTTTCAGTTGCCTCCAATTGGTAATAGAGTCAGGAGTTAGTCCTTTAACCATAGAGTTGCCTCTCCAGATAGAGACAATGGAAATAAGCGCAGCCGGATCGTATTCTGTCCAACCCATGGATTGTCAAACGATTTGCATGTTGAGATAAAATTAATCAGAGGCATATTTGGATTGTCGCCTGCAAGTCCACCAAATAACCCTTTGAGTTGCAATAGCTGGATCATGGTGCTAGTGATATTGAACTTGGCTTCGGGTGCCAAGGGCGGAGGAATAATAGCCCCTGTGGCACCATCCCCATCCAAGTTGTCATCATCATCATCAAAAGCAACTTGCACAGCTCGGCGTTCGGGTCTCATTCTAGCTTGACGATCTTTGTTGACATTTCTGTTCACTGGTGCAACCACATCATCTGCACGCCTTGGATTTAATAACTCATCATCACCCAGGTCCTCATCATCAAGATTTGGTACCCGACCTGGGTTATCAGCATTCTGTTGATTTACTTGCGCAGCTGCCAATGCAGCTAATCTAGCCTGCTCCTGTTGATTAGCCATCCTTTCAAGGTCTCGTTGCGCATCCATTCTGCCAATGAGATGTGGTTCAAGATTTATAGGTAATAATGGCTGACCAGATCTTCGTGTATTTGGCATGCACTCCACTAAACCTGAACAAAACAAAAACAACAAACAAAAAGTAAAATTTGAGAATCTTTGACCAAAGGGTCTATTAAGTATCACAAACTTAGTTGACAATCGTATTCCCCGGCAACAGTGCCAAAATTTGATACGCCCAAATTACAACTCTCGTTAGAAAGTGCAAGCAGTCGCTGTCAAATATAGAACCCAACTGGGTTGGGTGTCGAATCCCACAGGGAATACTATGATCACTAAGTATTGCGATTATTATTAGACTGTTGGTCGAAGGTTCCAAGGTAAGGGGTTTTTTAGTTTAGGTGCACAATAATATTATCAGTGTAACGATGAGATGATATGTGTAATAATATTTGATCACAGAGAATGACAAGTTAGGGTTATGTCCACCTTGTAGCTTCTACTTCTCTATTAACTATGAGTAATACAAATTTCATACATGCATGCACTTATAGAGAGATGTATTCTAATTCTTAATCCAAGTGTTTTTCAACCATCAAGGATTTATTCACCTTAGTTCTCTCGAATCCAAAGTGTACAACCAATTGTACGAGCTCTCCAAGAAGTTAATCCTGCTAGGGCATTAACGTGTAAAATAGAGGTTGGAAACCCTATTTTCTTGTCACACTCTCTTTTCCAAACAGTAACTTTTCTATCGAACAAGTTATTGCTATAATGGCGCATTCCCTATGTTTGCAACCACGAGAATTCAATTAAGATGAAGAGAGTAATGATATAAGTGGATTACACATCATAAATTCACAAACCCATAGCAATAGAGAGTATACTACAAAGTTTCCATAACCCTAACAAATAAACTTAGCTACTCATGAATAAAACGGAAATCAAAATAGACATATTCATCATACCAAAACTTAGAACAATCTTGGTGATAAAGATGACTAGCGACAATAAGAGAGAAACACGTTTCTCTCTCTCCGTCCTCAAGCTAAGCTGCTTTCCCTTGTGTTCAAAATACTACAGAACGTGAATTCCTAAAAATTCAGCAATAATGCTTTTAATAACATCCCTTTCTAATAAATTGTTACTGCATCCTTAACTATTTAAAAATATTGAGTTTGCGCAGGAAAAAGTTCTCATACATCACATTCAGTCCAAAAGCTGCTTTCCTTTTTATGTGAAGTTTTTCTTTGCTGTCCACAGGTCCCCAAAGTGCTGAAATCTTCCTCATTAGTACCTGAAAAGCATGCTAATCATATAAGTCAGCTCACTTAACTAAAAATAGACTAAAAGTGCAAGAATTATGTATTTTATCCTCAAAACTTAGCTAAAACATGGGTATGTTATGGTGCTTAGACGTATAATTACGCCCAACATCATAATGACAAATGTATACTCAATGTAACAGTTAGTACAATATAAATAAAGCACGAAGATCCATAGTGAGAAGGCTCAAATGACAAAAATAACCTCAACTTCAATCTTTAATATTAGAAAGAACACATTTTGACGGTCTCGTGCTTGCTTTATCTCAAACTCCCTTTTATATAATAATTTTGTTTATAACGAGAAATGTATAGTCATTGTAATAGTTATTACAATATACATAAAGCATGGAGATTCAAAGTGAGAAGACTCAAATGACAAAAATAACCCTGGCTTCAATCTTTAATAATATTAGAAAGCACACATTTCGACGGTCTCGTGCTTGCTTCATTTGAAGCTCCCTCTTATATAAATAATTTTGTCTATAACTAGAAATGTATACTCAATGTAAAAGTTAGTACAATATAAATAAGCATGGAGATCCAAAGTGGGAAGGCTCAAATGACATATAAGACATACATAGTGAGCAAAATGGAAAATCGCCTAACCATTTTCCACGGCAAACCAAAATTGCTACAGCTTATACCTTTTTCTTTGCCTCTTCCTCTTCTCTATGCTTCTGGAAAGGTGTCTTCTTCCGAGAACTCATCTTCTCACCAGATACTTCAACTAGAAAACAGAAATTTTGGTAAACATGCTTCGGTTCAGAAAAACATCATTAAAAATGTAATATTCCGACAACTAACTTGGAAGGAACAATTTTCCCCCGTATGTTCTTCCAACGCTCATACAAGCCACAAGGGTTCTTGATCTCTTTTTAATAACCGTGGTATTCGTTCTAACTTTCATGCACCTGACTAATTTCATAGGATATGGTGCCACCTCCCACCAACAACGGATACTAGGTAACTTTGTTCACCAAGGCTCGGACAGATAGGAAGAATCACCTAGTATTTTTTGCTTTTATTGGGATTTTTGTCTATGCTAGGGTTTGAGCCTGAGCCCTCATGGTTCTGGCCCACTTCATTGACCACTAGGCCACACCCTTAAGTACACCACAAGGTTGTTGACTTTGTAATGCTACCCTTAGTAAAATCAATTTGAACACTACTTGGGGTGCTCATGGATAGACATTACTGACTGGGAGTTACAAGAAAGATATGATTCTCGGTTTAAACTACAAATTGCAGGGTAAGGTGTAAGAAAATTGTCATAAATAATAAAATCTCAATCTAAGTCCATTCTCAGCTTCCTAAATTTCTATTATTGGCTTCTCCATTTAGTAGTGTGTAAATATAATCATACAACTAAGAACAAAAGATGCCGCCTTTTTAGCTAAAGATTTGCCTATAAACCCATAAAGCAATCCATAAAAGAAAATATAAAATAGACGAATTCACAAAGCAAAAAAAAACCAGCATAAACAGAGAAAATTGGAGATTACTTTGGAGTTGAAAAATTTGAATTCAAGGTTCGCCAGAAAGCAGCCACTTGCAAGTGAAACATGTTGGGACTTCGGTCACTAGCTCTCCGATTAGCCTTGCGGCTTTAAATCTTTCTGCTGTCTACGTGACAAGCGAATCACGAATGGGCTCGCCCACCAGTCCGCTACTTTCACTTTGGGCTTTAACTTTTTAGGCTTTTGACCTGCTCATCTCTTGGGCCTCTTCATGAAATTTTTGTTCAGCTCAATTAGCGTTGTGCAAAAATCAAACCGATCGATAAATCGAATCGATAAAAATGTTATTGGATTATTGGTATTGGGTTAATAATTTTTTATTGGTTTTATAAAAAAAATTATTGGGTAAATGGTTCGGTTTCAGTTTTAGCTTAATAAGGATAAAATAAGTTATTGTTTTACTCCTATTTGTGTTATATATATATACACACACACACACACTCACAAACACACTACATAATCACAATTCAAAGATTCACAAAGTATTAACCTATTCAGGGAAACAAAGGCACAATACAAAGCTCGGGTATTGTTGTATTGGAAAGCTTGAAGCATTTAGTAGCTTCCAACAATAAAGATTCAGTTTTTTTCCAAACCAACATTCAGTTCAAGTTTGAAGATTCTTTAAAACTAAAACGCATTGCGTATGATTTTGGCGGCAACTAAGATTTCATTTTTTTATATTAGTTGTTACTATTTTTATTTAATGAACATTTTCTTATTGGTTAAACAAAAAATCGAACCATTAAGCATCAAAAACCGATAAACCAAAAATCGATAATAAAATATCTTATTGATAGGTTATTGGTTTTGCATATTTAAAACCTGAAAACCAAACCAATAACACATAAAACCGAATCGAATCGGCCGATGCACACCCCTAAGCTCAATAAAAGAGAAAAGGAATAAAATTCCCCTAAATTTGTCATTGAAATTTACATTTACTTTAGCACTTTACTTTATGGGTAATTATTCATCAAGTTAACTATATAAACGGCCCTCATATTCAGAAAATTACATAGTATAGCTCCAATGGTGGGTGGCTTGGAATTTCTTATCTCAATAAGAAAAGTCTTGACTAGCATTACTTTCTTTTTAAGTATAGTACAAGTACAATTTTATCTCTCTACAACTTAAATATTTTTAAAATTTGCACACTCATTTGTCTCTCAAATTCTATTTTTATTATTATTATTTTCAATTTTTTATTTTTTCTTTAATTTTATTTTCATGTTTTAATTTATTTGTCTCAACCTTTATTTTTTTCTCTTTTTTCTTTTTTCTCAAACATTATCTATTTCATCTTTTTTTTTGTCTCAACCTTTATTTTTCTTTTATTTTTTGTTTTTAGCATCTCTCATTTTTTTCCTCATTTTTCTCAAACTTTGTTTTTATTTTTTTCCTCACATTTTTGTTTTTCTCAATTTTTTTAATTCTTCACTTTTTTCTTAATCTTTATTTTTTTCATGTCTTTTTTTTTTCTCACTCTTCTTTTTATTTCTCTATTTTGTTTGATCTCTTTTTCTTTTTTCTCAACTTCTATTATACTTTGCTAATAAATAAAAAATTAAATAATCCGCAAAGAAATCTTCTTTTTTTAACATCAAAGTAAATTTAAGTGTATGGATTATTGTTAGAAAGTTCTTGGGGAAAAGTTTTGCCTCCAAGGCAAAAATTATAGAACAACTCATAAATCAACCACAATGTGGTAGTGTCAAGTCTTACTTGTGGAGCATAACTTGTTGTTTGAAAATCCTTGATCTAAGTCTTGCTTCTAAGGCAAGAGTTATAGAACATCTCACAAATCAAAATACAATATGGTAGCGTCAACAATTGTCTATTAGGCGTAATTTGTTCTTTTGAGAGGTTCTTAGGCTAAGTTTTGTCTTAGAGATAAGACTAATAGAGCATCACATAAATCAAGACACAATATGATATTGTCAACTCTTGTTCATGGGGCGTAACTTGTCGGCTAAGTCTTGCCTCTAAGGCAAAAGTTATAGAATATCTCATAAATCAAGACACGATATGGTAGTGTCAACTCTTGCTCATAGGGCGTAACTTGTTGTTTGAAAGTCCATGGAAAATTTTGAGCCTCTACGGCAAGAGTTATAGAACATCTCACAAATCAAGACATCTCATAAATCAAGACACTATGTGGTAGTGTCAAATCTTGTCAGTGGAGCGTAACTTATTGTTTAAAAGTCCTTGGTCTAAGTCTTGCTTTGAGTTATAAAACATCTCATAAATCAATACACAATGTGATGGTATTATCTCTTGACCATGGGGCATAACTTCTTGTTTGATGGTCCTTAGGTTGATTCTTACCTCTAAGACAAGAGTTATAGATCATTTCATAAGTAAAAAACATAATGTGTTAGTGTTGACTCTCGCTCAATATATGTAACTTGTTTGAAGATTCTTGAGATAATTCATACCTCTAGGGCGAGAGTTATAGAATATCCCATAAATAGATATAACGTGGTAGTGTCAACTGTTGTCCGTGAGGCATAAATTATTGTTTGAAAGTCCTTGAGCTAAGTCTTGCCTCTAAGGCAAGAGTTGTAGAACATCTCATAAATGAAGTCATAACGTGGTAGTGTCAACTCTTGCCCGTGGGGCATAATTTATAGTTTGAAAGTCTTTGAGCTAAATCTTGCCTCTAATGCAAGAGTTGTAGAACATCTCATAAACAAAGACATAACGTGGTAGTGTCAACTCTTGCCTTAGAGGATCTTGATTTTGATAGTCCTCGCAAGGACTTTTTTGGTATTCTAATTTTTTTTTTGTGAAGGAAAATTATTACACATGGCTATTAATAGTATCTTTTTGTTACATATTTCCATTTAGCAACAGAGTAAAGATGATATGCAGATGCAACTTTATAAGGCAGAGGAAATGGAATTGATGCTTCTGGAAGGGATTTCACCCTTGGCAATAACATCACAAGGCCAGGTTGAAGCATGCAACAAGAATAAAGAAGATTTGGATGAGAATGTACTGGATGATAATATAGATCAAATAGCTAAAGAAGCAGATTTATCTCCAAAGCAAGTAATAGCCTTGAAGGCTAATCAGAAGAAGACAAAGAAAAGGAACAACATTACAAGTTCAGCAGCAATGAATACGAGAAGTTAGTCTACCAAATCTAAATCATTATGAATGCACTCATATGGAACATAAGGTCTGTAAACACTCAAAAGGCCTTCACTAGATTGATCACCATGCACAGGAGATATCAATTCTATTTTGTAGGAATCATGGAACCTTTTCAGGATAGAATTCATATAGAAGATTACAGGAGGAGATTGGGTCTGAAACATGCTTTAGTGAATGTGTCTGGGAAAATCTGGGCATTTATTCATGAAGATGTGGAAAAGACAGTTTTGAAGGACGAAGAGCAGCAGTTATCAATAATCCTACAAAGTGCTGATTTGCCAGTGATTGTTACTTTGGTATATGCTAAGTGTAATTCTAATGAAAGACGGATTTTGTGGGACTCTTTAGTTGATTTGGCTGATACTTATCAAAGTCCTTGGATTATAGGGGGAGATTTTAATGTGATAAGGCATGAAGAGGAAAAATTGGGGGGCTTACCAGTTACAATTAATGAAACTCAAGAGTTTAATCAGTGTATTAGTATGTGTGATATGGAAGAGCCTCAATAAAGGAAGTAAATACACATGGTGGAATGGGAGAACTGATGAAGGGTGCATTTTCAAAAGGCTTGACAAAATACTGGTTAATGATAAGTTATAGAGTATTTTCAGCTTATGGAGATTGAACACCTTCCAAGGAGTGGGTCTAACCATGCTCCTTTATTCTTACAGTGCAGAGTGGAAAAAGAGCAGATTATCAAACTTTTTAGATTTTTAAATCTATGGTTAAAGGAAGAGTCTTGTTTGGAGATCATCAGGGACAGCTGGAAAATAGAACTGACAGGAGATCCTTTCATAATGTTTCATCAGAAACTTAGAAACACTAAATCGGCTTTAACAAGGTGGAGCAACAATACTTTTGGTAATATATTCCAGGAAATTACAACCTTGGAAGATATTATCAAGGTAAAAGAGAAGCAATTTGAAGAAAATCCAAGTGGAGCTAATAGGGAGCAGTTGTTCAAAGCACATGCACAGTAAAATATTCAGCTGAAAAGGAAGAAGATTACTGGAGACAGAAGGCTGGGTATGAGTGGTTTAGAGATGGTGAAAGCAATACCAAATTCTTTCACACTATAGTAAAAGAAAGAAGGAACAGGCTCAAAATCAAAAGAATACAAGATGAAGAAGGAGTATGAGTGGAAGAAGTAGGTGAGATTGCAGATTCGGCTGTCACTTTCTTTCAAAAACAATTTACCAAAGAAGGAGATGCAGAAGACTTTTCAATAATTGATGAAGTGCCTACCTTGATACTGAAGAACAAAATACTGAAATTATGAAACCTGCAGAAGAGGAGATCAAATCTACTGTAATGGGCCTAAATAAGAACAGTGCTGGGGACCTGATGGTATGACTGCTGCCTTTTATCAAGATGCTTGGGATATCATTAGGACAGATATTCAGAAGATGGTGGTAGCATTCTTCTGTGGACATACTCTGCCAAGATTTATCACACATACCAATTTGGGATTATTACCAAAAAAATTAGTGGTAAATTCTTTTTCAGATTTGAGACTTATTTCACTGCGTAATTGTGTTAACAAGGTTTTCTCCAAAATAATTCATGAGAGGTTAAAGAGTTTACTTCCTCAATTAATTTCACCAGAACAGGCAGGTTTTGTACAAAATAGAAGTATAGTTGAGAATGTACTGATTGTACAAGAAAGTGTCGAATAAATTAGAAAAAGAGGAAAACCTCCTAACATGGTCTTGAATTGGATATGATGAAGGCTTATGATAGGGTTGGATGGTTATTCTTGACAAAGGTTTTGAGGAAAATGGTTTTTTCTGAAATATTAATTGATATGGTGTTTAGGTTAATAGAAAATAATTGGTACTCCATATTATTAAATGGGCAACCTAAGGGGTTTTTCAAGTCTTCAAGAGGATTAAATCAAGGTGACCCTTTATCACCTACTTTGTTTATCATAGCTGCTGAAGTTCTATCAGTCAACTTGAAAAAACTTATGCTAACTAAGGAATTCAGGTTGTTTGGGATGCCAAGGGGAAGTCCAAAGCTGAATCACTTAGCTTTTGCTGATGATATGATCATCTTATGCAAAGCTGAAATGAGAACATTACAGATGGTATCCTCAACATTGGAAGGATATGAAGTTGTACCAGGCCAAAAAATCAACAAAGGGAAGAGTGCATTATACATGCATAAAGGAGTGTCTAATGGAACTATGGTGATGGCAGAAGTAACTACAGGTATACTAAGAGGAGAATTTCCTTTTAATTATCTAAGTTGTCCAATTTTCTACGTGAGAAAGAAGAAAGATTTCTTTCAGCAATTGATGAATAAGATAGCAAATAAATTGCAAGGTTGGAAAAGGAAATTGTTATCTTATGGTGGGAGAGCAGTGTTGATCCAACATGTACTGCAAAGCATACCAATTCATTGCCTTTCAATAATAAATCCGCCTCTTAATGTGCTGAACACTTTACAAAAGGCTCTAGCTCAGTTTTTCTAGAGCAGCAGAATAGGTGAAAAAGGTAGACATTGGGTGAGATGGCAGGAGGTATGTTTGCCTAAGGAGAAAAGGGGATTAGGGTTTAGAAAATTGACTGATATTTCTATGGCCCTCTTCTGCAAATTATGGTGAAATTTCAGGACTACAAAGTCCATCTGGAGTGAGTACATGTATAATAAATATTATAAAGGAAGCATCCGTCAATGGCTGTGTGGAGAACATGAGCTAGTGGTTCACAAGTGTGGAATAAAATGTTGTTAGCAAGAGATTTAGTGGAACATCTTATAGTATGGCAGTTGAGGAGGGGTAATGTAGATATATGAATTGGACTGGTCACGGTGAATTATATTCTTTAATAGATGGCAGCTGGGAGTTTAGAGATCAGTATAAACAGGTAAATCAGTTGGTAAAGGATGAGAGATGGGATGAGGAAACACTTATAAAATTGTTCAAACCAGACATGGCTGAACATATCATGGATAAGGTTGCACCTCCAACAACACAAGGAAAGGATATACCAGTTTGGTGTTTGGAAACTCGAGGAAGATTTACAGTGAGATCAGCATGGCATTATGTCAGAGATAAAAGGTCAAATCAGTGAAACTTATAAGTGTATATGGGTAAAAAGATTGCTATTTAAGATTGCTTTCTTTATGTGGAGGTTGTCGAAGAGCAAAATCCCTGTGGATGATAATTTCAGAAGGTGGGGTTTACAAGGTCCATCCAAATGCTGGTGTTGTGATGATCCTACAGTGGAAACAATAGCCAATGTTTTCAGAAGGTCTTTCTATGCTAACAGGACTTGGTCCTACTTTTCTTCTTTTGCGGGAATACCTGTTCAAGGATTAACCTTGAGGAACACTGTCATTTCATGGTAGAAGGCAAGAGCTAAAGGGAAAGAACAACCTTATTTTCAGGCTATACCTAGTATTATACTTTGGGAGATTTGAAAGAGGAACAAGAAGAAACATGATAACAAGAATACATCTGTTCTGAGGATCATTCATAACATTACAAGGAATGCAGACTGCTACTAAAGGTCAGGAAGCCAAACTATGAATTCTCTATGGAGTGGCCACAGATTGTACAGGAGCTTGATAGAATTAAATGCAAAATGAGAGTCACAATAGTGCAATGGGAGATACCAGAGCAGGGATGGGTTAAATATAATACAGATGGATCTTTCAGAGGAGCTGAAGATAAGAGTTCTTATGCATATTGCCTGAGAGATCATACAGGGGATCTTATATATGCTCATGCAGAAACACATACACATGCAGATAGTTTGCAAACAAAAGCAGATGCAATACTTCAAGCAGCTAAACATTGCAGGAATACACATTTTGACAAGGTCATATTTCAAATGGATTCACTACTAATGTAGAAGATTTTAACAGGAAGCTGGCAAACAAGTTAGCAGATTATCTAGCTAATTTAGCTATTGATGCAGGAGCAGCCACTTACATCAATGCTAACCAGTTACATCAAAGATGTCAAGCAATTGTAAATAGTGATAAATGTCAAAGTCCCTATTTAAGGATTACGCCAGATCGAGGATAAAGGGCAAACACAGGTCAAGACCGAGTGGTAACATTAATCAGCAATACAACACAAAAAATGAACGGAAAGAGGAAAATACGTCTAATAGTGGCATTCATCAACAGGAGTCGAAGCTCTATGGGCGCATCTAGCCTTTTCCTTTGCAGATCTGCTCAGTCATGGAGATGATGTTAAAGTCCAAGAAAACCAAGTAAATAAATGTACAGGATACTCAATTTTTCACTTGGCAAATGGCGATATTTTGGAAAAATCAGCAGACTAGAAGTCAGCTTGGAAACAACAACCCGACAGGGCTAAGATCGGCAGCTAAACCACATAAAGGAGTCACAGTTTCATGGATGAATCTAGGTGCGTTCCTTGCAGATCGACTCAGTAGTGGATACGTTGTTACAGCTCAGAGAAGCAAGCAAAGAGTTGGAAAAGATACTTTATTTTCACCTGGCAAATAGACATAAACTGGATTAATCAGCTGAATAGAGGTCAGATAGGAGGGGAGAAATCAATAAGGTTACGATCTGGTGATGAAACATCAAAAACGAAAACAAAGGAAGGACGAGAAGAGATGAGAATTGAGCAGTCAAGAAGGGAAAAGGAACAGGCACTCTCATTTAGGAAACCCTACTTCATTTAAGTGTTTAGATGTAGTTTTAGTTGGCTTTAGCTGTAATGCTTTATATGACCCAGGTTGGATCGAGTCAAGTGTTGTTAGAACAAGATTTGTTTTTTAATTATTAATAAAAATTTATATTTAACCAAAAAAAAAAGATGATTATTTTAAATCAACAATCATTTTAACTCAAAAAATTACTTGTTAAACCTCCCTTCATCACTTGTTAGATAATCTTTATTTTAAATCAACAATCACTTTAACTCAAAAAATATTCAAGCTAACTTTTAATCCAAAATAAAAATTTGCAATGATTTTCAACAACAACCTCATACATAGTTCTTTTTTATATTATCCAGTTCTCAAGATATATAATTAAAATGGGACAAATAAAGTACTTTTGTAAGGGGCGTGAAAAAAATAGAAATGATAAGTTAATGGATCGAATTGAGTAATCTATTAATGTAGTTTAATTATCATTTAATATTATTATAGATCATTTTTTAGATAATTTATATAAAAGCTCTAAATTAAGGTTATAATTATTATAGTATAAACTTGAAATCATTGATTTTGTTTCAGATGATTTTATCAATGAAAAAAATTATTTTGCAAAAATTATTGCCACTAAAATTATGAGCGAAGTTAAAACTAAACAAAAATCAAAATAAATTTATTTTTAGCTATAACTAAGAAATTACATACTGGAAAATTTATAAAAATATCAATATTTTTTTTATTTATGATCTTCATCGAGCGTAATTATTAAATATTTTAAATCAAGTCATTATATAAATATCGAGTTACTTGTAACCTTTTGATATATTCTATTTTTCTGGTAATACTTTTTTCCTCACAAATAAAATTTTATTTAAAATTATGCAATTATGTGATTAACAACTTTAATAATTATAAAAACTTAGTAACATGACCTATTTGACATAGCATTAGATTATACTGATTATAAAGTAAAAATACATATATATAATACAAATTATAGTTTTAAATTAAAATTATTATTTTTATACTTTGAGTTTAGGTCCGGGCTTAGCACGGGTCTCGTGAAACTAGTATATATATATATATATATATATGTATAGAGATAGATAGATAGATAGATAGATAGATAGATAGATAGATAGATAGATAGATAGATAGATAGATAGATAGATAGATAGATAGATAGATAGATATATAATTTCTACAAACTAACAGACTTATTCAATTTCCTCAGCTAAATATTCAGTTCAACCTTAAAGATTCTTGCAAATTAAAACACATTATGTAAGATTTTAGCTGCAACTAAGATTCGATTTCTTTTCATGTTAATTTCTACTTTAATAGTATTTTCTTATCGGTTAAACCCAAAATCGAGCCATTAAGGACTAAAACCGATAACCAAAAAATTAAAAAAATATCTTACTGGTTGGTTATTGATTTAACATATTTGAAAATCAAAAATCAATAATACATAAAATCGAACTGAATCGACTGATGCACACCACTACCCTTTATACAACAAACATTTTTTAACAACTCTCTATATTCATTTATCCTTCAACTTTTATTAGTTTTTCTCTTTCTTATTGTACTTTTTAAAAAAAAATATTCAACCTTTACTTTTTTCCTTCTCTCCTCTCTACTATTTTTTCTTTCTCTTTTTTTATTTTACTTTGGATTTTATTTTTTCTTTTCTCTTTTTAAAATTTTCCTCAAACTCTATATTTTTCTTTTATTTTTTTCCTTTCTCTTCTTAACTTTTGTTTTCTCTTTTTCCCCTTTTTATTTTCCTTTATTTTTTAAATCTTTTTTTAATTTTTATCAATCTTTATTTTTTATTTTTTTATTTTTCCTCAATCTTTATTTTTTTTCTTTTCTTTGATTCCTTCCGAACAACAAGTTATGTCTCATGAACAAGATTTGACACTACCACACTATATTTTGATTATGAGATATTCTATAACTCTTGTCTTACATGTAAGACTTAACCCAAGGACTTTTAAACAAGAAGTTACGTTCCATGGGCTAGAGTTGACACTACACATTGTGTTTTGACTTATGAGATGCTCCATAACTCTTGCTTTAGAGGCAAGACTTAGCTCAAGGACTTTCAAACAATAAGTTACATCCCGTGGACAAGAGTTGACATTACCACATTGTGTCTTAATTTATGAAGTGTTCTACAACTCTTGCCTTAGAGATAAGACTTATCCTAAGAACTTTCAAACAACAAGTTATGTCTCATGAAAAAAAATTGACACTACCATATTGTGTCTTGATTTATGAGATGTTCTATAACTCTTGTCTTAGAAGCAAGACTTAGCGCAAAGACTTTCAGACAATATGTTACACCCTATGGGCAAGAGTTGATACTCCCACACTATTTTTTAATTTATGATATGTTCTATAAGTCCTACCTAGACAAGACTTATCCCAAAAACCTCCTCCCCCCTTTTCAAAAAAAAAAAGTTACTCCCCATGACCAAGAGTTAACACTACCACATTACGTCTTGATTTATGAGATGTTTTATAATTTTTGCCTTAAAGGCAAGGACTTTCAAACAATAAGTTACGCCTCATGGACAAGAGTTGACACTACCACATTGTGTCCTGATTTATGAAGTGTTCTACAACTCTTTCCGTAACTGTAAGACTTAACCCAAGAACTTTCAAATAATAAGTTATGGCTCATGGACAAGAGTTAACATTACCGCATTATGTCCTTACTTGGCAAGACTTAGCGCAAAGACTTTCAAATAATAAGTTACGCCCCATGGGCAAGAGATGATATTGTCATATGCCCTTTCTAAATAAGTTTTGAAATAATAAAATATTTGGAGTATTTTTTCTATATAAATTCATGTATATCCCATTAGAGCGGTCCTATACCGCTATAGTAACCTTGCTATAGCTGGTTTCGCCCGCTATATTGGGATTGACCAACTTTGACTCCGTTGTAGCAAAAATATTTTTGTTATAGTTGCACAATATAGCGGTCTGCCACCCGTATAGCGAGTGTGGCGAGACAGAAAATTTCTCTCAATTTTACCTTTTTCACAATGCACCCTCAAACCATGACATTCCGAACTAACCCCTTCACGTTAAGTTTGATATCGGGAGTTCTACTTACCCAAATCACTTCCGAAATATCCTATGAATTTCTCATCGTCTTAGCTAACATAAAAACATGTTAAGTCTTTTCACACTTACCCGATCCATTTTCGAATAGTCCTTAAATCATACCTCTCTTGAATTTTGTCCAAGACTAACCTAGTCTAAAATTTCTAACTCCCAATTCAGAAAAAACCTTAGCCCAAATTTTTGTACGCTAGACTCGCTCGTAGCGCTGGAAAAGATCGTTACAATTAAAATTTTCCTAACAACCAAGGAATATCTCACCTCCCCATATCATCACCTACCCCAAAACCCCACTCTATTTCATTATCACAATTTTAAAACCTTAATCCTAACAAGAACTCCCCTTATAAACCCTCACACACTCAAACTTTCTTACATCCTAAAGAATAAAAGTTACTCCCTCCCCTCCCCCCCCTCCCCCAACATACCCCACTCACGTGTCTAATAATGTTATATGTCAAACTTGTCATTTTTGTTTCTTCAATACAAACATTCGATCCGCATCTCCTAAAATATGTTGTAATGATGGCTCTTTTGTTAGGGTCATTCATTCCCCTAACATTTCAACTAATGATTTTAAAATCCGTAGCCACACTACTATGTCCACTGCCTTATCCCTTTCCATACCCTATATTTCTCCGTTTGCCTCCTTATTTCTTCTTTTGTACACTACCATTTTTCCTCCCCCTCCTTATTTCTTCTTTTGTACACTACCATTTTTCCTCCCCCTCTTGTGCTTCAATAGGTGTCATCTTTTCTTCGTCACTTCTTTGGCGTTCTATCTCGCCCCATGATAAATGCAATATGAGAAGTCAATTACAGTATCCTCCATTCGTTTTCTATTAACCCCTCAAGAACTTCCCAAAATTAAGATGGCTTTCGATCCCCTTTCAAAATAGCAAAAGATCGGGGTTCATCCTTTATCTCAGTAATTTACATTTATTGATGTCAATTTAGAATCAGATTTAGACGTCACACAAGCTCATCTACAACTATTAACTGATTATCTGATATAGAACAACGTAAAACATTGAATTGAGGTTACCGGAACTGTTTTTCTGGTCTATGACCTCGCCAAAATTGAATTGAGAAGACAACTACAGTGGTCGATCCTCTCTGTCTTTGAAAACAAACTCGTGCTCACGTGTATTGCATCAGCATAGGTAATTAAAATCCCCTGGGACTAGTGCAATTACGATCGAGTGACTCTTCTGCAAGGTTGAATTAGCTTGACCCAGTCCACAAAGCTTGACCCAATTCTTGCTTCTGCAAGAGCCACGTTACTGGAATATGCAATAATCAAGTTGTTAATCCGTAATTGATCAGCAACTGAAGGAGCCAATATTTACTTGAAGTTTGACGACACCAATTACAAGTTAAATAATTTGAAGGAAAAAAAAATACATGAACCCTAAATGCATGGTGAAAATTACCGAAATACCCCGAGTCCCTGATCACGGTCAAGTGGACCCAATCTACCTTCACGTAGAACATAACGCAGGACCATGTAAAAGTAGAAACAAATATTTCAAATACAATTTGAGAAGATCAACGTTCTACCTCATTAGCAACTAACAATACTATCTCAGACAGCACATAAAAGTAAAGAGGTTACATGAAAACTAGGAGCCACTAACTACTTAAGTACAGCTTCCGGTAAACACATTAGCAAATGCAGCTAAAATTTATATCATACAGTAAGATGCAGTTACAGCCATTCATGAGATTCTTTGCAATTGTACAATTTGCTAGACCACGGAGCTGCACAGGGAAACATCTTTTTCTTTCTGTGGCACACCGTGCAGCATACTAACAGAGGGTCATCGTGCAGCCCTTGCCACCCAGAAAAGATAAAATGCTCAAATGCATCTCTGCCAGGAAATGGCAGTGCAAATACTCTGGATATAAGGTAGTTTTGCACAGCGCATACGTATTCATCTGGCCCGTCTTCTCTCCCTAGATCTGTCTCTATCATGATCATCCCTCTCCCTGCTTCCACTCTTACTTTCCCTCTCACGATGCTTTTCCCTATCACTATCCCGGTCTCTGCTGGAAGATTTCCACTGAGGGCTTCCACTTCTGCTCCGGCTGCGCTGACGCTTCCTAGAAGCTTCACGAGAATCATCTCTTTTCTCTCTCCTCTCCAAAGATGACCTACCTGTTTGTTATGAAAGCAGAAATATGAGACAATTTGTATATAGAAACATAAAATCAATAATCTAACAAAGGAGGAAGTGACAATAATTCCTTTACTTTGATCGCAAATGTAAAAAAAAAAAATCTTCCGCAAACTTTTCTTCCGCACTCAAGTGACATTTCTCACAGCTAAAAAAAGCTGCCCTGTCCAGTACCCTGCTCAATCAGATACCTGATATTCTTTTCTTTTTTATTTTCAAAAACTGAGAAATCTCCAAGAACCAGCTAGCACATAGTTCAATACTCGTTAGATACAGGTCCCTCCTCTACCCTTTTCAACTAGAAAACCAAGCTTTAGTCTGCAGCAAAGCTCAAGCTTGTGACATGTGCGTAATCCATATCACAAGCTACCACTACACCAAACCCTTAGGGGCAGCAGATACCTAATCTTCCCATAAATATTATGACCAACACTATCCAGCAAAAAGTGATTGATCTCATAGATACCGAGAAAATATTGTCAAAAGGACATTGCATCTACAACATAATATTATGAAACCTAAATTTCCACCCAAGTGCAAACACGTGTGAGGTGCTACTTGCCTCATCCTAGTACAATTTGTTGTACGAACAGACAGTTTAGGAAAAATATAGTCTCCTAAGCAGCAGCTTAGTAATATCTGTGATCCAGAGAATATCCTGATAGTGCTATTGAAAGCAGTAAATATTAATTTGAGCAATTAAGCCAGCCTGCTTCAGCTATGTTTACCATAAAATCAGATATACATCATCAACCAAGCATCTGAGAAGTGAAAACTGATCGAAGGGATGACATGGGCATAAGGCAAAAAATTCCGAGAGAATAATTTTCAACAAAAGAGATAGATAGGATTGGAGTATGATACAGCAGTATAAACCTAAGATTCGATCTGCACAGGCAATCAAATACATGGACATGTCATACTACTGACAGGTTCAGAAGCTCTACCTTTTTTTGAAGCATCTTCACTGAACTTCAATAAACCATATTCAGATTGTAGGTGTTGCCGATGGATTTCAACTTTCCTCTCAATTTCATCCGGACCTTTTATTCCTCGTTCTTCAAGAGATTCACGATATTCAATCAATGCAACCTCAAGACGCCTCAGCTTTTGTCTGACAAATTAGTTAGGGACCATATCAAAATCCGAACAGGAGAATAGCTAAGGATTGTGAGTAACAAATCCCAAACCATATCAAAATTCAAAATACAAGAGAAAATTGAAGATTGGTTATATGCCTATATCAAATCTACATGCCAATTTTTTTTTGAAATGGTAAGTATTATTGATGTCAAAAGCCAGCTCGAAGAAACTGCTATCATTACAAGTAAAAGATAGTAAGAGGCATTGCAACAAGGTTTCCCTATCATCTACATTCCAATTTACATCATGTTGAGGCTTACAAGCAAATTGCAAGCAACACATTTAACTCTTGAGGCATAGAAGCCCACAAAATTTGAAACAGAGAGAGAATCTCCCTCCAAATATTATTGAAATAGGGAAGCATCCTAAGCTTCCAATACCTGGCATATTAACATCCCTGCTCCTAAGAATATTATGAATGTCAACATGCACCGTCTTTCATTCCGTAAAAGTGCACCCTCGGGAGGCATGAAATTCTTTCTTGTTTTCTGGCAGATCAAGCTACGGTAGTTACCTACCATTTAAAAATTTTCCTTCAATGATTTGAGATACAAAGATAGCAGGTAATTTGTAGTAATTTCATTAAGTTCCTAATCTCTAAGTCTTGTAAGTAGAGGAAGCTTAATCCTAGAGCAATTTCACTCCAAAATTGTTCATATTGATCCCCCAGAGCCCAAGAGAGTATCTTCCTGAACTAGGAAAGTATTGAAAGTTAAATGGATGACATGACAATAAAATAGCACCTATTTTCGGAAATAATCCCACTAGGAATGCTTAACTGCATATACCTCAACTCTTCGTTCATTCCACTTTCCGGGTATGCTGAGTTGCTAGTGTCAGTTGTAAGCTCTGCATCCTTGATCTTGCTAAGCCCATCACCAGCATTCTCACTTCCAGAAGAAGAATATGTCAACCCCAGGTCCCTCGAACTTCTCTTTTGTTCATCATCACTTTCATCATCATCCCTGGCCCATTTAGATGTAGGCAAAATTGTGTCACTTTTGCCCTCACTGTGAAAGTCGATTGAATTATGGTGTGGAGCAGAATTTGCCGGGGTTGAAGATCCAGAATCTCGTCGTTTGAGTTGTATGTCACAATCCACTTGACTATTCCATCCGGAAGGAACCATTCTATCCAACTCAAGGTTGTTATCTTTCCGGCTATTGGGGAACCTAGCAGAACTTGAATGGCTCGCAAATTTCAAATCTTCATCTAGTTCATGACCTCTCTGCTTTTCAGCCTCTTCCAGATAAAGTAACCGAGCAACCATCATTTCCCTACCGCCTACGATAGACAAACCATTGTGCCTGCATCGTCTTTCTAGCTCAGTAAAGGGAAGGCTTAACAGTTCCTTCATTGCAGCTCCTTTCCCAATTGCCAACGCACCATCTGGGTTAACTTTGCTGCCGTCACCTGCATCATCAGAGCTGGTCCTTTGTTCTACTTCAGGTGCATCACCACACAAAGAATGAAAGGGTATCACACCAGAGTTCCCAGTTCGAAGAAAGGTAGCTCGTAAACCATTGACATAGGCATCCGAAAACAAAAACCAATCGGCCCATACTTGAAGCACTTTCAGAACTCTCTCCTGTAACATGTAAGGAAAAACTTAACCACACAGCGCAACAAAAAGGATACGAAAAAATGCAGCAATTGCAAATCAAATGTAAGTGACAGGCACAGCTTACTTTAAGTGCCTCGGCAGTAATACGTCCTGTTATACTTCGATATAGATCATTGAAGCTTTCCATTATGTCTGGTAAAGACGCTTCAAATTTGCTTCGATAAGCAGATGCATTCTTCACTGGAGCGCTACTATTATGAAGAATATCAGAGACAAGCATAAGCCTAGAAACTTTTGTTGGTATTGGAGTTTCCTTAAGTGTCAAAGACTCTGTCAGAACTTCAACAACCTGCAAGTTATAATCAGCAGTGCAACTGTGTTAATACATGCTCAAGAATGAGAACTATAACAGATCATGCTAAATCCTTATCTTAATACAAGACAAAAAATCAGCTGAAATAAATTCAAGTGCAAGGGGCAACAAGAAGCATTATGAAATTGACTCAACACAGTGCAAAATCAGCAGTTTTGCGTCGGAAAGAGCGAAAGGTTAAATATGAAAGAAAAGCTTCACACGAGTGAGCTCTTTGATTGCTGCATGAAACCAGCTTAAAGGTTACCTCTCCAGCAGCATCAGCATTGTCCAAAGCAAAACCCATTGCTTCTTTTATTTGACCTCTTTCTAGTGTCAATGAACGGAGCATATCCTCAAATTCATCCCTCTGAGCATCGGTCAATCTCCGTTCAACCTCCACTCGCTGAACAAGGTATAGAAAGAAACATCAATTGCAAAGAAACTTCATTGAAGTTTCAAAGTGAACATGCAAACTCTTAAATGCCTTGGAACAGAAAGCTAGCAAAAGGGCATACCCTGCTTCTTCCAGCAGCATATGTGCTCCCAGCTTCTTTTTCATGATCAGCTCCTTTCGGTGTTGGTAGCGAGGGTGGTATCCACCTGCATATGTGAATTTGTTACTCCCTCCGTCCGATATTATTTGTCCACATTACTAAAAAAAAGTTGTCCAGATTACTTGTCAATTTACAAAACCAAAATAGAATTTGTGCGAAATATAGGAGAAAAATATTATTGAATTGTTGTATCTAAATTATTACATTGAGACCCTATTTATAGACACTACTTTAGACTCCTCCTCCAACTAGGATACTGACACTACAAGCCTTTTCCATGTAGGATTCCATATACTATTTATATTTCTACACATATTCTAACACTCCTTATCCATGTAGGATTCATTATACTATTCCTATTCCTACTCATATTCCAACACTACCCCTCAAGCTGGTGCGTACAAATCATATGTACCGAGTTTGTTACAAATATAACTAATATGAGGACTAGTGAGGGACTTGGTGAAAATATTTGCAAGTTGATCCCTCGATTTCACAAATATTGTAACAATATCTCTGGAAAGTATCTTCTCTCACACAAAGTGACAATCAATCTCAATGTGTTTAATCCTTTCATGAATTAACGGATTTGATGCGACATGAAGTGCCGCTTGATTATCACACACAAGTTCCGTTCGACAGACTTCTCCGAATTTAACTCTCTCAACAACTGTTTAATCCAAACTAGCTCACCAGTGACTACCGTTGTAGCTCGATATTCTGCTTTTGCACTAGATCAACCACACTCTGTTTCTTACTCTTCCAAGACACCAAATTACCTCCTACTAAAACACAATATCAAGAAGTAGTAAGTCTATCACTGGGTGATCCTTCCCAATCAGCGTATGTATATCTAATGATCTACTCATGACCTCGATCCTCGAAAAGTATCTACCTGAAGCTGTCTTAATATATCGCACAATGCAAACAACTGCATCTCAATGACTCACATGGAGAATCCATAAACCAACTTACAACACTCAAAAGGATAGGAAATGTCAGGTCTGGTCACAAGGTCATTGTGAGATAATTCAATTTACCAAATAGACGCCTATATCTTCCAGGATTATTATTGAGTGGCTCTCCCTGTCCACAGGAGTTTAGTATTCGGATACATATGAGAGTCAATAGGTTTACATCCCATCATTTCGGTATCCCCGAGAATGTCTAATGCATACTTGCGTTGCAGACTAGCAATACCTAATCTGGACTAAGCAACTTCAATACCTAAAAAGTACTTCAGTTTGCCGAGGTCTTTAGCCTGAAAATGCTGAAAGAGGTGTTGCTTCAATCTAATGATACCATTTTGATCATTGCCCGTAATAAATACATCCATTTGGAGCAGAATGTTGATAAAACACAGCGTGATCTGTTTCACTACAAATCATGCCAAACTTCTAAATTATTGTGCTGAACTTTTCAAACCAAGCTCGAGTAGATTGTTTTAGACCATAAAGTGACCGCAATCAACACACCAGACTAGACTCCCCTTGAGCAGCAAAACCAGGTGGTTGCTCCATATAAACTTCCTCTTCAAGGTCACCAAGAAGAAAAGCATTCTTGATATCCAACTAAAAAAGAGGTCGGTGTCGAACAACAGCCATGGATAGAAAAAGATGAACAGGTGCTATTTTAGCCATGAAAGAGAAAACATCACTATAATCAAGCTCAAATATCTGAGTGTACCCCTGGCCAACAAGGCAAGCCTTAAGTGAATACCAACTTTCACTGCATAAACCCAACGACAACAAACAGCTGAGTTGATTTACCTGAAGGGAGAGGAAGAAGATCCCAAGTACCATTCACATGTAAAGTAGACATCTCATCAATCATAGCCTATCTTCATCTAGGATGAAAAGTGCTTCTTTTATGGACTTGAGGATGGATATAAAGGACAAAGATGATATAAAGGAAGGCATAATGGGGTGACGATAGATGATGATAACTTAAAAAGGTATAATGAGGGTGAGTATTAGAAGTGGACCATATACCCTTTTGAAGTGCAACTGAAGGAAGCAAGTCTGTAGTAGGTAGTAGGTGCAAGACGGAAATCATCTGAGCTTGATGTTGTACGTGGACGACGATGATAAGTCGAGAGTGGTGGCATTGTAGATGGAGTCGTAGAAGATATTGTATATTCCTCTAAAGTCGGTGCAGGTAAGACTGGTGGCACTATGGATGGAGATGTAGAAGTAATGGTAGTGATACGTCGCGATGGCCCAGTAAATTGGGATTTTTGATCGTTTTTCCAGTTTCGTTTAGGAGTTTAAAGTAAATTACCCTCCCCTAATCCGTCTTAAATAAAGAATTAAACCCCTTCAAGGCACATTATATCCACTTTTCATCAATTCTCTCTCAAGCAAAACCCCAAGGCTCATACTTTCTCTCCAAGAAACCTAAATTTCCTCCATTAATTCTCCAAGGTAATTCAAGATTAAGGTTTCCCAATACAAGAACTCTAAGAATTCATCTCCAAAGGCACACTAGGAATCCAAGATTCAACTTTTTCATCAAAGATCATCAATAAAGGTATGTGGGGTTCTTCAACAAGGATAACCCTTTCATCCTTGTGCCCAAAATTTATTTTAATTATAAATTTACTGAATTTTATACGATTACCCATGGAATTCAAGTTAGGGTTTATACCCGTTATTGTTATTTACAAGCTTATGAGATTTTCATTGATTTAGAAGTTGAATTACATGTTTATGTTCATGTTTTCATGCATGTTGCAGAAATTTCTAGATTTTAATTTGACTTATAAATGTTTACATTACCAAGCATGAATTTTATGGTGTTTTAACATGAGTTTGATGCATGGTTCATTAAGACCTAATTCAAGATTGTTATTTTAAGAATATTTGTGCTATAAGCACCCTATGATAAGATTATCCTCAGATTTATTGTTAAAGATTCATATGACTTGAGATTTAAAGAAAAGAAAGAGCACAATTGGTTTTCTTGTAAACCCTTGTGCTATTTTGAAGTGGATTTCCTAAAGATTCTGAGCTTAAGAATAGGAGTAGTATTTACCACCGAGATGGGTATGTTACCAAGGTTTCATGCCCCAGAACTACGTGCCCCTGTAGGATTAAAACTATTTTCACTTCTACGCGGATGACTAAGATTGTGATCACTTAAGATAAGAAGTTCTATTCCGATGGCAAGGGTAGAACAGCTCTCCCCAACGTGGGTAAGACGTTGGACTCCATGAATGCTCACATGGTTTATGACGGTTAGAAGAACCTCCCAAAAGAAGTCCCCTACTCTTAAAGCAGTCTATTGGTTTAAAAGCCTTAAGATAAAAGCATATGTTTTGGAAACTATGGTTTTTAAGATTCTTAAAGTCTGGAATGTTACCTTCTCAAAAAAAAAAAAAAAAGGTTCTTAAAGTCTGGAGATGAAGTTTTTCCCTTACAGTTGGCAAGATAATGTAATGGCTTCCAGAAAGAACAGATTTTAGAACTGAATGTAATGGCTCACAAGATTTATATTATATGCTTTATTGTTCATGATTTATACCCTTTAGATTTCAAATTACTCAAGCCTATGTGTGTCATTTACATTTAACATGCATGATTTTCTAACTGTGATGATATTGTTTACTTATTGCATTCACCCCATATGCTCAGTATATTCCCAAAATACTGATCCACATATACGTCTGTGTGCTACATTGTCTCATAATGTAGGTTCAGGTACTCAGTTTCAGCAGCACGAGTGATTTCGAGCATCCACACCTACATCCCTACAGTTGGTGAGTCCTCATAGTTCGAGGACTTAACTATTCAGATTTTCAGTTTATTAGTAGAAGATTTAATATTCATTTCAGACAGTAGAGGCTTGTCAGACTACTAGATTCAGTTTCAGATTTTAGTTGCAGTATACAGATTTTCCGTATTTGCTTTATCAAACTGATGAGATTAGTATTTTCAGATATGCTCAGATAATTCAGACAGTTTTCCGTATTTATTATGACTTTACATTCATATTCCCTTATTTTGAGATTCAGATTTAGTAAAAGGCAGTCAAGGTTGGCTCAGGACTATTTGTAGTTCGGAGCACCGTGTGGCATCCCGGGAATTAGATTTCGGGGCGTTACACAAACATATGCATCAAATATCCGATTCATTAGCAAAAGGAAAGGTGAAAATGAAATGTGTAATGAAAGATGATACAGGTTAGAAGAACTGCATTACCTCCCACTAGCAGTAATCATAATGAAAGGGACTGTCCTCCACCTTTGAAGAGTATCTCCCTGTTTTTGTTGAATATGGAAAAAAAATTATTAGCAAGGATAGAATAGCATAAGAGGATGAAATGTCCTAATCCCTGCAAAAGGTATCAGATAAACTACATATTTCATGAGTACAATAAGTCATAATGATTTACATAACATGGAAGTACAATTAGTCATAATGCTTTACATAACATGGAAAGAGAGAAACAAGTAATGGAAAAGGATCAAATTCTTTTCAGCTATAATTGCATGAAACTATTGGATGTCTGCTATTGAAGTGTTATTTGAAATATCCACATGGATTCTAAAAGTGAGAGATGAAGTTAAGTTATAAGTATTATTAATTCCATTTAACAGGAAGAATATCATTGCAATAATATTCATCCAGACTTACAGCTGCAGCAAGTTACCTGAGCAAAAGAATAAAGCCTCCAAACATAATAGGTATGCTCCTTTGAGCCAAGCTCAAATAAGAAACCAAAGAGAGGATTTCCACGGCCTCGCTCCATTATGGCTTGTTCAAAAGCACAACCTCCATCAAGAACATACAGAGCCATTGTATCAATAACGTGGCGAAGGTGATCATCCTCAGGTGGAACAACCATAATATCTGGTACATTGGGAGTGAGAACCTGTGGACAAAAAAGAGCATCAGATGAAATAGGAAAAAAAGTGCTTAATAATCATATTGGAGATACTCAAGAGTATAGTACATGTGCACAGAAGGACGCGTCAGAAATGTTGATTGTTATATCAGTCAAGTTCTTCTAGCTGCCTTGAGGCCCTACAACGTATCAGACTATCAATTGGGAGTAGTACGCACCATCCCAGCATACTACATGTGTATCTTACAGATTCTTTTTCTATAAAAGGTAATAATTATATTGAATAGCACTGAGAAAGTGCTTCCAAAAGTGTGTACACCAATAGTAAGCTTCCAAAAGAAACGCTGAATGTGTATCCCTATTTATAAGATCTAAGACATGTATTCTGTGTCCTTGCAAACTCACGCATGTAATCCAAATTTTTTTTTGACAAAGGTAACATTTTGTATATTAATCATCAGCACAAAGCTGGTATCCAAATATTTACAACATATCCTGCATCCAAAGGTGTAGGAGTAACAGCAAAAGAGAACAAAGGAAAAAGAAAAGCTATCCCCAGATCCTCCTTCATCTTATAAGGATCCTAATATGTCTACAATAGCCACAGGGTCATCTATATACTCAGAACTGCACCAATGGCAAAAAGTGATAATACAGTTCATTTTAATCTTTGTGAAATGGGCTGCTTTGTTCTCAAAATATCTACAATTCCTCCCCTGCCATGTGGTCCACCAGATAACAGCTGGGACAATTCTCCATCTGCTTTTATCACTACTACCACAGCCTTCCATGTTCCAGCTTACTAGAGCTTACTAGAGCTTGTTCTGTTCCTTCGGGAACAGACCAACTTATCCCCCTGAAAATAGTAAATAGATTCCACAGCTAGCCAACCACTTTGCAATGTAGAAACGAGTGATTGATTGTCTCTGCATACTGCTCACAAGAAAAAAACACCTTGGACTCAACTGGAATCTCCTCTTCATGAGATTCTCTTGTGTAAGAACAGCCTCCTTTACCACCAACCAACTAAAGACAGCCACTTTATGTGGGATCTTTACCTTCCATATAAGTTTCCAAGGTAAAAACCTGATTTGATTTTCCAATTGATTCATATCTCTATATGCAGAACTGACAGTGAAGTACCCTTTACTTTGACAATTCCATCGGAGAGTGTCTTCTCCTTCCTTGAGGCCTGAAAACTGATCAAGTGTGACATAAAACTCAGCTAATCTCTCCAACTCTCAGTCTAGCATTAATCTTCTGTAGGTCAGGTTCCATCCATGCCAGACCATACTTATTGAAGTTTAGACATCTGCTGTTGATTCAGTTGATAGATATCTGGGAATAAGCATTTGAGACTGAGACTTCCATTACCTAGCCAATTATCTTCCCAAAAATTGATCTTCCTGCCATTGTTCACCTTGAAACAAGTATTTATAAAAAATTCATGCCATAGATTCCTAATTGATCTCCACAAACTAGTTCCGTGTGCAGTACTTACTTACTTTGTTTTCCAGGACCCTTCCGTTTCATATTTGGCTTGGATCATCTTTCCTTTAGAAACTGATCTTCTAAAGTAAACCTCCACAACCACTTCATGAGAAGACTCTTGTTTTGCTTTCTCAAATTTCTGATGGCTAGTCCACCTTGCTTGTTGGACAGTAGCAAAGTTTTCCATTTAACCAGATGGAAACCTTATATTATTTTTCACCATGCCAGAAAAAATTTCTCCTCAATGCATCAATTCTTTCTTCTACCTTGACAAGAAGAGGAAAAACAGAAATCAAATAAGTTGGTAAAGTATCTAGTACTGGGTTGATCAAAACTACTCTACCACCTCTGGATAAATATTGTGACTTCCATCTGGACAGTCTTTTCTCACATCTCTCCACAACTCTAATCCAAATCTCTTTGAACTTGCTTTTGGCTCCCAAAGGCATGCCCAAGTACGTAGATGGTAACTGTCCTACTTCCCCTCCCAAGATGTCTACTAATTGCTGCATTCTAGTAACTTCATTGATAAGGAAAATGAGGCTCTTCCTCCAGTTGATGTGTGGTCCTGAGACAGCCTCAGATAAGATAAGAATTATCCTTAGTGGACTGTCTTATGCATCACAAAAGACAGTATCATCATCTGCATATTGCAGAAGAGTTACTTCCAGTCAATTGCTCCCCCCTTTTGCCACATTAAAACCCCTTACTCATCCATTTCTGTGAGCTGTTTTGAACATATTGTTTAGGCCTTCCATAGTTAGAAGGAAAAGAAATGGTGAGGGTGGATCCCATTGTCTAAAACCCCTGCTTGCAGGGAAGAATCCCTCTGGAGAATCATTTATCAACACAGAGTACTTGACAGTACAAATACAGAATCTCATCCATCTGATCCATTTTGTTCCAAAGCCCATTCGATGTAACATTCCAAGCAAGCACTCCAAGTTCACATGATCATATGCCTTCTCTATATCCAATTTGCACATTATTCTTGAGTTCTTGTCCTTCAATGTGGAGTCTAAACACTCATTTGCAATGAGTACATTTATCAACACAGAGTACTTGACAGTACAAATACAGAATCTCATCCATCTGATCCAGTTTGTTCCAAAGCCCATTCGATGTAACATTCCAAGCAAGTACTCCAAGTTCACATGATCATATGCCTTCTCTATATCCAATTTGCACATTATTCTTGAGTTCTTGTCCTTCAATGTGGAGTCTAAACACTCATTTGCAATGAGTACATCGGTAATCTGTCTTCCTTTCAGAAAGCCATCTGTTGTGTGTCAACAAGCTTTTGCATCACCTTCTTTAACCCTTCTGTGTGAATTTTGGAGATCAACTTGTATACACTTCCTATCAGGCTGATTGGTCAGAAATCTCTCAATTATTTAGCTCCACTCTTCTTTGGGATGAGGGCAATGTAAGTTGCATTGAAGCTCTTTTCAAAGACTTACTGAGAATGGAAGAAGTTCTGAATAGTTGCCATCAGATCTCCCTTTAAAATCTCCCATCACTTCACAAAGAACCCATGGTGTACCTATCCAGGCCCGGCGCTTTGTCAACAGTACAAGCCTTAAGCTAAGTTGCTCGGACTCGGGTATCCGAGACGAGTGCAGATCCGAGAGTCGGATTCATCAAAATATAAATTTTAAGATTCGGGGTGCAAATCCGAGTGTGGATACAGGTGCGGGGATTCGGCTAAAAAAAATTAAATATTATAAATATAGAGTTATATTATAAATATAGGGATTAGAACTTATTTACTTTAGTTAATTTACTATTTTTAGTTACTTTTGTCTTTAATTTTCGTTTCAATTAGGAATAATATAACTATTAGAAACTTTTTCCCAAAATTTTAACTTACATCTGTTTACCAAATATTGATATAAATTATTTTTATATCATAAAAAAATTTAACTATACAAAATTAAAAACAAAAGAACGCATATACATATGTACTCGACCGACCTAAAAAACCTACCTAAAACCAAAACTGTTGTATTGTTTTTTTAAAAAAAATATATAACATAATTTTAAAATTAAATAAAACTGGTGAACCGACACAACACCAACGCCGAGAAATACTTACGCCTCGCCGACGCTGAGATATACTTGCGCCGACGCCGTCACTGTCCCGTCGCCGAGAAATAGTTATTGTATTCCCACCCAGTCGTCGTCGTCGATCATTAGCACGTCTCGTCGTCGATCATTAGCACGTCGACAAGGCACACCGTTTCTGTTTGTTAACCTTACAGTTCGCCGGAGTAGTCGTTTGGAATCCTTTCAGGTAAGTCGCCGGCCTATCCAATTTTTTCCCTCAAATTTCTTCTAAAATTTGGTCAACGAGTCCGAAATCGTTTGACCGAATCGGAGACAGCGAAAGTGTTCGCACCCACCCCAGTCTCGTGTCGAGAAGGGTTCGCGGCAAAACTGCCGATTCCGAGCAACATAGAGTTGAACCAAATCAAGTACAGATCCCACACCACAACAAAATTGTGTCACATGCAAGGATTTTGAAGGAGCTAAAGAACATAAGTAGTAGGTCTTTAGGAGATTCCGGCATGCACCATTTAACATCAAGTAACTTCAAAAACATGTACTAAATCTGGTTTGGGTGTATCAATTCTTTCAAGTATGTAATTGGAAATTTTTTATATATCCCTCTGAAGTATCAGTTATCCGAGGCAATAACTTGAATTTAAAAGATCCAATTAGAGATCTATTGCAATAGCTACTATAAGAGTACTTAAAATGATCTCTGACTTTAAAAAAGGTTATCTAGTATGTGCCGTTTTCAGACGTGCAGATTATTGTGTAAGAAAGATGGCAGTAAATGCTTGTGTTGCATAATGGATGGCCACAAACTCTAGGCTGAACATCATACCTAATTTAATATCACCTTAGAAGAGTTTCTTTACAAACACACTTTGTAAGAAGATAAGGCAACACTTGGGAAGCCAGAGAGGAGAGCAACAGTGCGAATGCACCAGCTTTTTGAACTCCTACCCACTGAAAGCGGTGACTGAACATTTCCAAGTTCGCATATCACAATATAGAGTTAGAACTATAACCATCAAACCTCTGTTAGTCAACATTTCTCATGAATAATATCTAATTGATTGCAATTTTTGATAAATACATATGCATTATTTTACTTCACTGTTAATATTCGTATAATAAAATGTCAATATACTAGATTCATTGTTAGCATTCGTACAATAAAAGGTGGATTGTACGAATTTCCACATGTATGGATATTAGTTAGAGAAAAGGCATAAAATCCCCCCTAAACTTGTTTGCTGACTTACTTAAACACCTTAAATATACGGGCAATTATTTAACCCCCCTAAATCTATTTGAAGGGAATAAATATCACCCTTAATGCTGACGTGGCTTAAAGAAAAATAAAAATAAAATAAAGGAGCATATTTTTTTTAAAAAAGGAAATTTTCCCACTAATATATATTTTATCTGATAAAAATTAAAAAGAAAAAAACCCACCCCAGCAGCTTTCTTCTTCCTAACCCCCCTCCCACCCCCACCCCACACACCCAACCCTCTTTTTTCTCCTGCTAACTCCTAATCTTTTTCTTTCTTCAATCCCCCCCACCCCCACACACATCCCCTCCCTCCTCCTTCTAACCCTTCACCTCCTCTTTTGCCACACTTCATCATTAATTTCTTCAAGAAAGAAATAAAATGTGTGAAAAAGCTATAAATTTAACACCCTTTTCGCAATCCCCGTTATTAAGATGAAGAGAAATAGCCATTTCTTCTTCTTCTAATATACAAGTCAATTTTCACAAGTCAAATGATCTCCTTAATTCTTACAATTTTCAACGCTTAATTTCCTAATACGTCTTTCTGCTCTGAAGCTGCTTATAAAGTTTCTTGTCAAAATATTGTAATTGTAGTTCTTCAAATACAACACTTTTTTCTTTTTTGCTCTGCTTGTAGTTGCATCCAACCCATGATTCAATCTGTTGATATTTTCTTTTTTCAAATTTTTCGATTGCAAGTTGTATTAGCTAAATTTCCATATTTTTGGATTGTATATAAGGGGGAATTCGGAGAAGGTGAAAGGAGTTGGAAGAGATGGGTGTCGAAGAAAGGTGTGGGGCAGGGGTATTTTTCTGTTTTCTTTTTCTTTATTATTATTTAGTTTAAACTTTTTTTATGTTGTGACGTGGCGTTGATGTGGTGATGCATGACGCAAGTGTAATACACTCTTCGTAATGAGACTGGTGTTATATTTTTAAGGTGGTATATATTCACTTCATATTGATTTAGGGAGGTAAATAACTTTCCGTAAAGTTAAAGGGTTAAAGTAAGTTTCGCGAACAAGTTTAGGGGGATTTTATGTCTTTTCTCTATTTGTTATTCAGTTCTTATCAACGATTAGTGCTTAGATATTACTACAAAGGCTAAGTAAATCCTTTCATCCACCCTTATCCTTCCAGGGATAGGAGCAAACAAGGCAAGTAGTCAAACGAAATGCCAGAAGCCTAAACTCATTCAAAGTTGTATGAATAAATTTTTTTTTTTAAAAAAAAGAGTTGATACTTTTGCTTTACAATGTTGTCTTAGCCAGCTTGCTTCACCTAGAATAATTGCTACTATTATTTCCCACAAGCACAAGTAATGGTAACTCTACTCCAAATTCTAGTATGTATTTTGCCAATAGATTCCTAATGTATCAGTTTAAGGCGCAATTCCAAGATAAAAAAGTATCTCCGTTCAAAAGTCATCAAGTTGACTTCTTAATTGTCAAACATGTTTTTTATTCATACATTCCAATCCCACAAGGTACATAATTATTGTCATGCAGTTCATAGCATTTGCCATTTTGTCGCAACAATTTGTAAAATCTAGCCCTAAAAGAGGGTTTGACTAAGGCTAGTTCAGCTTTGAAGGTCCAAGTCTAAGCAAAAAAAATATTGGACAAAGGTAGCATTAGCCACACCACTACAGGGATAGCCACTTATTTAAACATAGTTCATACTTCTTCACAATGACGATGCTACTTTAGGATTAGACAAAAGCCCCTTTTTTACACCAGTTCTTTTTCCCCTTAAATTAAAACAACAATTCATTGATAGAACCAAGATGGTGCGAGGAACTAAAGGAAGTGAGTGGCTCAACCTCCCTTCTCTATCAAGTTATCCCAATATGCTTACTTGTATCTCTCTTCACACCAACAAAACTCTCCAACTCCTCTCATTCCAAATAAAACTAAAAATTGCACCGTGGCATAATTCTCCAAATTGCCTTGTTCTCATTGTCTATCATCGCTTGTGATTGTTTCTGCCACCGTGCTCGGCAACATCAAAGTCACATCAAGCAATGGAAGTTGAGATTCCGAAGTTGTGTTGTGAGTATGCAACTAATAAGATTGGCTTCGTATCTTTCTCGCATTCCTTACAAAGGCAACATCAACTCATCACAAGCCTCCTCATATTTCTTGAACCTTCCTTATGTGTTCATATTATTGCATCTCACACAACCACCAAGTAAAGGAGTTAGATTCTTACTTGTGTTGGTATTCAACACCTGACCTTTTCCTCACCCCTTCCATTCCACTTGCTTTTGCCACGTAAAAAGATTTCACGGGATTAACCCCTTTCATACCATATATCTACCTTCACCTCTTGTAGGCCGCTCATATGGCATGCGAAGAAATATCTCAATCTCCTCCTATTTGCAGTTCGGTAAACTTCTCTTAAAAGTTATATTCCATGCGATTTCCTGCCCTTCTCATCGCTGAAAAGTCAAACAAACACCAGTGTCCCTGTTAATTACCACTCTAATGAAATGCTTCCTCTGGAGTAGTTCAGCAAGCCACTTATCTTTCCAAAACCAAATCCACATATTATTACCAATTGTGAATCCTCTAGACCGTAAAAATATGTTCTTCCACAAATTAACTCCATAAGAATTTGCCACATCTCCAAATAACCATCTAATTCTCTAAGAATTCATTATTTAACAGTAATCAAGCTTCTGATCAACCCATTCCTCTCCGTGACTGCTTTTCAAACAATGCCATATTGAACATTGATAATCTTTGCATCCCTAGTCCCCCTATTATTGGATTCATTATTTGCATCCAATTTTCGAAATGATAGTCTTCCACCCCTCCTTTCTTAGCCCCCCATAATTTTCTTCAAACTACCTAATGCTGGACATTAGCAAAGAGGCCAGCAGATACAGATTCTTGGGATTAACTTAAAGTGGAATTATGGAATTTAGGTCATTCAACATTCACAAGTTTTTTGCCGCAAAAATTGTTTAAATGAGTTACATATAAGTCTCAGAAAGCATGCTGAGAATTTTTGAATTAAAAGAAGTAAAGTCAGACTTGGTACAAATCAAATTCATGACTTCACCTCAAAGTCAAAATGATGAGCATAAATTAGCAGATTGGTCAAAAACCCAAAAACCTTCCTGCCATAAGCAGCCTAGATCAAACTTCTTCACAACTAGACACAACTTCCTTATAAAGTTGCATTTATTGTGAACTCTCCTCGATGATACTTGCCACACAAAAAAAAAAACAGATCAGCCCTCTACTCCTCTCTGAGGTAATAAGTGCCCAGGCTTCCTCTTCAGACAGTTACCTTTTTTATTCAAATAAAAATCCGCTACCAAATAAAATGCCTATTTTATAGATAGAACTTTAAGGCAAAGATAATAATTTAAAACGAAGCTAACAAGAACCCTCTCAAATCTACTCCAATAGACCTAAACTCTCTGAACATTTTGCTTCACTCAATCATGATATCTTTCAATAACCCTGTTAATAAGACCTATAGAGACCAAATAATTATCCCAACAAGGAAAATAAGAAAGAAATAATGAACTACGAAATGTATAAAGATCAACTGGTCATCATACCAACTCAGAATTCTGGCCTGGAACAGTAGTAACTGGAGGACCTGATGGACCCGATAAGATAACAGTTGCACCCTGAAAACCAAAGAAGAAAGATCTCGAGTAAGTGCATGAGCAAAAGCTGATATCAGAAAGAGAAACGGGAAGGTGACAATAGAAAGCATCTCTAGCATGCTGAACTATAGCTTTAACAGAAGGTATTACATGGAAACATTTCCAAGGAAAGGGTGAAAATACCACTACCAAATGTCTATACATATCAAACCAACAAATAAACATGCAAGACACAACTTATTTCAACATGAACACATGTTTCATCCATTGGCTTTGTTTTTAACATATATTCAAACTGATCAAGCAATATCTTGGCATGATATAACTCATAAAATCATTTACTTTATCACTTATTGATTTTTAATACACAAACTCTTCAACTTGGACCATTTATCAAATTAATAACATGTATATAACAGGGCATTGTACTCAAAAGAATAGACAAACCTCCTTACTCCTGATAGCCATATGTCCTGGAGGGGGAGCAGGGAGTGCCTGAGAAGGCAGAGAGACAGATTTACCCCACCCAATCTTCAATTCATATTCATAAACAATAACTCCTGGATTAGAACAATATGGTTTAGACATCAGATATACATTGCTTAAAAGATATCCAAGTGGAGTATTGCAAAAGATACAGAATTTTAAGCAATAAAATGAGTACAATCGGAACTAGTCAACATGCTAGCATCCGCATGCAAAACCACACGACTATTTAGTTTCCAGCTTCATACCAAAATTATATAGGCCATGGAAAAGACATCTGGAATGAGTATATAGCTGAAACCAGAGGAGGCACGTCCTAAGAAGCAATATTATTAAAGGCTCGGTTGAGGCGCTTATGCCCTGAAGCTCAGTTAAAGCCAGGTTATGTGATTTGCCACACTTAGGTGGTGTTTTAGTCGAGTTCCCTCTGTTTGCGGAAAGATTTTATTATGTGCCTACATGAATGTAAAAATTTTTACGAGTTCTGTCAAACCATTTTTTTTAAACTTACAACGCTTTTTCCGGTGACAAATTCGGCTAACGGAAATAGTTCGTAATTGGTCCGTCGCCGTCTAAGTCTTAAATTATTCTCTCTCTCCCCCGTTCTCTCTACCCCCTTCTCTTTCTCTTCCCCATGTCCCTCTCGTCACTGTTATCGCCGGCGGGATTAGGGTTTCCGCCGGCTCGACTTCGGCGACGGTATCAGTGTGCAGCACCGGACGACGCAGGTTGGTACGACGACAGCTGGTGTCCAGATTCCGGCAATACACAGGAGACGCCCGGCGACATTCAGGCGACGCACCGGCGGCATTATTCCGGTAACTCTATTCCGGCGACCAATTTCGACATCCAATTGCCGGAACCCAACAGTAGCACACAAGAGGAGAGGACTTGGCACACACGAGTCTCCCGGTGACCTCTAAACTTTGATATTTAGTTTGTTCTTTCAGTCTAGTTTCGTCATATTATTCTGTTTTTTGTGATTTTGTTGTGACTGGTTGCTTTCTCATATTGGTGGATATTGTTGTGTTGTTCTTGACTGACTATCTTGTTTGTGGGTGACGATTTACTTGTTTATTTCTGTATTTCATAATAGTGTTTTACTTGTTTATTCCACTTGCCTGATTACCTTGTCTGATTATTGTTACCTGATTTACTAGCATATCTACTTATAGTGGTAGTATAGTTCCTGTTATTGATTGTTGTTTATCAAAACCTGCATTATATTATTGGTTTTGTGGCTTTCTAAATATTATAGATTGTTGTCTATGTCCTTAATATATAGGGGGCACAGATTCAAGCTCCTTTATTGATTTAATTATAACCAGTGTGGCCTTTTAGCCTCTTTTAATCCCCCTGTGTTATTTTTCTTCCTTTTTCTTTTCATCCTTCTTCCCCTATTTGCGTAGTGGCTGGGATTGGCGATGGTAGACTAGGGTCATGTCATAGGTCGGGGTCGGGGTTGGGTGGTGTTGGGTCTGGGATCGAGTTTGGGGTTAGGGGCAAGGGGTAGTAAGGTTAGGTGGGATAAAGGAGCGTCTAGGTTGCAAGTTGGGTCTTGGAACTTAGGAACTTTGCAGGGTAAGTCTATAGAACTAGTGAAGATTCTTAGAAAGAGGAGGGTTAGTATAGCGTGTGTCCAGGAAACTAAATAGGTAGGTACTAAGGCGAGAGATGTGGATGGATACAAGTTATGGTACTCGGGTAGCGTGAGACATAGAAATGGGGTAGGTATCCTAGTAGATAAAGAACTTAGGAAGCAGGTGGTAGAGGTTAAGAGAGTTAGTGATAGGTTGATGTCTATTAAGTTGGTCATTGAAGGGTTTACGGTGAACGTTATTAATGCCTACACCCCACAAGTAGGTTTGGACGAGGAGAAGAAGGACTTTTGGGAGGTTTTAGATGAGGTGGTGCGTAGCATCCCGAGCACTGAGAGGCTTGTCGTGGGAGGGGATTTCAATGGGCATATTGGGTCTTCGTCGAGAGGTTATGATGATGTGCATGGCGGTTTCGGTTTAAGGGAATGGAATGAAGGAAGAGCTTCTTCTTTGGATTTTTCTAGGGCTTTTGGGTTGTGGATAGTGAATTTGAGCTTTCTGAAGAAGGAGAAACACCTAATTACGTTTCGTAGTTCAGTGGCCAAGACTCAGATAGACTTTTTGCTTCTTAGGAAAAGGGATAAAGCGTTATGTAAAGACTGTAAAGTCATACCTAGAGAGAATCTTTCGACTCAGCATAGGTTGTTGGTGATAGACTTGGTTATCAATAAAGGCAAAAAGAAGAGAAGTGTGGAGGCTCGGCCCAGGATTAAGTGGGGTAGCTTGACTTTGACTAGTGCCTTGGAAATGGAGGAGAAGTTGAAGAGTAGGAGGGCTTGGGAGAGTAGAGGGGGTGTGGATAGTATGTGGGAGACGACCGCCAATTGCATTAGGAAGACCGCTAGAGAGGTGTTGGGTGTCTCGAGAGCTCGATCTGGCAAGCATCGAGGAGACTGGTGATAGAACGAAGAGGTTAAGAGAAAGGTGGAGTCTAAGAAGGTGACTTATGCTAAGTTGGTTGAGAGCATGGATGATTAGGAAAGGCAGATGAATAAGGAGGAGTATAAGGTAGCTAGAAAAGAGGCTAAGTTAGTGGTTATGGCAGCTAATATTGCAGCTTTTGAGAGCTTGTACACGGCTTTAGAGGAGAAAGGCGGAGAAAAAAGGTTGTATAGGCTTGCCAAGGACAGGGAGCGGAGGGCTCATGACCTTGACCAAGTGAAGTGCATCAAAGGCGAGGATGTTTCAGTGTTGGTTGAGGATGCCCTCATTAGGGAGAGGTGGCAGTTCTATTTTCATAATCTTTTGAACGACGAGGGGGGGCAAAGGGTTCGTGTTGGGGGACTTGCAGAAATCTGAGGAGGGTCACAATTTTAGTTATTGTAGGCGTATCGAGGTCGAGGAGGTCAAGGGAGCTATTCGCAGGATGCGGCGGGGTAGGGTGACGGGGCCAGAAGAGATTCCAGTGGATTTTTGGAAGAGCACTAGCGGGGCGGGGGTTTGGAGTGGTTGACATGGTTGTTTAACATTATTTTTAGGGCGACGAAGATGGAGGTGGAGTACGATGATTCCAGTGTATAAGAACAAGGGAGACTTCCAGAGTTGCAACAACTATAGAGGTATTAAGTTGGTGAGTCATACTATGAAGGTTTGGGAAAAGGTGGTAGAGTTGAGGATGAGAAGGATCGTGACGATCTCTGAGAATCAGTTCGGCTTCATGTCAGGTCGCTCGACCACTGACGCCATTCACCTTGTGAGAAGATTAGTGGAGCAGTTTCGAGAGAGGAAGAAGGACTTGCACATGGTGTTTATTGATCTTGAGAAGGTATATGGCAGAGTTCCCGGGGAGATTCTGTAGAGGTGCATGGAGGCTAGAGGGTGCTCGTGGCGTACACTAGGTCGATTCAGGACATGTATGATGGTGCGAAGACTCGTGTGAGGACGGTAGGTGGAGATTCGGAGCACTTCCCAGTTTTGATAGGGTTACACCAGGGATCGACTGTTAGCCCGTGTCTATTTGCCTTGGTGATGAATGTTTTGACACGACATATTCAAAGGGAGGTGTCTTGGTGTATGTTATTTGCAGATGATGTGGTACTGATTGACGAGACTCGGGGTGGAGTTAATGATAAGTTATAGATTTGGAGACAGACGCTTGAGTCTAAAGGATTTCGGTTAAGTGGAACCAAGACGGAGTACTTGGAGTGTAAGTTCAGTGATACGTCGCAGGAGGCTGGAGTGGTTGTGAAGCTGGACTCTCAAGCCATTCAAAAGAGGGAGAGTTTCAAGTATCTAGGGTCTACTATTCAGGGCAATGGTGAGATTGACGAGGATGTCACGCATCGTATTGGGGAAGGATGGTTGAAATGGAGGCTCGCTTCGGGAGTTCTATATGATAAGAAGGTGCCCCTGAAGCATAAAGGTAAGTTCCACAGAGTGGTAGTCCTACCGGCTATGTTATATGAAGCAGAGTGTTGGCGAGTTAAGAACTCCCACATCCAAAAGTTGAAGGTGGCAGAGATGAGAATGTTGCGATGGATGTGTGGACATACCAGGAAAGATAGGGTGCGGAATAAGATTATTCGGGAGAAGTTTGGAGTTGCCTCGGTGGAGGACAAGATGCAATAAGTGAGGTTACGTTGGTTCGGGCACGTGATGAGGAGGGACTCTGATGCTCCAGTGCGGGGGTGCTGCGAGACACTGGCTATGGATGGTTTTAGACGGGGTAGAGGTAGACCGAAGAAATATTGAAGGAAGGTGATTAGGCATGATATGGAGTAGTTACAACTGACGGAGAACATGACCCTTGATAGGAAGGTGTGGAGGACACAAATTAGGGTAGAGGGTTAGGGTGTGGGAGTGCGTCGGTATAAGTTGGGGAGAGTTCTTTTGTGTCTGGAGTTTCTAGTTCGTGGTGTTGTGGTTGTAGTATTATCGTGTGGCTATTTTTGCATATCGTACTAGTTTATATGCACTTATCTTTTGTGTTTGGTATACTGTTAGTTTATTTTGCGTACCGTACTAGTTTATATGCACTTATCTTTTGGGTTTGCTATACTGTTATCGGTCCTAAGCCGGGGGTCTATCGGAAACAGCCTCTCTACTTCACCTGAGGTAGTGGTATGGTGTGCGTACACTCTACCCTCCCCAGACTCCACTATGTGAGAATACACTGGGTATGTTGTTGTTGTCGCTCACGTGCTAAGACAAGTGCCTCATCATCTATGGACTTTGCCTTTAACACGACAGCAGTTGATTATAAATATAGTTGGTAATTTGTTATATTAATGGTTAAAAAACATAATGAATTTTTAGTGATGCGCAATTAGATATTAAAAATTTAGAACAAGTCAACAAGAAAACTAACCATATAAGCATTAAAATACATTTTTTCCCATCTAAATCAGAAATTTAAAATAGTTTTTAAACTTTGGACATGACTTTTATTTCATATATTTTGCTTATTTATAGTTTCTTCAACAATTTTGTCCAAGCAATCATTGTTCGTGTTTGTAGATTTTTGTCCTTGTATTACACATATATTTCTAGTCCTTTCTTCATTAGAACTCCTTCATTAAAGTCCACACTTTTGTTCTGCTTTCCGCCGAAAATTCAAACTAACTTTGGCCTTTCCAGTGATTCACTTTTTTTAATTATTTATAATACTTGCGTGCACCTCAACTTCTGCGGTTCACTTTTAACTAAGTCCTGAAAAAGACAATCGACAAAACAAAGATTGGAAAATCACTGATCCAAAACCTCGTTTCTTGTGAATATCCTTCTATTACCAAATGTATATCTCAAAAAAAAAAAAGGCACAGCAAACAAGGAGAGGTTCCAGTTGGCTGTGCCTTTTCTTTTCTTTTCTTTTTTAACAAACCGAGAAACCACCCGGGCCGGTGGCACACAGTTCGAAACTTGGTACCTGTCTTGTGCTTGCGGAAGGGTTCAAGAACATGAGCCTACTCAACACATCAAGTTTTGCGCTCTTACCACTAGAACAAAGCCTTGGAGGCAACTCCAATATGTACGTTTTTAAACAGAAATATATCCTATTTATCTACTTAATATCATTTTATTGAAGCTACTGACCAGTCGTCATTAAGGATCCTATAACTCGGTGCTTAAACAAAACCGTAAAGTCAACATGGTCAAGGACTAAGAACCTAATGAACAATTCGTAAGCGTCTGGAGGGAAAAAGGGTGGTAATAGATGTGTTCTACAAAACACAACACAAATCACACTCATCAAACAAAAAGGTATAGAATACATCAAGAAATGAATTTCCATTCAAATGAAGAATCTGAAGCTAACCTTCCATCTCATCCTTTGCAGCCTGAGCATCAGCTCTATTCATGAAAGCTACAAAACCACAATTCCTCTGTCGCCTTCTTTCTTCTTCTGTCCTTGGCCACATTATTTTTACACTTGCAATGGGACCAAATCTCCCAAATGTGCGCAAAAGAAAATTCTCATCAACCTGGAAGTAAATAAAATAAATAGGAATCACACAAAAGAAGTGCCTAAAGCAAAATAACAATGATCTCAAAATTAAGCACACCAACCTTACCTGAGGTGATAGGAAAAATGATCTCAAAATTAAGCACACAAACCTTACCTGAGGTGATAGATTTCCTACATAGAGATTCGTCGTTTGTGGGTCTCCATCATCAAATGATCCAGGCCTTCCACTAGGATCAAAGTCATCAGGAAGTTCATCAAACCGACTAGATGGCTGAGGAAAGAGTAAGATTTAAGGATATACCAATATCGTCATTACAAGTTTACAACACAAGATGTGTAATCAAATCTCCATTTAGTTAGGCAGCACATATTTTCAATCAATATTTTTCCACATAAATATTTGACAAATGATCATTTCGGAACACAGTTTCAGGCGTAGGCCAGATATAGTTATTGGAGGCATGTTCTCGTAGTAGAGGGCTGTGATGGGCCTTTGGGGTGTTTAGTGATCCAATGGTTAGAAAAGAGAAGGGAGGAGTTATATTTTTGTGGAAGAAAATGATACAGTTAAACAAAGGATCATCAAAGATGTAACGTTTTCCTCTATTCGATACATAACATATCCATAAAGGTGAATTGTCTTAAGATGAACAAAGGCGTGAATGCATGAAAAGATCATTTTATGTCAAAATAAATCAGATCCCAGATGTAAAGAAAGGAAAATGAATCATAGATGCAGCTAGTATGACAAACTGTGATCATGTGAAAATATCATAAATTCATAGCTGTTGAAGTGTTGCTCTATTTCAGAGAAAACTGATAGTACACACTCATAGCACTTGAGCAGTTACAGCAAGATGTGTACATCTAAGATTTCGTGCAAATCTGGTGTGTCTACTCCAGATGGGGTAAAAGTAATCTTCTAAGTAATGTAACTAACTTCTTCAGTTCCCACAAAAGATTCAGCTCCAGCTATCATTGAGATAACATGATGTAACTAACTGTCTAAAACTTTTTAGTAGTGCACCCAACAGTCTTAAGTTTTAATGTGCTCATTCCGAATAGCAACTATTATGTAATAAGTTATCTTGATTTTTGTCAAATCTCCTCAGATCTGATACATGCATTCAAGAATTAAAAACAGAAGATCAAAACCAACAATCTGAAAAAAAATTCTTTGCCTATCGTAAATCCACTTACAGCAGAATTTTCAGTATTCCGATCACGCCACTGTTCACGGTCTTGGTTGCGCCTTTCCCTCATTTCTTGTTCATGTTTCAGCTCCTCCATAAAATTATCAATGTTCCTAGCCTTTCCCTTCTCTTTTTCCTTTGGCTTATTCTCCTTCTGCTAGAAGTAACCAACACATTTAGCTATCTACTGGTTACATGATTACTACTCCTGCAACAAAGAGCTTTCAATCAAACATACACTGACCTTCTTCTCGTAATCTCTGCTCTTAGTTGCCATAGGAGGTGGTAAGAAAGAAGGCACATACCTGCAATACACAAGATACATTCCAGAATTTTGCTACCAATAATCTTATTCCTGAACAGTGACAAGAAGAAGAACAAAACAACAAACCCAGCATACACAGGTGGGTCTGGGGAGGGTAGTGAGTACACAGACCTTTACCCCTATCTTGAGAAGGTAGAGATGTGATTTCCAATAGAACCTCACCCAAAAACAGATGAAAAAGACAGTAGCAACAAGCAGGAACAATAACAAGAAAATACGAAAATCAAGGCTAACGAAATAACTTGAGGAAATACAAACCCATGAAAACGAAAAATACAAGGCTAATTAGTGATAGTGTGAGAAAAGCAAAGTACTTGACTACCTACTAATCTTCTATCCTAATTTCGACCTCCACGCCCTCCCACCAAGGGTCATATTCTCTGTGAGTGAAAGTTGTGTCATGTTTCCGATAGACCATCCGCTCAAGTAAAAACATCACAAAGCAGGTTTAAAAAAAATGAAAGTGAAGAAGTCAAGACAAAATGCTAAAAAGTATGACAACATACTAAAAAGGAACAATCCTTACATCAAAATAATACAATATAAAAGTGCCAAGAAACATGAAAGAGTAGCATCAATAGAATAACAAGAAACTTCTAGAGTAATGCAACTGCTAGTATGAAAGAAACGTGAGACAACAGGCAACTACCTAACTAACACTGTACCCTAATCCGTCTACTCCATAACCTCTTATCTTAGGTCATGTCCTTGAAAAGCTGAAGTTGTGTCATATCTTGTCCCGTCAACTCTCCCAATACTTATTTGATCTACCCGTAACTATTCATCACCAACCTTTCACACCCCCAGTAAGTCAATTCATTCATCAACAAGGTAAATAAAAATGGGCTACGAATTGATCCCTGATGCAATCTATTACAGCTGCAAAGTGCTTCGAGCCGCAACCCCTCCACCCCACCGTCCTTAACAAAAATCTATCAATTTTGGACGAAGTCATGGTTGTACCTTTTATTCTAAGTTACATTCCCAACAATGGAGGAACAACAAGCTCCAGTTTCGTAATGATCTCGTGATCCTGGTGAAATAAAAATCACCATCACCTGGGAGAAGATTCAATTATTTCTTCCTTCATTTGCAAACCTAGTGGTATTGAAGTCACCTTAAATGATCCATGGCCTTCTACAAGCCCCTCTACTGGCTGCCGTTTCCAACCATAACTCCTGCCTTTCCTTATGCAATTTAGCCCATACACCCAGGTTAGATAACATTTGAAATTATTGTGAAGAGAAGTGTTTTGCATCTGATAATATGAAAACCAGTGTTAATAAGTTCCCCTTTATGTATTGGTTTGTCCCAAATTATTAAAATTCCACCAATTTTTCCAGTGACTTCCAAACCCACGTAATCAGCCCACCTTCTCACAATAGCTCCACAATCCCCTTCCAAATTGGTCTTCTGAAAACAGTATATATCTTCTCTCCATTCTTGAATTGGTGATTTGATAATCCTTCTCTTGTCAATCCCATTCAACCCCTTCACATTCCAAGAAATGATGTGTAGCTTCATTGATAACTGTTATTGTTGCTCCTCCCAGTACTCTATTGTTTCCCATCTTTGAATTTGACCCCAAATTCAAGATTTCTCACTTCTTTTAGACCTTTCTGTTTTGAGGGAATTCTGGTTGGAGTTGCTAGCCAATTTCATGCGAAGAAAGACTGCCTCCCATATGCATCCCTGAAAATCCACACCGGATTGCCTGCTGCTTAGTTTATCACATTTTGATGTACCCAAAGAGATGCATCTGACTTGGCCATCTGTATTTGTATATTCAGGGAAATGGGTCCTCACTGTTGCATAGGAAATGTGTGTAACCGGCTAAGGTCACAAGCTTCAATCTCCATGGGTCCTTCTTTCTGAACCTCGGTAACCTGATTCTCAATATCAATGCATCCAGAAATCACAAGTATTTTGCTTAAAAGAGCCATCACTGGCTTCCTCTTCATCACTGATAACTGATGTAGCCCCCTCCACGCAATTGGATTAATTGTAGATTGCTTGCAGATTAATCATTAGTTCCCTCCAACCTCTCCACTATAGGTTTCTCCGGAATTTGATTAAAGAAACAGTGGCTATTTGCTTCAATTTCACATTAAATGGGTCTGCAACAGATAAGTCGGGGCTCCTTAATAAATCTGGTGGAAATCACATTTAGAACCAAAAACTAGTTTGCAATGGCATATCTTTAAACTTAAAGGCCAAGAATGTCTTTTTTGTTTGTATTCAAAAATTTTGTTGTTGTTTTCTATCTAGACAACAACAACATACCCACCGTATTCCCACAAAGCGGTGTCTGGGGAAGGTAAAGTGTACGCAATCCAAAACACTACCACAGATGAAGCAGAGAGGTTTCCGATAAACCCCTGACTCAGGACAGATAACAGTATAACAAACAAAAAACATAAAAATAAACAACAAAATGGGATAACACACCGCTAAATAATAAAAGAAACAAGACACTGACAGAGTAATAATATAAACTTTCTATTTGAGATCACAAACATCATCAGAACACTACGAATAAGAAACTACAAGAAACAACAGGCACAGATACAAACAAAGCACTCCTCTGTACTGAAGCCTCTCACTAATCACCTCCCTTCAATATTTCTCCAGCCTACCTCTACCCCACATAAAACCATCCATAGGCAGCCTCTCATACCTCTGTACTGAAGCATACGGGCACCACATCATCACATGTCCGAACCATCGCAACCTCACTTCTCACATCTTGTCTTCCAGCAAAGCTACTCCCACCTTCTCACGAATAACTGCATTACTAACCCTATCTCTCCAGGTAAGTCCACACATCCATCTTAAAATCCTCATCTCCACCACCTTCAAGTTTTGGATGTGGGAGTTTTTAACTGGCCAACAATCATACAACATAGCCGGTCGGAATGCCACTCTGTAGAACTTACCTTTAAGCTTAGGAGGCACATTTTTTCTATCCAGACAATCCACCAATCCGCGTATACTCCAAAATGTAAGAAATTGTAAAGTGAAGGAAGGTCCAACTCCTGTCGACTATGGCAAATAAGTTCCACGGATAAGATGTGATCTTGCATCGGAGAAAAAGGTGATTTGAGGGAAAAAAGGACTTAAAATGTCAATGTTATATCCCCTAAAACTTACTTCTTGATGATGTTGATGAAATGTTAGAAGGAGAACCTGGTGATTTGTCACTTCCTAAGATGACAAAAACAGACACAATGCACCAATCTCTTCAAGTTATGGATCAACCGGTACGAGAGGAATGATAGATTGTTACTTTACATCAATGTGTTGGTGAATTCTCCGAAAGGAAACTTATTTCTTGAGTCCATTGATGCAAGCGATTCGTATACTAATTCCATCAAAATGTTCTTTGTTTAAGAGCACCATAGAGAAGATTGGACTAGAGAATGTTGTTCAAAGTGCTACAAATAATACAGCTGAATAAAATCAGGCAGGTGCTATGAAAATGGGATTGTTCCCGCACATATATTGGATTCCACATGCAGCTCATTGTGTAAATTAGATATTCGAGGATATTTTCAAGGAAAGACCCTGACAAGGTGTCTTCACTAAGGCAGTTAAGGTGCATTCTTACATTGTTCAAAGGCCTTTGTTGTTGAATATGATGAGAAGATTCACTAATCAAATAAACTTGGTGGAACCTGGCAAGACTAGATTTGCTACTGCTTTCTAGACCTTGCAGAGGATGTTGAAAAAAAAAAAGTAAAATATGAGAACCATGTCCATATCAGAAGAATGGAATAACAGTAAATTTGCAAAAGAAATGCTAGGAAAAATGTTCCACGAATAATGCTTTCTTTCCACTTTTGGAACAATGTGTATGCTCTTAAAGACTGTGGTCCTTTCGTTACAATTCTTCGTCTAGTAAATGGTGAAGCAAAACCATTAATGGGTTGCATTTATGAAGCGATGAGTAAAGCTAAGGAGGCAATTAGAAATTTTTTATTAGGGAGCATAAATATGAAAAGATCTTTGAGATCATCGATAGAAGGTGGAGTGATAAACTCCACAAACCGTTGCATGCAACAGGTAATATTTTGAACCATCGATTACATTACAATCGTGAGGATGATTTACTGAATAAAAGTTTGATGGTGGTATTCCATACGTGCATTGGAAAGATGGTTGTTAATAAAGTCATGCAAGATAACATAACCGGTCAGATTAGTACTTACCAAAAGTGCTGAGGGACTTTTTGAAATTCCAACTGCCATAAGACAAAGAGACATGAAGTCACCAGGTGAATGACTCCTCCTACGTTTCTATTAAATTATTAACACATTATGGTATTTCTTTATAGTGCTAATTTGTTTTATTTTTGTTTTGACTTGCACCGGGTGTCCGAGACTCTTCGAGTCCCAACTAATTCCGGGGGTGCACAGGCCCTCGGCAAGGAGTTTCCCGCAAGTGCACCACGGGTAATTCAAGGTTTCTTTATAGTACTAATTTTGAATAATTACTTAACTTTAATAGTTGAATGGTGGAGGCTTTATCGTTCACAAACTCCAGAGTTACAAAAGTTCGCCAACAGAATTTTGGGTCCAACTTATAGCTCATCTGGGTGTGAAAGAAACAAAAGTGTGTTTGAACACGTAAGAGCTAAAGAAAAGCTTTAGTATGTTGAGATTAAGTATATTATATCTCAAATGTCTTGACTTTATACGTGCCAATATTTATTCTCAGATTCATACCAAGAAGAGGAATAGACTAACTCTAAAGCGCCTCAGTGACTTGGTGTTCATAAAACACAACTGAACATTGAGGCATCGTTACAACCCTCGCAAATGGATTTGATTCAATTAGCTTGGACAATATTAATGATGCCAATGAATGGCCAACTGGAATTGAGAATGTTGCAAATGAAACAATTTTTAATGGAGACACTGATTTCACTTGGAGTATTGTTGCCGAGACAAGTGGAGTTGATGAGTATCCTTATGGTTTAAAAAGGAATACTTCAAGCTCACACAAGGGAAAAGAAATTGCTACTCAAGAGGAGATGAGGAAGATGAGGTAGTTGAAGATGACGAGCATTTAGGTGATAATGAAGGAATACAAAAATTGGACAATCTTGATGAACTAGAAGAGCTTTTGGAGAACAAGAATTAGAAGTGGAAACATTCTTAGATTTGGTTTTTCTTTTTTGGGGGTTTGTTATACTATTTTGATGAACTGTTTTATTTGTTTCGAGATCAAACCTGTGATTTTGGTGTTTCATTCAAACTTTTGCTTATATACATTGTGTTTATTGTGTTTATTGTTGATTATATAGTTGTTGTGGTCTTTACAGTTATGACTTACGATTTGGAAGCTCGATTTGGTTTTTTCCTTTTAAATTGCGCTTCACTTTGATGATGTAATCGCATTGCTTCATGCATCGCGTAATGAGTGACGTGGAACCTTGTCGCTTTTTTCCGCATCACATTTCCCTGAATACTAACCCGAAGAGAAAGTCCAACCAATTGTTGAATCTATCATAATTCGTCAATACGTTGATGAAATATAAAGAGGATTTTCGTAATTGTTTCGGAGGAAGAGACAAGTGTATAACATAGTTTCCGGATGCGGCAAATAATAGTATGGAACAATCCCACAAGCATCATTAGTGGAAATTTTAACTAAGCTAGCATTTTCATAATTAAGGAAAATGTGAGAGAGATGATGAAGTCTGGTGCTAATGTATAAAATGATTAAATCAATTTCAAGGCTAGCTAAAATTCATCTCCTAAAACCAAATACATAAGTACAAGATTGAAATTAAATACATCCAAAGCACGAAGAGTTTCCTATGAGGAAACATTGATGATACTATAATGCATGCCCTATTAGGGCATCCCAATAGTAAATTGATTTGGTCAGATTTATCATATGCCGACACTATTGACTAGTTTGGGTGTATATGCAGAAATTGGCACTTCAACCTGCTTGGATTATACCTATACAAATAGAAGCAATTCGACAAGCAATGACATGACATGCAAGTTGTGGTCAAAAAATATGGATATCTGTATTTTGCAGTAGAGGGATGGCCTTGGCTCAGCGGTAAGCTTGCTTACCGTGGTGTGCCAGGGTCGGGGGTTCGAAACGCCCCTCCAGCAAAGCTAGGGTGAGGGCACGTAGGTCAAGCCCGAAGTGGTCCCCCCCTCCCCGACACCTACGGAGTAGGTATGAACCGGGTCGTCCCCCTGTATTTTGCAGTAAAATCAATTACACTTATACCCGCAAAAACACATACACCTTCCCCGATTGACAAAAATGTTCTCCAACTGACACTTGAACAGTTGGTTGTTACGCTCATTACTAAAGTTGAAGAGATGACATATAACCAAGGTATATTTTTTTTTATTGGAGGTTGAATCGATGATGAGAATTTCATTGAAATTGTTTGTATGAAAATTTCCTGAAAATTGAGTGATCAAACTCCTAATGCAAAGGCAGATTTAGTGACCCTAAGCTACAATTGACTATTTCATAAGAATTTGTCATTTAGCAACATATTTATCATTTGAAGGTAAGTCAAAGGAAGACTGAATTTGCACAAATCTAATTTCTAAGGAGACTAACTGTCAATGACACAAAGCAATCCGGAAACAAGTAAACATATAAAAGCCTAATAAATACAGTGATATCATCACGGAAAATTTGGTATTCAGTATCCTAAATTACAGTAACATGGTAACATGGTCAATCAAAAGCATTAGTTTACCTACTTCCCTTCTTTAAACCTGAACCCTCATCTTTAGAATTTCCACCTGCCATCCTCGAATGAATAGAAAAGGTCCATATGTTTAATAATTTATTCATGGAAGAAAAAAATCATTTTATTTGTAAGAACTAATAAAACAAGACTTATATACGTAATCAAAGAAAGAAGAATAACAAACATAATATAGATTCTTGCAACGGACCTTCTGAATCGATCTTCAACTTATCATTTGGATTGATGGTTCCCCCTCTGACAAATGCCTTGGAACCTGGCGTATTGTCTGCTTGGAATGATTCCACAAACTCCTGATACAGACGAGCTGTTTCATCCTCTGCCCTCTGCCAATATAAGACATACATAGTGAGCAAAATGGAAAATCGCCTAACCATTTTCCACGGCAAACCAAAATTGCTACAGCTTATACCTTTTTCTTTGCCTCTTCCTCTTCTCTATGCTTCTGGAAAGGTGTCTTCTTCCGAGAACTCATCTTCTCAATAGATACTTCAACTGGAAAACAGAAATTTTGGTAAACATGCTTCGGTTCAGAAAAAAATCATTAAAAATGTAATATTCCGACAACTAACTTGGAAGGAACAATTTTCCCCCGTATGTTCTTCTAACGCTCATACAAGCCACAAGGGTTCTTGATCTCTTTTTAATAACCGTGTTATTCGATCTAACTTTCATGCACCTGACTAATTTCATAGGATATGGCGCCACCTCCCACCAACAACGGATACTAAGTAACTTTGTTCACCAAGGCTCGGACAGATAGAAAGAATCACCTAGTATTTTTTGCTTTTATTGGGATTTTTGTCTCTGCTAGGGTTTGAACATGAGCCCTCATGGTTCTGGCCCACTTCATTGACTACTAGGCCACACCCTTAAGTGCACCACAAGGTTGTTGACTTTGTAATGCTACCCTTAGTAAAACCAATATGAACACTACTTGGGGTGCTCATGCGTAGACATTATCGATTGGGAGTTACAAAAAAGATCTGATTCTCGGTTTAAACTACAAATTGCAGGGTAAGGTGCAAGAAAAATGTCATAAATAATAAAATCTCAATCTAAGTCCATTCCCAGCATCCTAAATTTCTATTACTGGCTTCTTCATTTAGTAGTGTGTAAATATAATCATACAACTAAGAACAAAAGATGCCGCCTTTTTAGCTAAAGATTTGCCCATAAACACACAAAGCAATCCATAAAAGAAAATATAAAACAGACGAATTCACAAAGCAAAAAAAAACCGGCATAGACAGAGAAAATTGGAGATTACTTTGGAGTTGAAAAATTTGAATACAGGGTTCGCCGAAAAGCAGCCACTTGCAAGTGAAATATGTTGGGACTTCGGTCACTAGCTCTCTGATTAGCCCTGCGGCTTTTCCTCTTTCTGCTATCTACGTGACGAGCGAATCACGAATGGGCTCGCCCACCAGTCCGCTACTTTCACTTTGGGTTTCAACTTTTTAGGCTTTTGACCTGCTCATCTCTTGGGCCTCTTCATGAAATTTTTGTTCAGCTCAATTAGCGGTGTGCAAAAATCAAACCGATTGATAAATCGAATCAATAAAAATGTTATTGGGTTATTGGGTTGATGATTTTTTATTGGTTTTATAAAAAAATTTATTGGGTAAATGGTTCGGTTTCGATTTTAGCTTATTGGGTTATCGGTTAAACCGATAACCCAATAAGGATACAATAAGTTATTGTTTTATTCCTATTTGTGTTATATATATATATACACACACACAAACACACACACACACTACATAATCACAATTCAAAGATTCACAAAGTATTAACCTATTCAGGGAAACAAAGGCACAATACAAAGCTCGGGTATTGTCGTATTGGAAAGCTTGAAGCATTTAGTAGCTTCCAACAATAAAGATTTAGTTTTTTTCTGAACTAACATTCAGTTCAAGTTTGAAGATTCTTTTAAACTAAAACGCATTGCGTATGATTTTGGAGGCAACTAAGATTTCATTTTTTTATATTAGTTGTTACTATTTTTATTTAATGAACATTTTCCTATTGGTTAAACCGAAAACCGAACCATTAAGCATCAAAAATCGATAAACCGAAAATCGATAAGAAATTATCTTATTGATAGGTTATTGGTTTTGCATATTTAAAAACCGAAAAACCAAACCAATAACACATAAACCGAACCGAATCGGCCGATGCACACCCCTAAGCTCAATAAAAGAGAAAAAAGAAATAAAATTGCCCTAAATTTGTCGTCAAAATTTACATTACTTTACCACTTTACTTTATGGGTAATTATTCATCAAGTTAACTATATAAACGGCCCTCATATTCAAGAAATTACATAGTATAGCTCCAATGGTGGGTGGCTTGGAATTTCTTATCTCAATAAGATAAGTCTTGACTATTTAAGTATAGTACAAGTACAATTTTGTCTCTGTACAACTTAAATATTTTTAAAATTTGCACACTCATTTGTCTCTCAAATTCTATTTTTATTATTATTATTTTCAATTTTTTATTTTTCCTTTAATTTTATTTTCAAGTTTTAATTCATTTGTCTCGACCTTTATTTTTTTCTCTTTTTTCTTTTTTCTCAAACATTATCTATTTCATCTTTTTTTTCTGTCTCAACCTTTATTTTTCTTTTATTTTTTGTTTTTAGCATCTCTCCTTTTTTTTCCTCATTTTTCTCAAACTTTGTTTTTATTTTTTTCCTCACATTTTTGTTTTTCTCAATTTTTTAATTCTTCACTTTTTTCTTAATCTTTATTTTTTTCATGTCTTTCTTTTTTTCTCACTCTTCTTTTTATTTCTCTATTTTGTTTGATCTCTTTTTCTTTTTTCTCAACTTCTATTATACTTTGCTAATAAATAAAAAATTAAATAATCCGCAAAGGAATCTTCTTTTTTTAATATCAAAGCAAATTTAAGGGCATGGATTATTGTTAGACAGTTCTTGGGGAAAAGTTTTGCCTCCAAGGCAGAAATTATAGAACAACTCATAAATCAAGCACAATGCGGTAGTGTCAAGTCTTACTTGTGGAGCATAACTTGTTTGAAAATCTTTGAGTTAAGTTTTGCTTCTAAGGCAAGAGTTATAGAACATCTCACAAATCAAAATACAATATGGTAGCATCAACAATTGTCCATTAGGCGTAACTTGTTCTTTTGAGAGGTTCTTAGGCTAAGTTTTGTCTTAGAGGTAAGACTAATAAAGCATCACATAAATCAAGACACAATATGATATAGTCAACTCTTGTCCATGCGGAGTAACTTGTCGGCTAAGTCTTGCCTCTAAGGCAAAAGTTATAGAATATCTCATAAATCAAGACACGATGTGGTAGTGTCAACTCTTGCTCATAAGGCGTAACTTGTTGTTTGAAAGTCCATGGACAAATTTGAGCCTCTAAGGCAAGAGTTATAGAACATCTCACAAATCAAGACATAATGTAGCAGTGACAACTCTTACCCATGGGGCATAACTTGTTTAAAAGTCCTTGATTTATAAAACATCTCATAAATCAAGACACAATGTGGTAGTGTCAAATCTTGTCCGTGGAGCGTAACTTCTTGTTTAAAAGTCCTTGGTCTAAGTCTTGCTTTGAGTTATAAAACATCTCATAAATCAAAACATAATGTGAGTGTCAACTCTTATCCATGGGATGTGGCTTGTTATTTGAAAGTTCTTGGATTAAGTCTTGCCTTCAAGGCAAGAGTTATAGAATATCTCATAAATCAAAACACAATGTGTAATGTCAACTCTTGCCCATGGGGAATAACTTGTTACTTGAAAGTCTTTGGTCTAAGTTTTGCCTCTAAGGAAAGAGTTATAAAACATCTCATAAATCAATACACAATGTGATGGTATTATCTCTTGACCATGGGGGCATAACTTGTTGTTTGATGGTCCTTAGGTTGAGTCTTACCTCTAAGACAAGAGTTATAGAGCATTTCATAAGTAAAAAACATAATGTGTTAGTGTTGACTCTCGCTCAATATATGTAACTTGTTTGAAGATTCTTGAGATAATTCATACCTCTAGGGCGAGAGTTATAGAACATCCCATAAATAGACATAACGTGGTAGTGTCAACTGTTGCCCGTGAGGCATCAATTATTGTTTGAAAGTCCTTGAGCTAAGTCTTGCCTCTAAGGCAAGAGTTGTAGAACATCTCATAAATGAAGTCATAACGTGGTAGTGTCAACTCTCGCCCGTGGGGCATAATTTGTAGTTTGAAAGTCTTTGAGCTAAGCCTTGCCTCTGATGCAAGAGTTGTAGAACATCTCATAAACGAAGACATAACGTGATAGTGTCAACTCTTGCCTTAGAGGATCTTGATTTTGGTAGTCCTCACAAGGACTTTTTTGGTATTCTAATTTTTTTTTGTGAAGGAAAATTATTACACATGGCTATTAATAGTATCTTTTTGTTACATATTTCCCTTTAGCAACAGAGTAAAGATGATATGCAGATGCAACTTCACAAGGCAGAGGAAATGGAATTGATGGTTTTGGAAGGGATTTCACCCTTGGCAATAACATCACAAGGCCAGGTTGAAGCATACAACAAGAATAAAGAAGATTTGGATGAGAATGTACTGGATGATAATATAGATCAAATAGCTAAAGAAGCGGATTTATCTCCAAAGCAAGTAATAGCCTTGAAGGCTAATCAGAAGAAGACAAAGAAAAGGAACAACATTACAAGTTCAACAGCAATGAATACGAGGAGTCAGTCTACCAAGTCTAAATCATTATGAATGCACTCATATGGAACATAAGGTCTGTAAACACTCAAAAGGCCTTCACTAGATTGATCACCATGCACAGGAGATATCAATTCTATTTTGTAGGAATCATGGAACCTTTTCAGGATAGAATTCATATAGAAGATTACAGGAGGAGATTGGGTCTGAAACATGCTTTAGTGAATGTGTCTGGGAAAATCTGGACATTTATTCATAAAGATGTGGAAGTGACAGTTTTGAAGGACGAAGAGCAGCAGTTATCAGTAATCCTACGAAGTGTTGATTTGTCAGTGATTGTTACTTTGGTATATGCTAAGTGTAATTCTAATGAAAGACAGATTTTGTGGGACTCTTTAGTTGATTTGGCTGATACTTATCAAAGTCCTTGGATTATAGGGGGAGATTTTAATGTGATAAGGCATGAAGAGGAAAAATTGAGGGGCTTACCAGTTACAATTAATGAAACTCAAGAGTTTAATCAGTGTATTAGTATGTGTAATATGGAAGAGCCTCAATATAAAGGAAGTAAATACACATGGTGGAATGGGAGAACTGATGAAGGGTGCATTTTAAAAAGGATTGACAGAATATTGGGTAATGATAAGTTACAGAGTATTTTTCAGCTTATGGAGATTGAACACCTTCCAAGGAGTGGGTCTAACCATGCTCCTTTATTCTTACAGTGCAGAGTGGAAAAAGAGCAGATTATCAAACCTTTTAGATTTTTAAATCTATGGTTAAAGGAAGACTCTTGTTTGGAGATCATCAGGGACAGCTGGAAAACAGAACTGACAGGAGATCCTTTCATAATGTTTCATCAGAAACTTAGAAACACTAAATCTGCTTTAACAAGGTGGAGCAAGAACACTTTTGGTAATATATTCCAAGAAATTGCAACCCTGGAAGATATTATCAAGGTAAAAGAGAAGCTATTTGAAGAAAATCCAGGTGGAGCTAATAGGGAGCAGTTGTTCAAAGCACATGCACAGTTAAATATTCAGCTGAAAAGGGAAGAAGATTACTGGAGACAGAAGGTTGGGTATGAGTGGTTTAGAGATGGTGAAAGCAATACCAAATTCTTTCACACTATAGTAAAAGGAAGAAGAACAGGCTCAAAATCAAGAGAATACAAGATGAAGAAGGAGTATGGGTGGAAGAAGCAGGTGAGATTGCAGATTCAGCTGTCACTTTCTTTCAAAAACAATTTACCAAAGAAGGAGATGCAGAAGACTTTTCAATGATTGATGAAGTGCCTACCTTGATTACTGAAGAACAACATACTGAAATTATGAAACCTGCAGAAGAGGAGATCAAATCTGCTGTAATGGGCCTAAATAGGAACAGTGCTGGGGACCTGATGGTATGACTGCTGCCTTTTATCAAGATGCTTGGGATATCATTAAGACGGATATTCAGAAGATGGTGGTAGCATTCTTCTGTGGACATACTCTGCCAAGATTTATCACACATACCAATTTGGGATTATTACCAAAAAAAATTAGTGGTAAATTCTTTTTCAGATTTGAGACCTATTTCACTGAGTAATTGTGTTAACAAGGTTTTCTCCAGAATAATTCATGAGAGGTTAAAGAGTTTACTTCCTCAATTAATTTCACCAGAACAAGCTTGTACAAAATAGAAGTATAGCTGAGAATGTACTGATTGTACAAGAAATTGTCGAATAAATTAGAAAAAGAGGAAAACCTCTTAACATGGTCTTGAAATTGGATATGATGAAGGCTTATGATAGGGTTGGATGGTTATTCTTGACAAAGTTTCTGAGGAAAATGGGTTTCTTGGGATGCCAAGGGGAAGTCCAAAGCTGAATCACTTAGCTTTTGCTGATGATATGATCATCTTATGCAAAGCTGAAATGAGAACATTACAGATGGTATCCTCAACATTGGAAGGATATGAAGTTGTATCAGGCCAGAAAATCAACAAAGGGAAGAGTGCATTATACATCCATAAAGGAGTGTCAAATGGAACTATGGTGCTGGCAGAAGTAACTACAGGTATACTAAGAGGAGAATTTCCTTTTAATTATCTGGGTTGTCCAATTTTCTACATGAGAAAGAAGAAAGATTTCTTTCAGCAATTGATGAATAAGATAGCAAATAAATTGCAAGGCTGGAAAGGGAAATTGTTATCTTATGGTGGGAGAGCAGTGTTGATCCAACATGTACTGCAAAACATACCAATTCATTGCCTTTCAGTAATGAATCCGCCTCTTAATGTGCTGAAAACTTTACAAAAGGCTCTAGCTCAGTTTTTCTGGAGCAGCAGAATAGGCGAAAGAGGTAAGACATTGGGTGAGATGGCAGGAGGTATGTTTGCCTAAGCAGGAAGGGGGATTAGGGTTTAAAAAATTGATTGATATTTCTATGGCCCTCTTCTGCAAATTATGGTGGAATTTCAGGACTACAAAGTCCATCTGGAGTGAGTACATGTATAATAAATATTGTAAAAGGGAGCATCCGTCAATGGCTGTGTGGAGAACAGGAGCTAGTGGTTCACAAGTGTGGAAGAAAATATTGTTAGCAAGAGATTTAGTGGAGGAGGGATGGCCTTGGCTCAGCGGTAAGATTGCTTACCGTGGGGGTTCGAAACGCCCCTCCAGCAAAGCTGGGGTGAGGGCGCGTAGGTCAGGCCCGGAGTGGTCCCCCCTCCCCGACACCTACAGAGTAGGTATGAACCGGGTCGTCCCTAAGAGATTTAGTGGAGCATCTTATAGTATGGCAGTTGAAGAGGGGTAATGTAGATATATGGTTAGATAATTGGACTGGTCAAGGTGAATTATATTCTTTAATAGATGGCAGCTGGGAGTTTAGAGATCAGTATAAACAGGTAAATCAGTTGGTAAAGGATGGGAGATGGGATGAGCAAACACTTATAAGATTGTTCAAACCAGACATGGCTGAACATATCAGGGATAAGGTTGCACCTCCAACAACACAAGGAAAGGATATACCAGTTTGGTCTTTGGAAACTCAAGGAAGATTTACAGTGAGATCAGCATGGGATTATGTCAGAGATAAAAGGTCAAATCAGTGAAACTTATAAGTGTATATGGGTAAAAGGATTGCCATTTAAGATTGCTTTCTTTATGTGGAGGTTGTGGAAGAGCAAAATCCCTGTGGATGATAATTTCAGAAGGTGGGGTTTACAAGGTCCATCCAAATGCTGGTGTTGTGATGATCCTACAGTGGAAACAATAGCCCGTGTTTTCAGAAGGTCTTTCTATGCTAACAGGACTTGGTCCTACTTTTCTACTTTTCTTCTTTTGTAGGAATACCTGTTCAAGGATTAACCTTGAGGAACACTGTCGTTTCATGGTAGAAGGCAAGAGCTAAAGGGAAAGAACAACCTTATTTTTAGGCTATACCTAGTATTATACTTTGGGAGATTTGGAAGAGGAGGAACAAGAAGAAACATGATAACAAGAATACATCTGTCCTGAGGATCATTCATAACATTACAAGGAATGTCAGACTGTTACTAAAGGTCAGGAAGCCAAACTATGAATTCTCTATGGAGTGGCCACAGATTGTACAGGAGCTGGACAGAATTAAATGCAAAATGAGAGTCACAATAGTGCAATGGGAGATACCAGAGCAGGGATGGGTTAAATATAATACAGATGGAGCTTTCAGAGGAGCTGAAGATAAGAGTTCTTATGCATATTGCCTGAGAGATCCTACAGGGGATCTTATATATGCTCATGCAGAAACACATACACATGCAGATAGTTTGCAAGCAGAAGCAAATGCATTACTTCAAGCAGCTAAACATTGCAGGAATACACATTTTGACAAGGTCATATTTCAAATGGATTCACTACTAATGCAGAAGATTCTAACAGGAAGCTGGCAAGTTCCATAGAGCATAACAAGTATAATTTCTGAAATTAAACAGCAATTGCAGGAAAAGGAAGTAATTTATCAGCATATATACAGAGAAGGAAACAAGTGAGCAGATTATCTAGCTAATTTAGCTATTGATGCAGGAGCAGCCACTTACACTAATGCTAACCAGTTACATCAAAGATGTAAAGCAATTGTACATAGTGATAAATGTCAAAGTCCCTATTTAAGGATTATGCCAGATCGAGGATAAAGGGCAAACACAGGTCAAGACTGAGTAGTAACATTAATCAGCAATACAGCACAAAAAATGAACGGAAAGAGGAAAATACGTCTAATAGCGGCATCCATCAACAGGAGTCGAAGCTCTATGGCTGCATCTAGCCTTTTCCTTTGCAGATCTGCTCAGTCATGGAGATGATGTTAAAGTCCAAGAAAACCAAGTAAATAAATGTACAGGATACTCAATTTTTCACCTGGCAAATGGCGATATTTTGGAAAAATCAGCAGACTAGAAGTCAGCTTGGAAACAACAACCCGACAGGGCTAAGATCGGCAGCTGAACCACATAAAGGAGTCACAGTTTCATGGATGAATCTAGGTGCGTTCCTTGCAGATCGACTCAGTAGTGGATACGTTGTTACAGCTCAGAGAAGCAAGCAAAGAGTTGGAAAAGATACTTTATTTTCACCTGGCAAATAGACATAAACTGGATTAATCAGCTGAATAGAGGTCAGATAGGAGGGGAGAAATCAAGAAGGTTACGATCTGGTGATGAAACATCAAAAACGAACACAAAGGAAGGACGAGAAGAGATGAGAATTGACCTAGGAAGGTAAGAGGCGTAGCAGTCAAGAAGGGAAAGGGAACAGGCACTCTCATTTGTAGTTTAATTATCATTTAATATTCTTATACATCATTTTTTAGTTAATTTATATAAAAGTTCTAAATTAAGGTTATAATTATTATAGTATAAACTTGAAATTATTGATTTTGTTTCAGATGATTTTATCGATGAAAAAAAATATTTTACAAAAATTATTGCCACTAAAATTATGAGCGAAGTTAAAACTCAACAAAAATCAAAATAAATTTATTTTTAGCTATAACTAAGAAATTACATACTGAAAAATTTATAAAAGTATCAATATTTTTTTTAATTTATGATCTTCATCAAGCGTAATTATTAAATATTTTAAATCAAGTCATTATATAAATATCGAGTTACTTGTAACCTTTTGATATATTCTATTTCTCTGATAATACTTTCTTCCTCACAAATAATATTTTATTTAAAATTATGCAATTATGTGATTAACAACTTTAATAATTATAAAAACTTAGTAACATGACCTATTTGACATATTATTAGATTATACTGATTATAAAGTAAAAATACATATATATAATACAAATTATAGTTTTAAATTAAAATTATTATTTTTATACTTTGAAGTCCGGGCCTCGTGAAACTAGTATAGAGAGAGAGAGATAATTTCTACAAATTAACAAACTTATTCAATTTCCTTAGCTAATATTCAGTTCAACCTTAAAGATTCTTGCAAATTAAAACACATTATATAAAATTTTAGCTGCAACTAAGATTCGATTTTTTTTCATGTTAGTTTCTACTATTTCTACTTTAAGAGTATTTTTTTATCGGTTAAACCCAAAATCGAGCCATTAAAGACTAAAACTGATAACCAAAAAATAAAAAAAATATCTAACTGGTTGGTTATTGATTTAACATATTTGAAAATCAAAAATCAATAATACATAAAATCGAACTGAATCGACCGATGCACACCACTACCCTTTATACAACAAACATTTTTTAACAACTCTCTATGTTCATTTATCCTTCAACTTTTATTAGTTTTTCTCTTTCTTATTTTACTTTTAAAAAAAAAAAATTAAATCAACCTTTACTTTTTTCCTTCTCTACTCTCTACTTCTTTTTTTTCTTTCTCTTTTTTATTTCACTTTGGCTTTTGTTTTTTCTTTTCTCTTTTTAAAATTTTCCTCAAACTCTATATTTTTCTTTTATTTTTTTCCTTTCTCTTCTTAACTTTTGTTTTCTCTTTTTCTCTTTTTTATTGTCCTTTATTTTTAAAATCTTTTTTAAATTTTTATCAACCTTTATTTTTTATTTTTTTATTTTTCCTCAATTTTTCTTTTTTTTTCTTTTCTTTGACTCCTTCCAAACAACAAGTTGTGCCTCATGAACAAAATTTGACACTACCACACTGTATTTTGATTATAAGATATTCTATAACTCTTGTCTTACATATAAGACTTAATCCAAGGACTTTTAAATAACAAGTTACGTTCTATGGGCTAGAGTTGACACTACACATTGTGTTTTGACTTATGAGATGCGTCATAACTCTTGTCTTACGTTGCGTCTTGATTTATGAGATGTTTTATAATTTTTGCCTTAAAGGCAAGGACTTTCAAACAATAAGTTACGCCTCATGGACAAGAGTTGACACTACCACATTGTGTCCTGATTTATGAAGTGTTCTACAACTCTTTCCGTAACTGTAAGACTTAACCCAAGAACTTTCAAATAATAAGTTATGGCTCATGGACAAGAGTTAACATTACCGCATTATGTCCTTACTTGGCAAGACTTAGCGCAAAGACTTTCAAATAATAAGTTACGCCCCATGGGCAAGAGATGATATTGTCATATGCCCTTTCTAAATAAGTTTTGAAATAATAAAATATTTGGAGTATTTTTTCTACATAAATTCATGTATATCCCATTAGAGCGGTCCTATACCGCTATAGTAACCTTGCTATAGCTGGTTTCGCCCGCTATATTGGGATTGACCAACTTTGACTCCGTTGTAGCAAAAATATTTTTGTTATAGTTGCACAATATAGCGGTCTGCCACCCGTATAGCGAGTGTGGCGAGACAGAAAATTTCTCTCAATTTTACCTTTTTCACAATGCACCCTCAAACCATGACATTCCGAACTAACCCCTTCACGTTAAGTTTGATATCGGGAGTTCTACTTACCCAAATCACTTCCGAAATATCCTATGAATTTCTCATCGTCTTAGCTAACATAAAAACATGTTAAGTCTTTTCACACTTACCCGATCCATTTTCGAATAGTCCTTAAATCATACCTCTCTTGAATTTTGTCCAAGACTAACCTAGTCTAAAATTTCTAACTCCCAATTCAGAAAAAACCTTAGCCCAAATTTTTGTACGCTAGACTCGCTCGTAGCGCTGGAAAAGATCGTTACAATTAAAATTTTCCTAACAACCAAGGAATATCTCACCTCCCCATATCATCACCTACCCCAAAACCCCACTCTATTTCATTATCACAATTTTAAAACCTTAATCCTAACAAGAACTCCCCTTATAAACCCTCACACACTCAAACTTTCTTACATCCTAAAGAATAAAAGTTACTCCCTCCCCTCCCCCCCTCCCCCAACATACCCCACTCACGTGTCTAATAATGTTATATGTCAAACTTGTCATTTTTGTTTTTTCAATACAAACATTCGATCCGCATCTCCTAAAATATGTTGTAATGATGGCTCTTTTGTTAGGGTCATTCATTCCCCTAACATTTCAACTAATGATTTTAAAATCCGTAGCCACACTACTATGTCCACTGCCTTATCCCTTTCCATACCCTATATTTCTCCGTTTGCCTCCTTATTTCTTCTTTTGTACACTACCATTTTTCCTCCCCCTCCTTATTTCTTCTTTTGTACACTACCATTTTTCCTCCCCCTCTTGTGCTTCAATAGGTGTCATCTTTTCTTCGTCACTTCTTTGGCGTTCTATCTCGCCCCATGATAAATGCAATATGAGAAGTCAATTACAGTATCCTCCATTCGTTTTCTATTAACCCCTCAAGAACTTCCCAAAATTAAGATGGCTTTCGATCCCCTTTCAAAATAGCAAAAGATCGGGGTTCATCCTTTATCTCAGTAATTTACATTTATTGATGTCAATTTAGAATCAGATTTAGACGTCACACAAGCTCATCTACAACTATTAACTGATTATCTGATATAGAACAACGTAAAACATTGAATTGAGGTTACCGGAACTGTTTTTCTGGTCTATGACCTCGCCAAAATTGAATTGAGAAGACAACTACAGTGGTCGATCCTCTCTGTCTTTGAAAACAAACTCGTGCTCACGTGTATTGCATCAGCATAGGTAATTAAAATCCCCTGGGACTAGTGCAATTACGATCGAGTGACTCTTCTGCAAGGTTGAATTAGCTTGACCCAGTCCACAAAGCTTGACCCAATTCTTGCTTCTGCAAGAGCCACGTTACTGGAATATGCAATAATCAAGTTGTTAATCCGTAATTGATCAGCAACTGAAGGAGCCAATATTTACTTGAAGTTTGACGACACCAATTACAAGTTAAATAATTTGAAGGAAAAAAAAATACATGAACCCTAAATGCATGGTGAAAATTACCGAAATACCCCGAGTCCCTGATCACGGTCAAGTGGACCCAATCTACCTTCACGTAGAACATAACGCAGGACCATGTAAAAGTAGAAACAAATATTTCAAATACAATTTGAGAAGATCAACGTTCTACCTCATTAGCAACTAACAATACTATCTCAGACAGCACATAAAAGTAAAGAGGTTACATGAAAACTAGGAGCCACTAACTACTTAAGTACAGCTTCCGGTAAACACATTAGCAAATGCAGCTAAAATTTATATCATACAGTAAGATGCAGTTACAGCCATTCATGAGATTCTTTGCAATTGTACAATTTGCTAGACCACGGAGCTGCACAGGGAAACATCTTTTTCTTTCTGTGGCACACCGTGCAGCATACTAACAGAGGGTCATCGTGCAGCCCTTGCCACCCAGAAAAGATAAAATGCTCAAATGCATCTCTGCCAGGAAATGGCAGTGCAAATACTCTGGATATAAGGTAGTTTTGCACAGCGCATACGTATTCATCTGGCCCGTCTTCTCTCCCTAGATCTGTCTCTATCATGATCATCCCTCTCCCTGCTTCCACTCTTACTTTCCCTCTCACGATGCTTTTCCCTATCACTATCCCGGTCTCTGCTGGAAGATTTCCACTGAGGGCTTCCACTTCTGCTCCGGCTGCGCTGACGCTTCCTAGAAGCTTCACGAGAATCATCTCTTTTCTCTCTCCTCTCCAAAGATGACCTACCTGTTTGTTATGAAAGCAGAAATATGAGACAATTTGTATATAGAAACATAAAATCAATAATCTAACAAAGGAGGAAGTGACAATAATTCCTTTACTTTGATCGCAAATGTAAAAAAAAAAAATCTTCCGCAAACTTTTCTTCCGCACTCAAGTGACATTTCTCACAGCTAAAAAAAGCTGCCCTGTCCAGTACCCTGCTCAATCAGATACCTGATATTCTTTTCTTTTTTATTTTCAAAAACTGAGAAATCTCCAAGAACCAGCTAGCACATAGTTCAATACTCGTTAGATACAGGTCCCTCCTCTACCCTTTTCAACTAGAAAACCAAGCTTTAGTCTGCAGCAAAGCTCAAGCTTGTGACATGTGCGTAATCCATATCACAAGCTACCACTACACCAAACCCTTAGGGGCAGCAGATACCTAATCTTCCCATAAATATTATGACCAACACTATCCAGCAAAAAGTGATTGATCTCATAGATACCGAGAAAATATTGTCAAAAGGACATTGCATCTACAACATAATATTATGAAACCTAAATTTCCACCCAAGTGCAAACACGTGTGAGGTGCTACTTGCCTCATCCTAGTACAATTTGTTGTACGAACAGACAGTTTAGGAAAAATATAGTCTCCTAAGCAGCAGCTTAGTAATATCTGTGATCCAGAGAATATCCTGATAGTGCTATTGAAAGCAGTAAATATTAATTTGAGCAATTAAGCCAGCCTGCTTCAGCTATGTTTACCATAAAATCAGATATACATCATCAACCAAGCATCTGAGAAGTGAAAACTGATCGAAGGGATGACATGGGCATAAGGCAAAAAATTCCGAGAGAATAATTTTCAACAAAAGAGATAGATAGGATTGGAGTATGATACAGCAGTATAAACCTAAGATTCGATCTGCACAGGCAATCAAATACATGGACATGTCATACTACTGACAGGTTCAGAAGCTCTACCTTTTTTTGAAGCATCTTCACTGAACTTCAATAAACCATATTCAGATTGTAGGTGTTGCCGATGGATTTCAACTTTCCTCTCAATTTCATCCGGACCTTTTATTCCTCGTTCTTCAAGAGATTCACGGTATTCAATCAATGCAACCTCAAGACGCCTCAGCTTTTGTCTGACAAATTAGTTAGGGACCATATCAAAATCCGAACAGGAGAATAGCTAAGGATTGTGAGTAACAAATCCCAAACCATATCAAAATTCAAAATACAAGAGAAAATTGAAGATTGGTTATATGCCTATATCAAATCTACATGCCACTTTTTTTTGAAATGGTAAGTATTATTGATGTCAAAAGCCAGCTCGAAGAAACTGCTATCATTACAAGTAAAAGATAGTAAGAGGCATTGCAACAAGGTTTCCCTATCATCTACACTCCAATTTACACCATGTTGAGGCTTACAAGCAAATTGCAAGCAACAGATTTAACTCTTGAGGCATAGAAGCCCACAAAATTTGAAACAGAGAGAGCATCTCCCTCCAAATATTATTGAAATAGGGAAACATCCTAAGCTTCCAATACCTGGCATATTAACATCCCTGCTCCTAAGAATATTATGAATGTCAACATGCAGAGTCTTTCATTCCGTAAAAGTGCACCCTCGGGAGGTATGAAATTCTTTCTTTTTTTCTGGCAGATCAAGCTACTGTAGTTACCTACCATTTAAAAATTTTCCTTCAATGATTTGAGATACAAAGATAGCAGGTAATTTGTAGTAATTTCATTAAGTTCCTAATCTCTAAGTCTTGTAAGTAGAGGAAGCTTAATCCTAGAGCAATTTCACTCCAAAATTGTTCATATTGATCCCCCAGAGCCCAAGAGAGTATCTTCCTGAACTAGTAAAGTATTGAAAGTTAAATGGATGACATGACAATAAAATAGCACCTATTTTCGGAAATAATCCCACTAGGAATGCTTAACTGCATATACCTCAACTCTTCGTTCATTCCACTTTCCGGGTATGCTGAGTTGCTAGTGTCAGTTGTAAGCTCTGCATCCTTGATCTTGCTAAGCCCATCACCAGCATTCTCACTTCCAGAAGAAGAATATGTCAACCCCAGGTCCCTCGAGCTTCTCTTTTGTTCATCATCACTATCATCATCCTCCCTGGCCCATTTAGATGTAGGCAAAATTGTGTCACTTTTGCCCTCACTGTGAAAGTCGATTGAATTATGGTGTGGAGAAGAATTTGCCGGGGTTGAAGATCCAGAATCTCGTCGTTTGAGTGGTATGTCACAATCCACTTGACTATTCCATCCGGAAGGAACCATTCTATCCAACTCAAGGTTGCTATCTTTCCGGCTACTGGGGAACCTAGCAGAACTTGAATGGCTCGCAAATTTCAAATCTTCATCTAGTTCATGACCTCTCTGCTTTTCAGCCTCTTCCAGATAAAGTAACCGAGCAACCATCATTTCCCTACCGCCTACGATAGACAAACCATTGTGCCTGCATCGTCTTTCTAGCTCAGTAAAGGGAAGGCTTAACAGTTCCTTCATTGCAGCTCCTTTCCCAATTGCCAACGCACCATCTGGGTTAACTTTGCTGCCGTCACCTGCATCATCAGAGCTGGTCCTTTGTTCTACTTCAGGTGCATCACCACACAAAGAATGAAAGGGTATCACACCAGAGTTCCCAGTTCGAAGAAAGGTAGCTCGTAAACCATTGACATAGGCATCCGAAAACAAAAACCAATCGGCCCATACTTGAAGCACTTTCAGAACTCTCTCCTGTAACATGTAAGGAAAAACTTAACCACACAGCGCAACAAAAAGGATACGAAAAAATGCAGCAATTGCAAATCAAATGTAAGTGACAGGCACAGCTTACTTTAAGTGCCTCGGCAGTAATACGTCCTGTAATACTTCGATATAGATCATTGAAGCTTTCCATTATGTCTGGTAAAGACGCTTCAAATTTGCTGCGATAAGCAGATGCATTCTTCACTGGAGCGCTACTATTATGAAGAATATCAGAGACAAGCATAAGCCTAGAAACTTTTGTTGGTATTGGAGTTTCCTTAAGTGTCAAAGACTCTGTCAGAACTTCAACAACCTGCAAGTTATAATCAGCAGTGCAACTGTGTTAATATATGCTCAAGAATGAGAACTATAACAGATCATGCTAAATCCTTATCTTAATACAAGACAAAAAATCAGCTGAAATAAATTCAAGTGCAAGGGGCAACAAGAAGCATTATGAAATTGACTCAACACAGTGCAAAATCAGCAGTTTTGCGTCGGAAAGAGCAAAAGGTTAAATATGAAAGAAAAGCTTCACACGAGTGAGCTCTTTGATTGCTGCATGAAACCAGCTTAAAGGTTACCTCTCCAGCAGCATCAGCATTGTCCAAAGCAAAACCCATTGCTTCTTTTATTTGACCTCTTTCTAGTGTCAATGAACGGAGCATATCCTCAAATTCATCCCTCTGAGCATCGGTCAATCTCCGTTCAACCTCCACTCGCTGAACAAGGTATAGAAAGAAACATCAATTGCAAAGAAACTTCATTTAAGTTTCAAAGTGAACATGCAAACTCTTAAATGCCTTGGAACAGAAAGCTAGCAAAAGGGCATACCCTGCTTCTTCCAGCAGCATATGTGCTCCCAGCTTCTTTTTCATGATCAGCTCCTTTCGGTGTTGGTAGCGAGGGCGGTATCCACCTGCATATGTGAATTTGTTACTCCCTCCGTCCGATATTATTTGTCCACATTACTAAAAATAAGTTGTCCAGATTACTTGTCAATTTACAAAACCAAAATAGAATTTGTGCGAAATATAGGAGAAAAATATTATTAAATTGTTGTATCTAAATTATTAAATTGAGACCCTATTTATAGACACTACTTTCGACTCCTCCTCCAACTAGGATACTGACACTACAAGCCTTTTCCATGTAGGATTCCATATACTATTCATATTTCTACTCATATTCTAATACTCCTTTTCCATGTAGGATTCTTTATACTATTCTTATTCCTACTCATATTCCAACACTATCCCTCAAGCTGGTGCGTACAAATCGTATGTACCGAGTTTGTTACAAATATAACTAATATGAGGACTAGTGAGGGACTTGGTGAAAATATTTGCAAGTTGATCCCTCGATTTCACAAATATTGTAACAATATCTTTGGAAAGTATCTTCTCTCACACAAAGTGACAATCAATCTCAATGTGTTTAATCCTTTCATGAATTACCGGATTTGATGCGACATGAAGTGCCGCTTGATTATCACACACAAGCTCCGTTCCATAGACTTCTCCGAATTTAACTCTCTCAACAACTGTTTAATCCAAACTACCTCACCAGTGACTACCGCTGTAGCTCGATATTCTGCTTTTGCACTAGATCAACCACACTCTGTTTCTTACTCTTCCAAGACACCAAATTACCTCCTACTAAAACACAATATCCAAAAGTAGTTAGTCTATCACTGGGTGATCCTGCCCAATCAGCGTCTGTATATCTAATGATCTACTCATGATCTCGATCCTCGAAAAGTATCTACCTGGAGTTGTCTTAATATACCGCACAATGCAAACAACTGCATCTCAATGACTCACATGGAGAATCCATAAACCAACATACAACACTCAGAGGATAGGAAATATCAGATCTGGTCATTGTGAGATAATTCAATTTACCAAATAGACGCCTATATCTTCCAGGATTATTATTGAGTGGCTCTCCCTGTCCGCAGGAGTTTATTATTCGGATACATATGAGAGTCAATAGGTTTACATCCCATCATTTCGGTATCCCCGAGTGTCTAATGCATACTTGCGTTGCAAACTAGCAATACCTAATCTGGACTAAGCAACTTCAATACCTAAAAAGTACTTCAGTTAGCCGAGGTCTTTAGCCTGAAAATGCTGAAAGAGGTGTTGCTTCAATCTAACGATACCATTTTGATCATTGCCCGTAATAAATAAATCTATTTGGAGCAGAATGTCGATAAAACACAGAGTGATCTGTTTCACTACAAATCATGCCAAACTTCTGAATTATTGTGCTGAACTTTTCAAATCAAACTCGAGGAGATTGTTTTAGACCATAAAGTGACTGACGCAATCAACACACCAGACTAGACTCCCCTTGAGCAGCAAAACCAGGTGGTTGCTCCATATAAACTTCCTCTTCAAGGTCACCAAGAAGAAAAGCATTCTTGATATCCAACTAAAAAAGAGGTCGGTGTCGAACAACAGCCATGGATAGAAAAAGATGAACAGGTGCTATTTTAGCCACGAAAGAGAAAACATCACTATAATCAAGCCCAAATATCTGAGTGTACCCCTGGACAACAAGGCAAGCCTTAAGTTAATACCAACTTTCACTGCATAAATCCAACGACAACTAATAGCTGAGTTGATTTACCTGAAGGGAGAGGAAGAAGATCCCAAGTACCACTCACATGTAAAGTAGACATCTCGTCAATCATAGCCTATCGTCATCTAGGATGAAAAGTGCTTCTTTTATGGACTTAAGGATGGATATAATTTGGTAAATTACCCTCCCCTAATCCGTCTTAAACAAAGAATTAAACCCCTTCAAGGCACATTATATCCATTTTTCATCAATTCTCTCTCAAGTAAAACCCCAAGGCTCAAACTTTCTCTCCAAGAAACCTAAATTTCCTCCATTAATTCTCCAAGGTAATTCAAGATTAAGGTTTCCCAATACAGGAACTCTAAGAATTCATCTCCAAAGGCACACTAGGAATCCAAGATTCAACCTTTTCACCAAAGATCATCAATAAAGGTATGTGGGGTTTTTCAACAAAGATAACCCTTTCATCGTTGTGCACAAAACTTATTTTAATTATAAATTTAATGAATTTTATATGATTTTCCATGGAATTCAAGTTAGGGTTTATACCCATTATTGTTATTTACAAGCTTATGAGATTTTCATTGATTTAGAAGTTGAATTACATGTTTATGTTCATGTTTTCATGCATGTTGCAGAAATTTCTAGATTTTAATTTGACTTATAAATGTTTACATTACCAAGCATGAATTTTATGGTGTTTTAACATGAGTTTGATGCATGGGTCACTAAGACCTAATTCAAGATTGTTATTTTAAGAATATTTGTGCTATAAGCACACTATGATAAAGATTATCCTCAGATTTATTGTTAAAGATTTGACCTTTAGGTCCTAAGCTAAGATATAGAATCCACTTTATTCATATGACTTGAGATTTAAAGAAAAGAAAGAGCACAATTGGTTTTCTTATAAACCCTTGTGCTATTTTGAAGTGGATTGCCTAAAGATTCTGAGCTTAAGAATGGGAGTAGTATTTACCACCGAGATGGGTATGTTACCAAGGTTTCATGCCCCAAAACTACGTGCCCTTGTAGGATTAAAATTATTTTCACTTCTACGTGGATGACTAAGATTGTGATCACTTAAGAAGTTCTATTCCGATGGCAAGTTGAACAGCTCTCCCCAACGTGGGTAAGACGTTGGACTCCATGAATGCTCACATGGTTTATGTCGGTTAGAAGAACCTCCCAAAAGAAGTCCCCTACTCTTAAAGCGGTCAATTGGTTTAAAAGCCTTAAGATAAAAGCATATGTTTTGGAAACTATGGTTTTTAAGATTCTTAAAGTCTGGAATGTTACCTTCTCAAAAAAAAAAAAAAAAAAAGGTTCTTAAAGTCTGGAGATGAAGTTTTTCCCTTACAGTTGGCAAGATAATGTAATGGCTTCCAGAAAGAACAGATTTTAGAACCGAATGTAATGGCTCACAAGATTTATATTACATGCTTTATTGTTCATGATTTATACTCTTCAGATTTCAGATTACTCAAGCCTATGTGTGTCATTTACATTTAACATGCATGATTTTGTAAACTGTGATGATATTGTTTACTGATTGCATTCACCCCCATATGCTCAGTATATTCCCAAAATACTGATCCACATATACGTCTGTGTACTACATTGTCTCATAATGTAGGTTCAGGTACTCAGTTTCAGCAGCACGAGTGATTTCGAGCATCCACACCTACATCCCTACAGTTGGTGAGTCCTCACAGTTCGAGGACTTAACTATTCAGATTTCCAGTTTATTAGTAGAAGATTTAGTATTCATTTCAGACAGTTTGAGTCAGTTGGGGCCTGTCCTAGTGACTCTAGACTCAGTCAGTAGAGGCTTATCGGGCTACTAGATTCAGTTTTAGATTTTAGTTGCAGTATACAGATTTTCAGTATTTGCTTTATCAAACTGATGAGATTAGTATTTTCAGATATACTCAGATAATTCAGACAGTTTTCCGCATTTATTATGACTTTACATTCATATTCCCTTATTTTGAGATTCAGATTTAGTAGAAGGCAGTCAGGGTTAGCTTAGGACTATTTGCAGTTCGGAGCACCGTGTGGCATCCCGGGAATTAGATTTCGGGGCGTTACACAAACATATGCATCAAATATCCAATTCACTAGCAAAAGGAAAGGTGAATATGAAATGTGTAATGAAAGATGATACAGGTTAGAAGAACTGCATTACCTCCCACTAGCAGTAATCATAATGAAAGGGACTGTCCTCCATCGTTGAAGAGTATCTCCCTGTTTTTGTTGAATATGGCAAAAAAAAATTATTAGCGAGGATAGAATAGCATAAGAGGATGAAATGTCCTAATGCCTGCAGAAGGTATCAGATAAACTACATATTTCATGAGTACAATAAGTCATAATGATTTACATAACATGGAAGTACAATTAGTCATAATGCTTTACATAACATGGAAAGAGAGAAACAAGTAATGGAAAAGGATCAAATTCTTTTCAGCTATAATTGCATGAAACTATTGGATGTCTGCTATTGAAGTGTTATTTGAAATATCCACATGGATTCTAAAAGTGATAGATGAAGTTAAGTTATAAGTATTATTAACTCCATTTAACAGGAAGAATATAATTGCAATAATATTCATCCAGACTTACAGCTGAAGCAAGTTACCTGAGCAAAAGAATAAAGCCTCCAAACATAGTAGGTATGCTCCTTTGAGCCAAGCTCAAACAAGAAACCAAAGAGAGGATTTCCACGGCCTCGCTCCATTATGGCTTGTTCAAAAGCACAACCTCCATCAAGAACATACAGAGCCATTGTATCAATAACGTGGCGAAGGTGATCATCCTCAGGTGGAACAACCATAATATCTGGTACATTTGGAGTGAGAACCTGTGGAACAAAAAAGAGCATCAGATGAAATAGGAAAAAAAGTGCTTAATAATCATATTGGAGATACTCAAGAGTATAGTACATGTGCACAGAAGGACGCGTCAGAAATGTTGATTGTTATCAGTCAAGTTCTTCTAGCTGCCTTGAGGCCCTACAACGTATCAGACTATCAATTGGGAGTAGTACGTACCATCCCAGCATACTACATGTGTATCTTACAGATTCTTTTTCTATAAAAGGTAATAATTATATTGAATAGCACTCAGAAAGTGCTTCCAAAAGTGTGTACACCAATAGTAAGCTTCCAAAAGAAACGCTGAATGTGTATCCCTATTTATAAGATCTAAGACATGTATTCTGTGTCCTTGCAAACTCACGCATGTAATCCAAATTTTTTTTTGACAAAGGTAACATTTTGTATATTAATCATCAGCACAAAGCTGGTATCCAAATATTTACAACATATCCTGCATCCAAAGGTGTAGGAGTAACAGCAAAAGAGAACAAAGGAAAAAGAAAAGCTATCCCTAGATCCTCCTTCATCTTATAAGGATCCTAATATGTCTACAATAGCCACAGGGTCATCTATATACTCAGAACTGCACCAATGGCAAAAAGTGATAATACAGTTCATTTTAATCTTGTGAAATGGGCTGCTTTGTTCTCAAAATATCTACAATTCCTCCCCTGCCATGTGGTCCACCAGATAACAGCTGGGACAATTCTCCATCTGCTTTTATCACTACTACCACTGCCTTCCATGTTCCAGCTTACTAGAGCTTACTAGAGCTTGTTCTGTTCCTTCGGGAACAGACCAACTTATCCCCCTGAAAATAGTAAATAGATTCCACAGCTAGCCAACCACTTTGCAATGTAGAAACGAGTGATTGATTGTCTCTGCATACTGCTCACAAGAAAAAAACACCTTGGACTCAACTGGAATCTCCTCTTCATGAGATTCTCTTGTGTAAGAACAGCCTCCTTTACCACCAACCAACTAAAGACAGCCACTTTATGTGGGATCTTTACCTTCCATATAAGTTTCCAAGGTAAAAACCTGATTTGATTTTCCAATTGATTCATATCTCTATATGCAGAACTGACAGTGAAGTACCCTTTACTTTGACAATTCCATCGGAGAGTGTCTTCTCCTTCCTTGAGGCCTGAAAACTGATCAAGTGTAACATAAAACTCAGCTAATCTCTCCAACTCTCAGTCTAGCATTAATCTTCTGTAGGTCAGGTTCCATCCATGCCAGACCATACTTATTGAAGTTTAGACATCTGCTGTTGATTCAGTTGATAGATATCTGGGAATAAGCATTTGAGACTGAGACTTCCATTACCTAGCCAATTATCTTCCCAAAAATTGATCTTCCTGCCATTGTTCACCTTGAAACAAGTATTTATAAAAAATTCATGCCATAGATTCCTAATTGATCTCCACAAACTAGTTCCGTGTGCAGTACTTACTTACTTTGTTTTCCAGGACCCTTCCGTTTCATATTTGGCTTGGATCATCTTTCCTTTAGAAACTGATCTTCTAAAGTAAACCTCCACAACCACTTCATGAGAAGACTCTTGTTTTGCTTTCTCAAATTTCTGATGGCTAGTCCACCTTGCTTGTTGGACAGTAGCAAAGTTTTCCATTTAACCAGATGGAAACCTTATATTATTTTTCACCATGCCAGAAAAAATTTCTCCTCAATGCATCAATTCTTTCTTCTACCTTGACAAGAAGGGGAAAAACAGACATCAAATAAGTTGGTAAAGTATCTAGTACTGGGTTGATCAAAACTACTCTACCACCTCTGGATAAATATTGTGACTTCCATCTGGATAGTCTTTTCTCACATCTCTCCACAACTCTAATCCAAATCTCTTTGAACTTGCTTTTGGCTCCCAAAGGCATGCCCAAGAAGGTAGATGGTAACTGTCCTACTTCCCCTCTCAAGATGTCTACTAATTGCTGCATCCTAGTAACTTCATTGACAAGGAAAATGAGGCTCTTCCTCCAGTTGATGTGTGGTCCTGAGACAGCCTCAGATAAGATGAGAATTATCCTCAAAAACTTTAGTGGACTGTCTTATGCATCACAAAAGACAGTATCATCATCTGCATATTGCAGAAGAGTTACTTCCAGTCGATTGCTCCCCCCTTTTGCCACATTAAAACCCCTTATTCATCCATTTCTGTGAGCTGTTTTGAACATATTGTTTAGGCCTTCCATAGTTAGAAGGAAAAGAAATGGTGACGGTGGATCCCATTGTCTAAAACCCCTGCTTGCAGAGAAGAATCCCTCCGGAGAACCATTTATCAACACAGAGTACTTGACAGTACTAATACAGAATCTCATCCATCTGATCCAGTTTGTTCCAAAGCCCATTCGATGTAACATTCCAAGCAAGTACTCCAAGTTCACATGATCATATGCCTTCTCTATATCCAATTTGCACATTATTCTTGAGTTCTTGTCCTTCAATGTGGAGTCTAAACACTCATTTGCAATGAGTACATCGGTAATCTGTCTTCCTTTCAGAAAGCCATCTGTTGTGAGTCAACAAGCTTTTGCATCACCTTCTTTAACCTTTTGGTGTGAATTTTGGAGATCAACTTGTATACACCTCCTATCAGGCTGATTGGTCAGAAATCTCTCAATTATTTAGCTCCACTCTTCTTTGGGATGAGGGTAATGTAAGTTGCATTGAAGCTCTTTTCAAAGACTTACTGAGAATGGAAGAAGTTCTGAATAGTTGCCATCAGATCTCCCTTTAAAATCTCCCATCACTTCACAAAGAACCCATGGTGTACCTATCCAGGCCCGGCGCTTTGTCAACAGTACAAGCCTTAAGCTAAGTTGCTCGGACTCGGGTATCCGCAACGGGTGCAGATCCGAGAGTCGGATTCGTCAAAATATAAATTTTAAGATTCGGGGGTGCGAATCCGACTGTGGATACGGGTGCGGGGGATTCGGCTAAAAAAAATTAAATATTATAAATATAGAGTTATATTATAAATATAGGGATTAGGATTTATTTACTTTAGTTAATTTACTATTTTTAGTTACTTTTGTCTTTAATTTTCTTTTCAATTAGGAATAATATAAATATTAGAAACTTTTTCCCAAAATTTTAACTTACATCTGTTTACCAATTATTGATATAAATTATTTTTATATCATAAAAAAATTTAACTATACAAAATTAAAAACAAAAGAACGCATGTACATATGTACTCGACCGACCTAAAAAAACCTACCTAATACCAAAACTGTTGTATTGGTTTTTTTACAAAAATATATAACATAATTTTAAAATTAAATAAAACTGGTAAACCGACACAACACCAACGCCGAGAAATACTTACGCCTCGCCGACGCCGAGAAATACTTGCGCCGACGCCGTCATTGTCCCGTCGCCGTCGCCGAGAAATAGTTATTGTATTCCCACCCAGTCGTCGTCGTCGATCATTAGCACGTCGACAAGGCACACCGTTTCTGTTTGTTAACCTTATAGTTCGTCGGAGTAGTCGTTTGGAATCCTTTCAGGTAAGTCGCCGGCCTATCCAATTTTTTCCCTCAAGTTTCTTCTTAAATTTCGTCAACGAGTCCGAAATCGTTTGACCGAATCGGAGACGGCGGAAGTGTCCGCACCCACCCCAGTCTCGTGTCGAGACGGGTTCGGCGGCAAAACTGCCGAGTCCGAGCAACATAGAGTTGAACCAAATCAAGTACAGATCCCACACCACAACAAAATTGTGTCACATGCAAGGATTTTGAAGGAGCTGAAGAACATAAGTAGTAGGTCTTTAGGAGATTCCGGCATGAACCATTTAACATCAAGTAACTTCAAAAACATGTACTAAATCTGGTTTGGGTGTATCAATTCTTTCAAGTAAGTAATTGGAAATTTTTTATATATCCCTCTGAAGTATCAGTTATCCGAGGCAATAACTTGAATTTAAAAGATCCAATTAGAGATCTATTGCAATAGTTACTATAAGAGTACTTAAAATGATCTCTGACTTTAAAAAAGGTTATCTAGTATGTGCCGTTTTCAGATGTGCAGATCATTGTGTAAGAAAGATGGCAGTAAATGCTTGTGTTGCATAATGTATGGCCACAAACTCTAGGCTGAACATCATACCTAATTTAATATCACCTTAGAAGAGTTTCTTTACAAACACACTTTGTAAGAAGATAAGGCAACACTTGGGAAGCCAGAGAGGAGAGCAACAGTGCGAATGCACTAACTTTTTGAACTCCTACCCACTGAAAGCGGTGACTGAACATTTCCAAGTTCGCATATCACAATATAGAGTTGGAACTATAACCATCAAACCTCTGTTAGTCAACATTTCTCATGATTAATATCTAATTGATTGCAATTTTTGATAAATACATTTGCATTATTTTACTTCACTGTTAATATTCGTATAATAAAATGTCAATATACTAGATTCATTGTTAGCATTCGTACAATAAAAGGTGGATTGTACGAATTTCCACATGTATGGATATTAGTTAGAGAAAAGCATAAAATGCCCCCCTAAACTTGTTTGCTGACTTACTTAAACACCTTAAATATACGGGCAATTATTTACCCCCCTAAATCTATTTGAAGGGAATAAATATCACCCTTAATGCTGACGTGGCTTAAAGAAAAATAAAAATAAAATAAAGAAGCATATATTTTTTCAAAAAAGGAAATTTTCCCACTAATATATATTTTATCTGATAAAAATTAAAAAGAAAAAAACCCACCCCAGCAGCTTTCTTCTTCCTACCCCCCCCCTCCCCCCACACCCCACCCTCTTTTTTCTCCTGCTAACTCCTAATCTTTTTCTTTCTTCAATCCCCCCACCCCCACACACATCCCCTCCCTCCTCCTCCTAACCTTTCACCTCCTCTTTTGCCACACTTCATCATTAATTTCTTCAAGAAAGAAATAAAATGTGTGAAAAAGCTATAAATTTAACACCCTTTTCGCAATCCCCGTTATTAAGATGAAGAGAAATAGCCATTTCTTCTTCTTCTCATATACAAGTCAATTTTCACAAGTCAAATGATCTCCTTAATTCTTACAATTTTCAACGCTTAATTTCCTAATACGTCTTCCTGCTCTGAAGCTACTTATAAAGTTTCTTGTCAAAATATTGTAATTGTAGTTCTTCAAATACAACACTTTTTTCTTTTTTGCTCTGCTTGTAGTTGCATCCAACCCATGATTCAATCTGTTGATATTTTCTTTTTTCAAATTTTTCGATTGCAAGTTGTATTAGCTAAATTTCCATATTTTTGGATTGTATATAAGGGGGAATTCGGAGGTGAAAGGAGTTGGAAGAGATGGGTGTCGAAGAAAGGTGTGGGGCAGGGGTATTTTTCTGTTTTCTTTTTCTTTATTATTATTTAGTTTAAACTTTTTTTATGTTGTGACGTGGCGTTGATGTGGTGATGCATGACGCAAGTGTAATACACTCTTCGTAATGAGACTGGTGTTATATTTTTAAGGTGGTATATATTCACTTCATATTGATTTAGGGAGGTAAATAACTTTCCGTAAAGTTAAAGGGTTAAAGTAAGTTTCGCGAACAAGTTTAGGGGGATTTTATGTCTTTTCTATATTTGTTATTCAGTTCTTATCAACGTTTAGTGCTTAGATATTACTACAAAGGCTAAGTAAATCCTTTCATCCACCCTTATCCTTCTAGGGATAGGAGCAAACAAGGCAAGTAGTCAAACGAAATGCCAGAAGCCTAAACGCATTCAAAGTTGTATGAATAATTTTTTTTTTTTTTTTAAAAAGAGTTGATACTTTTGCTTTACAATGTTGTCTTAGCCAGCTTGCTTCACCTAGAATCATTGCTACTATTATTTCCCACAAGCACAAGTAATAGTAACTCTACTCCAAATTCTAGTATGTATTTTGCCAATAGATTCCTAATGTATCAGTTTAAGGTGCAATTCAAAGATAAAAAAGTATCTCCGTTCAAAAGTCATCAAGTTGACTTTTTAATTGTCAGACATGTTTTTTATTCACACATTCCAATCCCACAAGGTACATAATTATTGTCATGCAGTTCATAGCATTTGCCATTTTGTCGCAACAATTTGTGAAATCTAGCCCTAAAAGAGGGTTTGACTAAGGCTAGTTCAGCTTTGAAGGTCCAAGTCTAAGCAAAAAAAAATATTGGACAAAGGTAGCATTAGCCACACCACTACAGAGATAGCCACTTATTTATACATAGCTCATACTTCTTCACAATGCCGATGCTACTTTAGGATTAGACAAAAGCCCCTTTTTTACACCAGTTCTTTTTCCCCTTAAATTAAAACAACAATTCATTGATAGAACCAAGATGGTGCGAGGAACTAAAGGAAGTGAGTGGCTCAACCTCCCTTCTCTATCAAGTTATCCCAATATGCTTACTTGTATCTCTCTTCACACCAACAAAACTCTCCAACTCCTCTCATTTCAAATAAAACTAAAAATTGCACCGTGGCATAATTCTCCAAATTGCCTTGTTGTCATTGTCTATCATCGCTTGTGATTGTTTCTGCCACCGTGCTCGGCAACATCAAAGTCACATCAAGCAATGGAAGTTGAGATTCCGAAGTTGTGTCGTGAGTATGCAACTAATAAGATTGGCTTCGTATCTTTCTCGCATTCCTTACAAAGGCAACATCAACTCATCACAAGCCTCCTCATATTTCTTAAACCTTCCTTATGTGTTCGTATTATTGCATCTCACACAACCACTAAGTAAAGGAGTTAGATTCTTACTTGTGTTGGTATTCAACACCTCCCTCCTATACCCATCCCCAAATAGTTCTCTGTGAGAGACTTTTTCCTCACCCCTTCCATTCCACTTGCTTTTGCCACGTAAAAAGATTTCACGGGATTAACCCCTTTCATACCATATATCTACCTTCACCTCTTGTAGGCCGCTCATATGGCATGCGTAGAAATATCTCAATCTCCTCCTATTTGCAGTTCGGTAAACTTCTCTTAAAAGTTATATTCCATGTGATTTCCTGCCTTTCTCATCGCTGAGAAGTCAAACAAACACCAGTGTCCCTGTTAATTACCACTCTAATGAAATGCTTCCTCTGGAGTAGTTCAGCAAGCCACTTATCTTTCCAAAACCAAATCCACATATTATTACCAATTGTGAATCCTATAGACCGTAAAAATATGTTCTTCCACAAATTAACTCCATAAGAATTTGTCACATCTCCTAATAACCATCTAATTCTCTAAGAGTTCATGATTTAACAGTAATCAAGCTTCTGATCAACCCATTCCTCTCCGGGACTGCTTTTCAAACAATGCCATATTGAACATTGATAATCTTTGCATCCCTAGTGCCCCTATTATTGGATTCATTATTTGCATCCAATTTTCGAAATGATAGTCTTCCACCCCTCCTTTCTTAGCCCCCCATAATTTTCTTCAAACTACCTAAAGCTGGACATTAGCAAAGAGGCCAGCAAATACAGATTCTTGGGATTAACTTAAAGTGGAATTATGGAATTTAGGTCATTCAACATTCACAAGTTTTTTGCCGCAAAAATTGTTTAAATGAGTTACATATAAGTCTCAGAAAGCATGCTGAGAATTTTTGAATTAAAAGAAGTAAAGTCAGACTTGGTACAAATCAAATTCATGACTTCACCTCAAAGTCAAAATGATGAGCATAAATTAGCAGATCGGTCAAAAACCCAAAATACTTCCTGCCATAAGCAGCCTAGATCAAACTTCTTCACAACTAGACACAACTTCCTTATAAAGTTGCATTTATTGTAAACTCTCCTCGATGATACTTGCCACACGAAAAAAAACAGATCAGTCCTCCACTCCTCTCTGAGGTAATAAGTGCCCAGGCTTCCTCTTCAGACAGTTACCTTTTTTATTCAAATAAAAATCCGCTACCAAATAAAATGCCTATTTTATAGATAGAACTTTAAGGCAAAGATAACAATTTAAAACGAAGCTAACAAGAACCCTCTCAAATCTACTCCAATAGACCTAAACTCTCTGAACATTTTGCTTCACTCAATCATGATATCTTTCAATAACCCTGTTAATAAGAGCTATAGAGACCAAATAATTATCCCAACAAGGAAAATAAGAAAGAAATAATGAACTACGAAATGTATAAAGATCAACTGGTCATCATACCAACTCAGAATTCTGGCCCGGAACAGTAGTAACTGGAGGACCTGATGGACCCGATAAGATAACAGTTGCACCCTGAAAACCAAAGAAGATAGATCTCGAGTAAGTGCATGAGCAAAAGCTGATATCAGAAAGAGAAACTGGAAGGTGACAATAGAAAGCATCTCTAGCATGCTGAACTATAGCTTTAACAGAAGGTATTACATGGAAACATTTCCAAGGAAAGGGTGAAAATACCACTACCAAATGTCTATACATATCAAACCAACAAATAAACATGCAAGACACAACTTATTTCAACATGAACACATGTTTCATCCATTGGCTTTGTTTTTAACATATATTCAAACTGATCAAGCAATATCTTGGCATGATATAACTCATAAAATCATTTACTTTATCACTTATTGATTTTTAATACACAAACTCCTCAACTTGGACCATTTACCAAATTAATAACATGTATATAACAGGGCATTGTACTCAAAAGAATAGACAAACCTCCTTACTCCTGATAGCCATATGTCCTGGAGGGGGAGCAGGGAGTGCCTGAGAAGGCAGAGAGACAGATTTACCCCACCCAATCTTCAACTCATATTCATAAACAATAACTCCTGGATTAGAACAATATGGTTTAGACATCAGATATACATTGCTTAAAAGATATCCAAGTGGAGTATTGCAAAAGATACAGAATTTTAAGCAATAAAATGAGTACAATCGGAACTAGTCAACATGCTAGCATCCGCATGCAAAACCACACGACTATTTAGTTTCCAGCTTCATACCAAAATTATATAGGCCATGGAAAAGACATCTGGAAAGAGTATATAGCTGAAACCAGAGGAGGCACGTCCTAAGAAGCAATGTTATTAAAGGCTCGGTTGAGGCGCTTATGCCCTGAAGCTCAGTTAAAGCCAGGTTATGTGATTTGCCACACTTAGGTGGTGTTTTAGTCGAGTCCCCTCTGTTTACGGAAAGATTTTATTATGTGCCTACATGAATGTAAAAAATTTTACGAGTTCTGTCAAACCATTTTTTTTAAACTTACAACGCTTTTTCCGGTGACAAATTCGGCTAACGGAAACAGTTCGTAACTGGTCCGTCGCCGTCTAAGTCTTAAATTATTCTCTCTCTCCCCCGTTCTCTCTACCCCTTCTCTTTCTCTTCCCCATTTCCCTCTCGTCACTGTTATCGCCAGCGGGATTAGGGTTTCCGCCGGCTCGACTTCGGCGACGGTATCAGTGTGCAGCACCGGACGACGCAGGTTGGTACGACAACAGCTGGTGTCCAGATTTCGGCAATACATAGGAGACGCCAGGCGACATTCAGTCGACATACCGGCGGCATTATTCCGGCAACTCTATTCCGGCGACCAATTTCGACATCAAATTGCCGGAACCCAGCAGTAGCACACAAGAGGAGAGGACTTGGCACACACGAGTATCCCGGTGACCTCTAAGCTTTGATATTTAGTTCCTTCTTTCAGTCTAGTTTCGTCATATTATTCTGTTTTTTGTGATTTTGTTGTGACTGGTTGCTTTCTCATATTGGTGGATATTGTTGTGTTGTTCTTGGCTGACTATCTTGTTTGTGGGTGACGATTTACTTGTTTATTTCTGTATTTCATAATAGTGTTTTACTTGTTCATACCACTTGCCTGGTTACCTTGTCTGATTACTGTTACCTGATTTACTAGCATATCTACTTATTGTGGTAGTATAGTTCCTGTTATTGATTGTTGTTTATCAAAACCTGCATTATATTATTGGTTTTGTGGCTTGTTATATATTATAGATTGTTGTCTATGTCCTTAATATATAGGGGGCACAGATTCAAGCTCTTTTATTGATTTAATTATAACCAGTGTGGCCTCTTAGCCTCTTTTAATCCCCCTGTGTTATTTTTCCTCCTTTTTCTTTTCATCCTTCGTCCCCTATTTGCGTAGTGGCTGGGATTGGCAATGGTAGACTAAGGTCATGTCATAGGTCGGGGTCGGGGTCGGGGTTAGGTGGTGTTGGGTATGGGTCGGGTCTGGGATCGAGTTTGGAGTTAGGGGCAAGGGGTAGTAAGGTTAGGTGGGATAAAGGAGCGTCTAGGTTGCGAGTTGGGTCTTGGAACATAGGAACTTTGCAGGGTAAGTCTATAGAGCTAGTGAAAATTCTTAGAAAGAGGTGGGTTAGTATAGCGTGTGTCCAGGAAACTAAATAGGTAGGTACTAAGGCGAGAGATGTGGATGGATACAAGTTGTGGTACTCGGGTAGCGTGAGACATAGAAATGGGGTAGGTATCCTAGTAGATAAAGAACTTAGGAAGCAGGTGGTAGAGGTTAAGAGAGTTAGTGATAGGTTGATGTCTATTAAGTTGGTCATTGAAGGGTTTACAGTGAACGTTATTAATGCCTACACCCCGCAAGTAGGTTTGGACGAGGAGAAGAAGGACTTCTGGGAGGTTTTAGATGAGGTGGTGCGTAGCATCCCGAGCACTGAGAGGCTTGTCGTGGGAGGGGATTTCAATGGGCATATTGGGTCTTTGTCGAGAGGTTATGATGATGTGCATGGCGGTTTCGGTTTAAGGGAACGGAATGAAGGAAGAGCTTCTTCTTTGGATTTTTCTAGGGCTTTTGGGTTGTGGATAGTGAATTTGAGCTTTCCGAAGAAGGAGAAACACCTAATTACGTTTCGTAGTTCAGTGGCCAAGACTCAGATAGACTTTTTGCTTCTTAGGAAAAGGGATAAAGCGTTATGTAAAGACTGTAAAGTCATACCTAGAGAGAATCTTTCGACTCAGCATAGGTTGTTGGTGATAGACTTGGTTATCAATAAGGGCAAAAAGAAGAGAAGTGTGGAGGCTCGGCCCAGGATTAAGTGGGGTAGCTTGACTTTGACTAGTGCCTTGGAAATGGAGGAGAAGTTGAAGAGTAGGAGGGCTTGGGAGAGTAGAGGGGGTGTGGATAGTATGTGGGAGACGACCGCCAATTGCATTAGAAAGACCGCTAGAGAGGTGTTGGGTGTCTCGAGAGCTCGATCTGGCAAGCATCGAGGAGACTGGTGATAGAACGAAGAGGTTAAGAGAAAGGTGGAGTCTAAGAAGGTGACTTATGCTAAGTTGGTTGAGAGCATGGATGATTAGGAAAGGCAGATGAATAAGGAGGAGTATAAGGTAGCTAGAAAAGAGGCTAAGTTAGCTGTTACGGCAGCTAAGATTGCAGCTTTTGAGAGCTTGTACTCGGCTTTAGAGGAGAAAGGCGGAGAAAAAAGGTTGTATAGGCTTGCCAAGGACAGGGAGCGGAGGGCTCATGACCTTGACCAAGTGAAGTGCATCAAAGGCGAGGATGTTTCAATGTTGGTTGAGGATGCCCTCATTAGGGAGAGGTGGCAGTTCTAGTTTCATAATCTTTTGAATGACGAGGGGGACAAAGGGTTCGTGCTGGGGGACTTGCAGAAATCTGAGAATGGTCGCGATTTTAGTTATTGTAGGCGTATCGAGGTCGAGGAGGTCAAGGGAGCTATTCGCAGGATGCGGCGGGGTAGGGCGACGGGGTCAGACGAGATTCCAGCGAATTTTTGGAAGAGCACTAGCGGGGTGGGTTTAGAGAGGTTGACATGGTTGTTTAACATGATTTTTCGGGCAGCGAAGATGTCTGAAGCGTGGAGGTGGAGTATGATGATTCCAATGTATAAGAACAAGGGGGACTTCCAGAGTTGCAACAACTATAGAGGTATTAATTTGGTGAGTCATACTATGAAGGTTTGGGAAAAGGTGGTAGAGTTGAGGATGAGAAGGATCGTGACGATCTCTGAGAATCAGTTCGGCTTCATGTCAGGTCGCTCGCCCACTGACGCCAGTCACCTTGTGAGAAGATTAGTGCAGCAGTTTCAGGAGAGGAAGAAGGACTTGCACATGGTGTTTATTGATCTTGAGAAGGCATATGACAGAGTTACCAGGGAGATTCTATAGAGGTGCTTGGAGGCTAGAGGGTGCCCGTGACGTACACCAGGTTGATTCAGGACATGTATGATGGTGCGAAGACTTGTGTAAGGACGGTAGGTGGAGATTCGGAGCACTTTCCAGTTTTGATAGGGTTACACCAGGCATCGACTATTAGCCCGTGTCTATTTGCCTTGGTGATGGATGTTTTGACACGACATATTCAAAGGGAGGTGCCTTGGTGTATGTTATTAGCAGATGATGTGGTACTGATTGACGAAACTCGGGGTGGAGTTAATGATAAGTTAGCGATTTGGAGACAGACGCTTGAGTCTAAAGGATTTCGGTTAAGTAGAACCAACACGGAGTACTTGGAGTGTAAATTCAGTGATACGTCGCAGGAGGCTGGAGTGGTTGTGAAGCTGGACTCTCAGGCCATTCAAAAGAGGGAGAGTTTCAAGTATCTGAGGTCTATGATTCAGGGCAATGGTAAGATTGACGAGGATGTCACGCATCGTATTGGGGAAGGATGGTTGAAATGGAGGCTCGCTTCGGGAGTTCTATATGATAAGAAGGTGCCTCCGAAGCATAAAGGTAAGTTCCACAGAGTGGTAGTCCGACCGACTATGTTGTATGAAGCGAAGTGTTGGCCAGTTAAGAACTCCCACATCCAAAAGTTAAAGGTGGCAGAGATGAGAATGTTGCGATGGATGTGTGGACATACCGGGAAAGATAGGGTGAGGAATAAGATTATTCGAGAGAAGGTTGGAGTTGCCTCGGTGGAGGACAAGATTCGATAAGTGAGGTTACGTTGGTTCGGGCGCGTGATGAGGATGGGCTCTGATGCTCCAGTGCGGGGGTGCAAGACACTGACTATGGATGGTTTTAGACGGGGTAGAGGTAGACCGAAGAAATATTTAAGGGAGGTGATTAGGCACGATATGGAGTAGTTACAACTTACGGAGAACATGACCCATGACCCTTGATAGGAAGGTGTGGAGGACACGAATTAGGGTAGAGGGTTAGGGTGTGGGAGTGCGTCGGTATAAGTTGGGGAGAGTTCTTTTGTGTCTGGAGTTTCTAGTTCGTGGTGTTGAGGTTGTAGTATTATCGTGTGGCTATTTTTGCATATTGTACTAGTTTATTTGGCGTACCGTACTAGTTTATATGCACTTATCTTTTGGATTTGCTATACTGTTATCGGTCCTAAGCCAGGGGTTTATCGAAAACAGCCTCTCTACTTCACCTGAGGTAGTGGTATGGTCTGAGAATCATAGGAGCTAGCAATTATCGATATGCTCATATTGGTGACGTTATTGTTGCTGTGATCAGAAGTAGTCAGGGCTGTAATTGTGCGTACCTGTAAAGAACTCAAACGTGACAACGGGATAATAATACGATATGATGACAATGCTGCGGTTGTTATTGATCAAGAAGGAAATCCAAAAGGAACTCGAATTTTTGGTGCAATCGCCCGGGAATTGAGAGAATTAAATTTTACTAAAATAGTTTCATTAGCTCCCGAGGTATTATAAAATGAAATTGTGATCTGTTTCTAGTAGGGCATTTGAAAGAAATAGATTAATTAGTAGATTGTGTCTCACGCATATATCTTTAATAATTCATATCATATTCAAAAATAAATAAGTAAAAAACACGTTGATTATATCAAATTTGGAGAACCCAATAATTTTAGTTCATCATGGGCAGGGACACTATTGCTGAGATAATAACTTCTATGTGGGAATACACTGGGTATGTTGTTATTGTTGTTGCTCACGTGCTAAGACAAATGCCTCATCATCTATGGACTTTGCCTTTAACACGACAACAGTTGATTATAAATATAGTTGGTAATTTGTTATATTAATGGTTAAAAAACATAATGAATTTTTAGTGATGCGCAATTAGATATTACAAATTTAGAACAAGTATACAAGAAACTAACCATATAAGCATTAAAATACATTTTTTCCCATCTAAATCAGAAATTTAAAATAGTTTTTAAACTTTGGACATGACTTTTACTTCATATATTTTGCTTATTTATAGTTTCTTCAACAATTTTGTCCAAGCAATCATTGTTCGTGTTTGTAGATTTTTGTCCTTGTATTACACATATATTTCTAGTCCTTTCTTCATTAGAACTCCTTCATTAAAGTCCACGCTTTTGTTCTGCTTTCCGCCGAAAATTCAAACTAACTTTGGCCTTTCCAGTGATTCACCTTTTTTTATTATTTATAATACTTGCGCGCACCTCAACTTCTGCGGTTCACTTTTAACTACGTCCTGAAAAAGACCATCGACAAAACAAAGATTGGAAAATCACTGATCCAAAACCTCGTTTCTTGTGAATATCCTTCTATCACCAAATGTATATCTCAAAAAAAAGGCACAGCAAACAAGGAGAGGTTCCAGTTGGCTGTGCCTTTTCTTTTCTTTTCTTTTTTAACAAACCGAGAAACCACCCGGGCCGGTGGCACACAGTTCGAAACTTGGTACCTGTCTTGTGCTTGCGGAAGGATTCAAGAACATGAGCCTACTCTACACATCAAGTTTTGCGCTCTTACCACTAGAACAAAGCCTTGGAGGCAACTCCAATATGTACATTTTTAAATAGAAATATATCCTATTTATCTACTTAATATCATTTTATTGAAGCTACTGACCAGTCGTCATTGAGGATCCTATAACTCGGTGCTTAAACAAAAACATAAAGTCAACATGGTCAAGGACTAAGAACCTAATGAACAATTCGTAAGCGTCTGGAGGGAAAAAGGGTGGCAATAGATGTGTTCTACAAAACACAACACAAATCACACTCATCAAACAAAAAGGTATAGAATACATCAAGAAATGAATTTCCATTCAAATGAAGAATTTGAAGCTAACCTTCCATCTCATCCTTTGCAGCCTGAGCATCAGCTCTATTCATGAAAGCTACAAAACCACAATTCCTTTGTCGCCTTCTTTCTTCTTCTGTCCTTGGCCACATTATTTTTACACTTGCAATGGGACCAAATCTCCCAAATGTGCGCAAAAGAAAATTCTCATCAACCTGCAAGTAAATAAAATAAGTAGGAATCACACAAAAGAAGTTCCTAAAGCAAAAAAACAATGATCTCAAAATTAAGCACACCAACCTTACCTGAGGTGATAGGAAAAATGATCTCAAAATTAAGCACACAAACCTTACCTGAGGTGATAGATTTCCTACATAGAGATTCGTCGTTTGTGGGTCTCCATCATCAAAAGATCCAGGCCTTCCACTAGGATCAAAGTCATCAGGAAGTTCATCAAACCGACTAGATGGCTGAGGAAAGAGTAAAATTTAAGGATATACCAATATCGTCATTACAAGTTTACAACACAAGATGTGTAATCAAATCTCCATTTAGTTAGGCAGCACATAACATTTGACAAATGATCATTTCGTAACACAGTTTCAGGCGTAGGCCAGATATAGTTATTGGAGGCATGTTCTCGTAGTAGAGGGCTGTGATGGGCCTTTGGGGTGTTTAGTGATCCAATGGTTAGAAAAGAGAAGGGAGGAGTTATATTTTTGTGGATGAAAATGATAAAGTTAAACAAAGGATCATCAAAGATGTAATGTTTTCCTCCATCTGATACATAACATATCCATAAAGGTGAATTGTCTTAAGATGAACAAAGGCGTGAATGCATGAAAAGATCATTGTATGTCAAAATAAATCAGATCCCAGATGTAAAGAAAGGAAAATGAATCATAGATGCAGCTAGTATGACAAACTGTGATCATGTGAAAATATCATAAATTCATAGCTGTTGAAGTGTTGCTCTATTTCAGAGAAAACTGATAGTACACACTCATAGCACTTGAGCAGTTACAGTAAGATGTGTACATCTAAGATTTCGTGCAAATCTGGTGTGTATACTCCAGATGGGGTAAAAGTAATCTTCTAAGTAATGTAACTAACTTCTTCAGTTCCCACAAAAGATTCAGCTCCAGCTATCATTGAGATAACATGATGTAACTACCTGTCTAAAACTTTTTAGTAGTGCACCCAACGGTCTAAGTTTTAATGTGCTCATTCCGAATAGCAACTATTATGTAATAAGTTATCTTGATTTTTGTCAAATCTCCTCAGATCTGATACATGCATTCAAGAATTAAAAACAGAAGATCAAAACCAACAATCTGAAAAAAAATTCTTTGCCTATCGTAAATCCACTTACAGCAGAATTTTCAGTATTCCGATCACGCCACTGTTCACGGTCTTGGTTGCGCCTTTCCCTCATTTCTTGTTCATGTTTCAGCTCCTCCATAAAATTATCAATGTTCCTAGCCTTTCCCTTCTCTTTTTCCTTTGGCTTATTCTCCTTCTGCTAGAAGTAACCAACACATTTAGCTATCTACTAGTTACATGATTACTACTCCTGCAACAAAGAGCTTTCAATCAAACATACACTGACCTTCTTCTCGTAATCTCTGCTCTTAGTTGCCATAGGAGGTGGTAAGAAAGAAGGCACATACCTGCAATACACAAGATACATTCCAGAATTTTGCTACCAATAATCTTATTCCTGAACAGTGACAACAAGAAGAACAAAACAACAAACCCAGCATACGCAGGTGGGTCTGGGGAGGGTAGTGTGTACACAGACCTTTACCCCTAACTTGAGAAGGTAGAGAGGTGATTTCCAATAGAACCTCACCCAAAAACAGATGAAAAAGACAGTAGCAACAAGCAGGAACAATAACAAGAAAATACGAAAATCAAGGCTAACGAAATAACTTGAGGAAATAGAAACCCATGAAAACGAAAAATACAAGGCTAATAGTGATAGTGTGAGAAAAGCAAAGTACTCGACTACCTACTAATCTTCTATCCTAATTTCGACCTCCACGCCCTCCCACCAAGGGTCATATTCTCTGTGAGTGAAAGTTGCATCATGTTTCCGATAGACCATCGGCTCAAGTAAAAACATCACAAAGCAGGTTTAAAAAAAATGAAAGTGAAGAAGTCAAGACAAAATGCTAAAAAGTATGACAACATACTAAAAAGGAACAATCCTTACATCAAAATAATACAATATAAAAGTGCCAAGAAACATGAAAGAGTAGCATCAATAGAATAACAAGAAACTTCTAGAGTAATGCAACTGCTAGTATGAACGAAACATGAGACAACAGGCAACTACCTAACTAACACTCTACCCTAATCCGTCTACTCCATAACCTCTTATCTAAGATCATGTCCTCGAAAAGCTGAAGTTGTGTCATATCTTGTCCCGTCAACTCACCCAATACTTATTTGGTCTACCCGTAACTATTCATCGCCAACCTTTCACACCTCCAGTAAGTAAATTCATTCATCAACAAGGTAAATAAAAATGGGCTAAGACTTGATCCCTGATGCAATCTATTACAGCTACAAAGTGCTTCGAGCCGCAACCCTCCCACCCCCCACCCCACCGTCCTTAACAAAAATCTATCAATTTTGGACGAAGTCATGGTTGTACCTTTTATTCCAAGTTACATTCCCAACAATGGAGGAACAACAAGCTCCAGTTTCGTAATGATCTCGTGATCCTGGTGAAATAAAAATCATCATCGCCTGGGTGAAGATTCAATTATTTCTTCCTTCATTTGCAAACCTAGCGGTATTGAAGTCACCTTAAATGATCCATGGCCTTCTACAAGCCCCTCTACTGGCTGCCGTTTCCAACCATAACTCCTGCCTTTCCTTATGCAATTTAGCCCATACACCCAGGTTAGATAACATTTGAAATTATTGTGAAGAGAAGTGTTTTGCATGTGATAATATGAAAACCAGTGTTAATAAGTTCCCCTTTATGTATTGGTTTGTCCCAAATTATTAAAATTCCACCAATGTTTCCATTGACTTCCAAACCCACGTAATTAGCCCACCTTCTCACAATAACTCCACAATCCCCTTCCAAATTGGTTTTCTGAAATCAGTATATATCTTCTCTCCATTCTTGAATTGGTGATTTGATAATCCTTCTCTTGTCAATCCCATTCAACCCCTTCACATTCCAAGAAATGATGTGTAGCTTCATTGATAACTGTTATTGTTGCTCCTCCCAGTACTCTATTGTTTCCCATCTTTGAATTTGACCCCAAATTCAAGATTTTTCACTTCTTTTAGACCTTTCTGTTTTGAGGGAATTCTGGTTGGAGTTGCTAGCCAATTTCATGAGAAGAAAGACTGCCTCCCATATGCATCCCTGAAAATCCACACCGGATTGCCTGCTTAGTTTATCACATTTTGATGTACCCAAAGAGATGCATCTGACTTGGCTATCTGTATTTGTATATTCAGGGAAATGGGTCCTCACTGTTGCATAGGAAATGTGTGTAACCGGCTAAGGTCACAAGCTTCAATCTCCATGGGTCCTTCTTTCTGAACCTCGGTAACCTGATTCTCAATATCAATGCATCCAGAAATCACAAGTATTTTGCTTAAAAGAGCCATCACTGGCTTCCTCCTCATCACTGATAACTGATGTAGCCCCCTCCACGCAATTGGATTAATTGTAGATTGCTTGCAGATTAATCATTAGTTCCCTCCAACCTCTCCACTATAGGTTTCTCCGGAATTTGATTAAAGAAACAGTGGCTATTTGCTTCAATTTCACATTAAATGGGTCTGCAACAGATAAGTCAGGGCTCCTTAATAAATCTGGTGGAAATCACATTTAGAACCAAAAACTAGTTTGCAACGACATATCTTTAAACTTAAAGGCTAAGAATGTCTTTTTTGTTTGTATTCAAAAATTTTGTTGTTGTTTTCTATCTAGACAACAACAACATACCCACCGTATTCCCACTAAGCAGTGTTTGGGGAAGGTAAAGTGTACACAATCCAAAACACTACCACAAATGAAGTAGAGAGGTTTATCCCCTGACTCAGGACAGATAACAGTATAACAAACAAAAAACATAAAAATAAACAACAAAATGGGATAACACACCGCTAGATAATAAAAGAAACAAGACACTAACAGAGTAATAATATAAACTTTCTATTTGAGATCACAAACATCATCAGAACACTACGAATAAGAAACTACAAGAAACAACAGGCACAGATACAAAAAAGCACTCCTCTATACTGAAGCCTCTCACTAATCACCTCCCTTCAATATTTCTTCAGCCTACCTCTACACCCCACATAAAACCATCCATAGACAGCCTATCATACCTTTGTACTGAAGCATACGGGCACCACATCATCACATGTCCGAACCATCGCAACCTCACTTCTCACATCTTGTCTTCCAGCGAAGCCACTCCCACCTTCTCACGAATAACCGCATTACTAACCCTATCTCTCCGGGTAAGTCCACACATCCATCTTAAAATCCTCATCTCCACCACCTTCAAGTTTTGAATGTGGGAGTTTTTAACTGGCCAACACTCATACAACATAGCCGGTCGGACTGCCACTCTGTAGAACTTACCTTTAAGCTTAGGAGACACCTTTTTTCTATCCAAACAATCCACCAATCCGCGTATACTCCAAAATGTAAGAAATTGTAAAGTGAAGAAAGGTCCAACTCCTGTCGACTATGGCAAATAAGTTCCACGGATAAGATGTGATCTTGCATTGGAGAAAAAGGTGATTTGAGGGAAAAAAGGACTTAAAACGTCAATGTTATATCCACTAAAACTTACTTCTTGATGATGATGATGAAATGTTAGAAGGAGAACCTGGTGATTTGTCACTTCCTAAGATGACAAAAACAGACACAATGCACCAATCTCTTCAAGTTATGGATCAACCGGTACGAGAGGAATGATAGATTGTTACTTTACATCAATGTGTTGGTGAATTCTCCGAAAGGAAACTTATTTCTTGAGTCCATTGATGAAAGCGATTCGTATACTAATTCCATCAAAATGTTCTTTGTTTAAGAGCACCATAGAGAAGATTGGACTAGAGAATGTTGTTCAAAGTGATTACAAATAGACAGGTGCTATGATAATGGGAGTGTTCCCGCACATATATTGGATTCCATGTGCAGCCCATTGTGTAAATTTGATATTTGAGGATATTTTTAAGGAAAGACCCTGACAAGGTGTCTTCACTATGGCAGTTAAGGTGCATTCTTACATTGTTCAAAGGCCTTTGTTGTTGAATATGATGAGAAGATTCACTAATCAAATAAACTTGGTGGAACCTGGCAAGACTAGATTTGCTACTGCTTTCTAGACCTTGCAGAGGATGTTGAAAAAAAAAAAGTAAAATATGAGAACCATGTCCATATCAGAAGAATGGAATATCAGTAAATTTGCAAAAGAAGTGCTAGGAAAAATGTTGCATGAATAATGCTTTCTTTCCACTTTTGGAACAATGTTGTTTATGCTCTTAAAGACTGTGGTCCTTTCGTTACAATTCTTCGTCTAGTAGATGATGAAGCAAAACCATTAATGGGTTGCATTTGTGAAGCAATGAGTAAGGCTAAGGAGGCAATTAGAAATTTTTTGTTGAAGAGCATAAATATGAAAAGATCTTTGAGATCATCGATAGAAGGTGGAGTGATAAACTCCACAAACCATTGCATGCAACTGGTAATATTTTGACCCATCAATTACATTATAATCGTGAGGATGATTTACTGAATAAAAGTTTGATGGTGGGATTCCATACGTGCATTGGAAAGATAGTTGTTAATAAAGTCATGCAAGATAAATAACCGGTCAAATTAGTACTTACCAAAAGTGCTGAGGGACTTTTTGAAATTCCAACTGCCATAAGATAAAGAGACATGAAGTCACCAGGTGAATGACTCCTCCTACGTTTCTATTAAATTATTAACACATTATGGTATTTCTTTATAGTGCTAATTTTTTTTATTTTTGTTTTGACTTGCACTGGGTGTCCGAGACTCTTCGAGTCCCGACTAATCCTGGGGGTGCACAGGCCCTCGGCAAGGAGTTTCCCGCAAGTGCACCATGGGAAATTCAGGGTTTCTTTATAGTGCTAATTTTGAATAATTACTTAACTTTAATAGTTGAATGGTGGAGGCTTTATCGTTCACAAAATCCAGAGTTACAAAAGTTCGCCAACAGAATTTTGGGTCCAACTTATAGCTCATTTGGGTGTGAAAGAAACAAAAGTGTGTTTGAACAAGTAAGAGCTAAAGAAAAGCTTTAGTATGTTGAGATCAAGTATATTATATCTCAAATGTCTTGACTTTATACGTGCCAATATTTATTCTCAGAGTCATATCAAGAAGAGGAATAGGCTAACTCTAAAGCGCCTCAGTGACTTGGTGTTCATAAAACACAACTGAGCATTGAGGCATCGTTACAACACTCGCAAATGGATTTGGTTCAATTAGCTTGGACAATATTGATGATGCCAATGAATGGCCAACTGGAATTGAGAATGTTGCAAATGAAACAATTTTTAATGGAGACACTGATTTCACTTGGAGTATTGTTGCCGAGACAATTGGAGTTGATGAGTATCCTTATGGTTTAAAGAGGAATACTTCAAGCTCACACAAGGGAAAAGAAATTGCTACTCAAGAGGAGATGAGGAAGATGAGGTAGTTGAAGATGACGAGCATTTAGGTGATAATGAAGGAATACAAAAATTGGACAATCTTGATGAACTAGAGGAGTTTTTGGAGAACAAGAATTAGAAGTGGAAACATTCTTAGATTTGGTTTTTCTTCTTTGGGGGTTTGTTATACTATTTTGATGAACTGTTTTATTTGTTTCGGGATCAAACCTGTGATTTTGGTGTTTCATTCAAACTTTTGCTTACATACATTGTGTTTATTGTTGATTATATAGTTGTTGTGGTCTTTACAATTATGACTTACGATTTGGAAGCTCGATTTGGTTTTTTCCTTTTAAATTGCCTTCACTTTGATGATGTAATCGCATTGCTTCATGCATCGCGTAATGAGTGATGTGGAACCTTGTCACTTTTTTCCGCATCACATTTCCCTGAATACTGACCCGACAAAAAAGTCCAACCAATTGTTGAATCTATCATAATTCGTCAATACGTTGATGAAATGTAAGAGGATTTTCGTAATTGTTTCGGAGGAAGAGAAGTGTATAACATAGTTTCCAGATGCGGCAAATAATAGTATGGAGCAATCCCACAAGCATCATTAGTGGAAATTTTAACTAAGCTAGCATTTTCATAATTAAGGAAAATGTGAGAGAGATGATGAAGTGTGGTTCTAATGTATAAAATGATTAAATCAATTTCAAGGCTAGCTAAAATTCATCTCCTAAAACCAAATACATAAGTACAAGATTGATATTAAATACAGCCAAAGCACGAAGAGTTTCCTATGAGGAAACACTGATGATACTATAATGCATGCCCTATTAGGGCATCCCAATAGTAAATTGATTTGGTCAGATTTATCATATGCCGACACTATTGACCAGTTTGGGTGTATATGCAGAAATTGGCACTTCAACCTGCTTGGATTATACCTATACAAATAGAAGCAATTCGACGAGCAATGACATGACATGCAAGTCGTGGTCAAAAAATATGGATATCTGTATTTCCAGTAAAATCAGTTACACTAATACCCGCAAAAACACATACACCTTCCCCGATTGACAAAAATGTTCTCCAACTGAAACTTGAACAGTTGGGTTGTTACGCTCATTACTAAAGTTGAAGAGATGACATATAACCAAGGTATATTTTTTTTATTGGGAGATTGAATCGATGATGAGAATTTCATTGAAATTATTTGTATGAAAATTTCCTGAAAATTGAGTGATCAAACTCCTAATGCAAAGGCAGATTTAGTGACCCAAGCTACAATTGACTATTTCATAAGAATTTGTCATATAGCAACATATTTATCATTTGAAGGTAAGTCAAAGGAAGAATGAATTTGCACAAATCTAATTTCTAAGGAGACTAACTGTCAATGACACAAAGCAATCCGGAAACAAGTAAACATATAAAATCCTAATAAATACAGTGATATCATCACGAAAAATTTGGTATTCAGTATCCTAAATTACAGTAACATGGTAACATGGTCAATCAAAAGCATTAGTTTACCTACTTCCCTTCTTTAAACCTGAACCCTCATCTTTAGAATTTCCACCTGCCATCCTCGAATGAATAGAAAAGGTCCATATGTTTAATAATTTATTCATGTAAGAAAAAAATCATTTTATTTGTAAGAACTAATAAAACAAGACTTATATATGTAATCAAAGAAAGAAGAATAACAAACATAATATAGATTCTTGCAACGGACCTTCTGAATCGATCTTCAACTTATCATTTGGATTGATGGTTCCCCCTCTAACAAATGCCTTGGAACCTGGCGTATTGTCCGCTTGGAATGATTCCACAAACTCCTGATACAGACGAGCTGTTTCATCCTCTGCCCTCTGCCAATATAAAACATACATAGTGAGCAAAATGGAAAATCGCCTAACCATTTTCCACGGCAAACCAAAATTGCTACAGCTTATACCTTTTTCTTTGCCTCTTCCTCTTCTCTATGCTTCTGGAAAGGTGTCTTCTTCCGAGAACTCATCTTCTCACCAGATACTTCAACTGGAAAACAGAAATTTTGGTAAACATGCTTCGGTTCAGAAAAACATCATTAAAAATGTAATATTCCGACAACTAACTTGGAAGGAACAATTTTCCCCCGTATGTTCTTCCAACGCTCATACAAGCCACAAGGGTTCTTGATCTTTTTTTAATTACAGGTGCATAATACCCTAAGCTACCAAGGATGAGAACTCCACAAAGATCATAATCAATCGTTTGGCATGGCAAAAAATGTTAGTGTTATTTTTCTAAAAGAAAATATTTCAGCTAAAAGGAAAATAGATGTTGCTTATGAGAATAAGTCATTTTCCTTTATAAGTATCCCAACTCTTACTACTATCGCTTGGTTCAACACTTAAATGAATCACCAGAAAATATCTGCTTACACGTATATTCTTCCATCTTGAATTACTACCATATGTCACGTACTTTTACACCTAACCAAACACTGAAAAACCATCCAAAACGTATTTTTGCACCAAAAAAAGGACATTTTTTTAAGTGAAAACATATTACTACCTAAAACATTATCTTCCATATTCAATTTTCTCAAACCAGCATCTTTATGTACATAGGTGCCTTTTCCTCCATGTCCAATGCTCTTCAAATCAGCACTTTTATATACATAAGTACATCTAGAATTTGACGTTTATGAGTTTTGGATTGTAACCCTTTTGAGTTACTGCATTCTAAACTAATAGTGCCTGCAAATTACATAATTTTTTAAGACAAATACAAGGTCTGAAGTCTAGGCAAAAGCTACCATTGCTACTGGTTAATGCCAAACTCGTACCTTCTACTCTACAAGTAATATGTTTCCCGTACTCACTTTATACTTGTTGCATCTTTTTTACGTGCAGAAACTAAACCAACTACCATCAGTGCATAAGTTGCTACTTGCTACACGGTTCAGGATTTGCGGTTAGAATTCAAGGTAAGCTGCTTCCTCTACAGCAACACTGGATCTATCTAGAGACTCTCTATTTTATCCGTCTTATTTCCTTCTTTTTTTAATAATTGTGGTGTCCGGGCCAGTTTACGAGAACCTCGACTAAATCCACCCGAAACCTATCACCTCTCACCAGCAACAAATATCAGATTACTCTATCCACCAAGGCTAGGATGGACGGAAAGAATCACCTAGTGTTCTTTTGTCTCCGCTAGAATTTGAACGTGAATCCTCACATTCTCAAACCATTTCATTGACCACTGGACCACACCCTTGGGTGCTAGAGACTCCTTATTTTATCTGTCTTGTTTCCTTCTTTTTTTAATAACTCAAACCTGAATCCTCACATTCTCAAACCATTTCATTGACCACTGGACCACACCCTTGGGTGCTAGAGACTCCTTATTTTATCTGTCTTGTTTCCTTCTTTTTTTAATAATTGTCGTATATGTGCCGGCTTGTGGGCACCTCAACTAAATCCATAGGATACCTACCACCTTCCACCAAAAACAGATATCAAATCACTCTATCCACCAAGGCTAGTACGGATGGAAAGAATCAAGAATCCCCGAGCATTTTTTTGTCTCCGCTAGAATTTGAACCTGAATCCTCACATTCTCAAACCACTTCATTGACCAATAGACCACACCCTTGGGTGCTAGAGACTCCTTATTTTATTCGTCTTATTTCCTTATTTTTCAAATAATCGTGGTATCCCAGCTAGATTTAGAGCACCTCGACAAAATCCACAGGTTACCTATCACCTCCCACCAGCATCAGATATCAGACCACTCTATCCACCAAGGTTGGGACGGATGAAAAGAATCACCTAGTGTTCTATTATCTCCGCTAGAATTTCAACCTGAATCCTCACATTCTCATTGACCACTAGACCATGCCCTTGGGTGCTCGAGCAAAGGCGAAACTAGCCTCCTTTAGGGGGTTCGGCCGAACCCCCTTCGACGGAAAAATATACTATGTATACATGATTAAAATTATTTTTTATGTGGTTATAGTAGGTGTTGAACCCCCTTCGACTAAGTTTTCTTTGAATATTGAACCCCCTCAGTTGAAATCTTGGCTCCGCCTCTGTGCTCGAGACTCCTTATTTTACATGTCTTGTTTCCTTCTAGAAAGCTAAGTTACTCGGACTCTCCAAAAAATGTGGCCGCACCAGTGTCAAATCCTTCAAAAATGCACTACTTTTGAAGAATCCGACACACACCGACTGACATCTTTGAAGAGTCCGAGTAACATGCCTAGAAAGTAACTTTTAGTTCTCAAACTTGCATTACATTTGTAGATGCTCTTGTACTAGTATAACTACATCCTATCAACCAACTGAGCTACCAATACTTCTTCTTCTTATTTATATATAATAATTATAATAAAACAACAACAAAAACCCTATTTAATAAAACATCAAATACACTACTACTAATTAGATCTACAAAAATCACATAAAAAAACAAATAACAAAACTGAATACATACTGCGTTCTCTGAATATCAGATTCTAAGCTCATTAAGCTATTTTCAACCGGAGCTGAATCCATCACCTGCAAAATAATAATAATAATAATAATAATAATAATAATAATAATAATATTTACACAATAAAGAAAAAAAATTACAATAAATTTTACTATAAAATTCTTCGATACAAAATCCGATAAGCAAAAAAAATAAAATAATAAATAAACTTACGTTCATTGTACAAAATGGGAATAATTTGATTTTCGATTTGAGAAAAAGAGTAATCTAGTTGGTGTGCTTTTCCCTTTGTGCAAGAAAAGTTGGGTTTTTGGGCCGGAAGTGAAGTGGAGTGGGCTTGTTATATGGGCCTAGCTGAAATGGGCCTCCATTTCGAACAGCTCATCTGATTATTTTGGAAAAAACAACATAAATCCCGATGGTTTGAAGCTTAATAACAGAAAAACTCGATATTTTGTATAATTACTGAAATCCCAACTATGCACCTATCGAGATACATAATTATCTCCCGATACATCCAATGACGATATACTTTCTCATTTGTAAAGATACATTATCAGTTTCCAATACATTTTTTTCGATCAAAGTCTACCGAGATACATAATAAATTCAACAAAGATACATTTTTTCTTTGTAAAGATGCATAATTAGCTCCAGAAACATCCAACGAATATACATATTTTCATTTGTAAAGATATATAATTAGCTCTCGATACATCTTTTTAGATTTTAGATCTGTCGAGATACATGATGCATCCAATAAATATATATTTCTTCCTTTGTAAAGATACATAATTAACTTTTGTTATATATATTTTGATTTTGGGTCTGTCAAGATACATAATTAGCTCCCGATACACTCAATGCAGAAACATGATTAATTGAAATTTTTGTAATTACTTTATAAAGGTTAAGATTTGTATAAATATAATAAGTTAATGTGCATATTTATGTTATTTTTTCTTTTTTCTTTTATTAGAGTTTCATACATGAATTATTGCGTAGATTTCCTACCTTCTTGAATAAGTGATAGTTGATGTGTGATTTACTACAATTTTCTTTGGTACAACGTTTGAGAATAAAAAAAAAAGTGAGGTGGAGTGGGCTTGTTATATAGGCCTTCATTTGAGAATTTATCATGTATGGTTTGCACTAGGTAGTCGTTTTAAGGATGATATTTAAATTCTAGTCAAATGAGTCTAACAATAACAACAACATAATTAGTGAAATTGCACAAGTGAGATCTGAAGAGGGTGGAGTGTAAGAAGTTTTATCACTAACTCGTAGAGATAGAGAAACTGTTTCTGAAAGACACTTGGCTCAAGACAGTAAATACAAGTACAAAAAAGAAAGAAAACAATGAAGAAAACACAACAACTAATAAAGGAAACAACTCAAAGTCGGTAAAAAGAGATAAGAACAATAAAAAATTACTTCGATACAATAAACATAAACATTATTTTCACTTTCTATGTAAATGAATTAGATATGAACCAATGTTTGAAAGGATTAACGGTCCTGCCCTCTCGCATAAAGTCATACATTTTTATCGTCGCAGACCAAATGATGAAAAATTAGTAGCTATTTGTAATTCTAGCTATAACTATAAGAGGTATCTTGTTTTTTATATTATGTCCAAAATGTGGGTAACTCTTTCTATATTCATAATTATTAATTAATTGAGGTGAAGAAGAAGGATAAGGATAAAATTTAAAGTTTAGTCATTTGAATCTAAAATTAGTCTTGATTCGATTGGAATTTTCAAACGTCACTCTCGAGCATCGATGTGTAAAAATGGTTTAAGTTTACTTTTAGATATTTGAGTTTGAAGTCAAATTTCAAACCTTAAATAATTGGACTACAAGATAAATTCATGAAATTGTGATTGAATTGTATAGTCCAACTTATGTTTTGTGTCACGACCCAAATTTCGAGTCATGATGGCACCTACCATAACCCACCAGTAGGTAAGTCGATACGTAACCAGGAGCTAATGCAATGGGTTACCTTGGTAGAAATGTCCAACATGGACCTATGTAGCAACACAATATAACAACATCCCACAAATGAAACGACTGACATTCTAATACCAATCCCATGACTTGATAGCATAAGTACAAGAGCAACTCTAAATCCGACAACAGAAATTACAATTCGAAGTCTGGCAACTTAAATAATCTCATACAACTGTCTCGAATACAAAAGACAAGTAAAGATAGAAGGGAAAGAGGGCAACTCGAACTCCAAGAGCTCACCCTATCTCCTGATGATCAACACGGCACAATCTAGACTCAACGTCGGCAATTAGAACTCGGGTCTGCACCAAAAGGTACAGAAGTGTAGTATGAGTACCAAAACACGGGTACTCAGTATGCATCATCGGCTGACTAAGCTCAAATATAATGTAAAGACGATATAAAGTAAGACAATGATCTTAAAGTCAAGGGGTAGGATCGAACCTGAATCTGCTTTGATACCACTGTAATAACTACTAAAGCAATAACATGGCATATTATTTCAATATACTCTATAATCACCATAACAACTGAGTATCATTTCGAAAGCGTACAACCATATACACAATAGCAAAATATCTACTTTCTATAATCATCATCAACCATCTTTAGAACGTAAACACAAGAACTTACCACGACGTCCCATACCGCCGGGAAGTACACGAAAGAGAGCACAACAAAGAACTCATTACGGTGTCCCATACCACCGGAGAGCACACAAAAAAATATAACAATAATACAATAAAGAACAACTACTACATCAATTAAACAAAAACCGCGAGTAGCACAAACCCGCCATGGCTCATTACTGAAATCCACTTCCAAATACCCATACCAAAATTTAACATAAAGAGCGCAACATTGTTATAGCATAGGCATGTAATCATTAATTCTATAATTCATTGATAAATACCGTGAAGTCCATACTAATTAACCTTATTTTCTGAAAGTCAAAAGATTACAAGTCTTAAAATCACTAGTCATCAAGTTGGGGAAAAACTACAAGCCACCCATAGTGTAGGTTATTGAACTATCATATGGTCATTCTTTAACTAGCAGTATCATGACATGAGTTATCAACTAAGCCATCTCAACTTCACTTGTTAAGAGATAATTTAACTAACCATCACACAATACTAGATCCATCATCACCAAGCATGTCACAACCTTAAGGACTAGTTTTCATATTTTAATTAAGTGAAGTCCACCAACTAGTTTACTAGGTTTCTAGGTTCCAAATAATAATCATATATTTTAGAAGTAGCTAATTATCACATAAGCCACCTTACTAGGCAAGATTTCATAATATAACCTCTTATTCAAGTCAAGTATATATATTAGGTCATCCCTTGAATTTTAATGCAAGTTTACACATAACACTAAGCCAAGAGAGACCTCACAATTCAAGCACATAGGCGGTTGGCCCCACACGGCCTAACCTTACAAATATCAATGCCTATAAGTAAATTTGCCCCACACGGCATCATAATGTTCTTACCTCTTTCGAATTTACCGGGCATCACAATATCACACATTCCTCCAGACTAGAATCGAGCATTATCATAATATCATATATTCCTCAGGACTCGAACCGAGCATCATCATAGTATAACATATTCCTCCGGACTCGAACCGGGCATCATCATATTATCACATATTCATTCGGACTCGAACCGGGTATCATCATAATATCACATATTCCTTCAGACTTGAACCGAGCATCATAATATCACGTATTTCTCCGGACTCGAACTGGGCATCATTATAATATCATATATTCCTGTCGCGACCCGAACCAGGGCCTGACCATGACGAGCATTTCGAATCATGGAGGCCCGAAACACCCCTATTTGTCTGTCAATCATGCACCTAATTCATATGATCAAAGTAATACGGAAGAAACATAATATAATGGAAACATGATCAAGAATCATATGAAAACAAAAATGGGGAATAGTGTCCCACAATCTAAATCAACATCTCTAAAACCGTCTGCGAAACCTCTACTACATGACTAAAACAATGTCTATCTGAAAACTGGGGCAAGACCCCCAAAGCTGAATATAAGATAAAAGGACTGCAGGACATAAGATCTTCCGAAATATAGAAGGCTCACCACTTGTCTCTGCAACTCTGTCTGAATGATCTACTAATTCTCTTGACCCCTAAACTGAGCCTCTAAACCTGAGAGGTTGGAGAGGAGAGGGGGTCAGCACAAAAGTACTGGCACGCAGAGATATCAAAACAAAACATAATATATTTATAAAATATAGTTGAGAGCCATGATAAAGCAATTTCGTATCAAATCATTTGAAAACACATGGATGTAATGCAATAGTTTTTCTCAACAATAATGAAATACAACTGAGCTAGGTGGAATACCCTACATAATTTACACCAACTGTCAAACCTCGGTTGCCGCCGAGATTAGAGTATAAGTGAGGGAGAGACACACAAGACCACACAACATTGTATCTCGACCCAATAGTAGTGCCCAAGATCACTTGGCTTGGGCTCCTACCTATAGTCCCAATTTGGGAATGACATAAAGTCAAGTACACAAGATCGCTTAGCCTGGTACCAATATTTCGTGTCGGCAAACACGTTATTCCAGCGATGAGCCTTTGTGTCTCAAACGCCTTCTTCGGGCATCCACCTTTCTCATGTAAAATCAATGCATTCAAATTTCATTTTTTTATTCAATCACATATCGTATTTTGAAGGGTATCGTCATACGCGACTTGCAAGTCATCAATATGACATCCACATATGCACAATCATGTAAAAGCCAAGGTGCTTCATCATTTACAAGTGGTGAACAATATTTATTTCAAATTCATGCTCTCTTTTGTTGATCACAATACAATATGGAGTATCGAAACATTATCATGGGAATTTGAAAACAATTCATCATTCATATTTATCAAACTTCCATGGAAAATCTCAAATCACATATGCATGGTTTCAACCATTGAAGTATATAGACAAACAATTCACATGACATAAAGAAAATAACTTAGAAATCATATTGAAAGCAAGATATTAGCATTTGATTGAAAACCCCCATTTAAAAGCATGCATATTCATAAAACTACACCCATGAGATTTTTGGATAACCCCACGTACCTCTATTTCCAAGGATAATAGATGTTTCTTGAAGCTTGCGGATTGGTGATTCCAAATACGTAATTATCTTTGAAAACCTACTGTCAAATCTTGAACTATTTGGGTTTTTATTTTGAAACCCTAAGGAGAATCTTGAGCACTTTTGATGAAAGAATATGTATTTTGGGGTCCTTGGAACTAAATCTCGTGTTTTAGGGCTAAGTAAGGGTGGAAAAGTACCACTTTGTCCTCAACACGGAGTGTTTAAATTACCAGAATTCCTTACATAGGCGCCGCCCATCCCATTGCCTATGTTCACATAGGCGCCGCCTAGGCTATCGCCTATGTTTACATAGGCGCCGCCTAGGCTATTACCTATGCTTTCCAGTGGCCATGGGCGATTGGTTAGGCGACGCTTATCACTTTGAAGGGCCATAACTTCTTGCTCGGGTGTTGGATTTTAGCCAAATTGGTATCGTTGGAAAGCTAACTCAAATACCTATCATTTGACACATAGTAGGTTTCTTAATTCGACATATATAGAGAATTATGGTCGATGGAAGCTGACACACTTTACAACGTCCACTAAAACTTAGTCGACCGAAATAGTTTCAACTAGTCCTTGAGTTGAAGGACCTCTATGGTCTAAATTCAAGCTTGAGCGGATTCACATGTTACACAATAATTAATATGCCATATTGGCATAGGATTTTATGGCTTCGGGATTAGCAACGCATCAAAATCATGTTTTTTATTTTAGCCCAAAATGCGGGGCATTACATTATCCCCCCCTTAGGATCATTCGTCCCCGAATGATGATGCGGGACACAGACAGACACGATTTCAAGCGTAATAATGGACTAGGAAAGATAAGATAGGAATAGTACCTTTTGTCTCCTCCTCTATCGAAGCAAATAAATTGGGAGATCTAATTCTCATGTCATCTTCTGACTCCCAAGTTGTTTCTTCGACTTTTTGATTCCTCCACAGTACCTTTACTGAGGCTATCTCTTTGCTCCTCAGCTTTCAAACTTGGCGATTTATGGGCTCTTCTTCGTAAGACAAGGAGTTTGTAACTTTGATACCCTCTACTGGCAATACCATAGAATGATCTCTAATGTATTTCTTCAACATGGATACATAGAATACCGGATGAACAGAACCCAAACTTGCTGGCAATTCTAACTCATATGCAACTGTACTAATCTTCTTCAAAATTTGATATGGCCCTACATAATGAGGGCGCAATTTACCCCCTTTTCCAAACCGCATAACTCCTTTCATAGGAAAAACCTTGAGAAATACCCAATCACCAATTTCAAACTCTAGTTCTCTTCTCCGAACATCGGCATAGGACTTCTGATGATTCTGAGCAGTCTTGAGTCGTTCTCTAATAATTTTCACTTTCTCCATCGCCTGATGAACAAGATCAGGCCCATACAACCAAGTCTCACCCACTTCATACCATCCTATCGGAGACCTATATCTCCTCCCATACAAAGCCTCAAAAGGAGCCATCTTGATGCTGGCATGGTAGCTATTATTGTAAGCGAATTCAATCAGTGGTAGGTGATCTACCCAACTACCTTTGAAATCTTTGACGCATGCCCTCAACATATCTTCTAGGGTCTGAATGGTACGCTCAGCTTGCCCATCCGTTTGAGGGTGGAAAGTTGTGCTCGAATTTACTTGTGTACCTAAACCCTTCTGAAAGGATCTCCAAAACTGAGATGAAAACTGCGTACCTCTATCAGATATAATGAACACTAGTGCCCCATGCAATCGAACTATCTCCTCAATGTAAATCTTAGCATAAACCTCTTCCAAATAATTAGTCGTCACAGGCAAAAAGTGGGTTGCTTGGTCAACCGATCTACAATTTCCCATATAGAATCATACTGGTTTCGGGATCTCGAAAGTCCTGTAATAAAGTCCATGTTTATCATATCCTACTTTCATAAAGGCAGGGCTATCTCTTGGGAAGTACTACTTGGCCTCATGTGTTCTACCTTCACTTGTTGACAGTTTAGCTACATCACGTTTCATGTTATTCCATCAATAAAAAGTTTTCAGATCATGGTACATCTTAGTAGAGCCTGGGTGAATGACATACCTCGAAGTGTATGCCTCATTAAGGATTCTTTCCCGTAGCCCATCGACCTTCGAAACGCACAACCTACCCTGAAATCTTAGAATACCATCGCTACCAATTTCAAACGACATAACCTTTTGTTGACCCACATCTTTCTTGATTTGCATCAAGATGGGATCTTCAACCTGCTTCTCCTTAACTTCAGCACAAAGAGATGACTTAGCTAACTCATGAAAAATCACCCCTCCATCTTCTGAATCTAAGAGTCGCACTCTTAGATTTGCAAGGCGGTGAATATCCTTCACCATCTCTTTCTTTTCTTCTTCTACATGAGAAAGGCTACCCATAGAAAACCTGCTGAGGGCGTCGGCTACAATATTTGCCTTGCCCGGATGGTAATGCAGACTCATATCATAGTCTTTCAAAAGCTCCATCCAACGCCTCTGCCTAAGGTTCAATTCTTTCTGTGAGAAAACATATTGTAAGCTCTTATAGTCAGTATTAATATCAATATGCACTCCATAGAGATAGTACCTCCAGATTCTAAGTGCAAACACCACGTCTGTTAACTCTAAGTCATGAGTGGGGTAATTGCGCTCATGCACCTTTAATTGCCTATATGCATAAGCTATCACCTTACCACACTGCATCAATACACAATCAAGTTCCACACGGGACGCATCACAATAAACCACAAAATCATCTACACCCCCGGGAAGGGTCAAAACAGGAGCAGTAGTCAGCTTGTCCTTCAATTTCTCAAAACTATTTTCACACAAGTCAGACCACACAAACTTCATCTTTTTCTGAGTCAGTTTAGTAAGCGGAGCAGCTATGGAAGAAAGACTCTCTACGAACCTTCTGTAATACCCCGCCAAACCCAAGAAACTCCAAATATCGGTGGAGTCGTGGGTCTGGGCCATTTTCTCATTGCTTCAACTTTTTGGGGATCCACTCTTATCCCGTCATTGGACACAATATGCCCCAGGAAGGCAATAACATCTAACCAGAATTCACACTTAGAAAATTTGGCATATAACTGATGATCTTTAAGGGTCTGAAGGATAATTTGAAAGTGATTGGAGTGATCCTCTTTACTTTTAGAATAGATCAGAATATCATCAATAAATACAATAATGAACAAGTCAAGAAACTGATGGAACACTCTATTCATAAGATCTATGAAGGTTGCAGGGGCGTTAGTCAACCCGAAGGACATGACTAGAAATTCATAGTGACCATATCAGGTTCGGATGACTGTCTTGGGTATGTCTAACTCCCTAACTTTCAATTGATGATAACCCGAACGGAGGTCTATTTTTGAAAAGCACTTGGCACCCTGAAGCTGGTAAAAAAGGCCGTCAATCCAAGAAAGAGAATATTTATTTTTAATCGTGACCTTATTCAACTGACGGTAGTCTATGCACATTCGAAGGGTCCCCATCCTTCTTTCACACGAAGAGCAAGGGTGCACCCCATGGGGAAACACTAGAACGAATAAAACCTTTGTTTAGGAGGTCTGCAAGCTCTTTCTTTAACTTCTTTAGTTCCGTGGGAGCCATTCTATATGGCGGAATAGAAATAGGACGAGTGTCTGGCAACACATAAATGCCAAAATCTATCTCCCTATCAGGGTGTATCCCTGGGAGATCTTCGGGAAACACTTCTGGGAATTCATTCACTGCAGGGACTGATTGCAGAGGAAGGTTTCCAATATTTGAATCTTTTACTCGGATTAGATGATACATACAACCTTTGGAGATAAGCTTTTGGGCTCTAAGATAAGAGATAAAGTAACCTCTAGGTTCCACAGAACTCTCTGCCCATACAACTGGTGTCTTATTCGGAATAGAAAAGTGACCTTTCGGGTTCTGCAATCAAGGGTGACATAACACGAATAGAGCTAGTCCATCCTAAGAATGACATCAAAATCTATCATATCCATTTCTGTAAGGTCTGCCACAGTTTTCCTACTATGAATAGACACAACACAATTTCTATATACCCTTCTAGTAACAGCAAAATCACCTACAAGAGTAGAAACAGAGAAGGGTTCTATAATAACTTCGGGCTCAAACCCAAAACCAACTGCCACATAAGGGGTCACATAAGATAAAGTAGACCCAGGATCAAGCAATACATAAATATCACAAAAAAAGATTCGTAACATACCGGTGACAACATCTGGTGAAGCTTTCGCCTCCTGGCGGTTAGTTAAATAATATAACCGGTTGCGACCGCTTCCGGCAGCTGAAGGGGCACCATTAGGAAATGGAGCTGTAAAGGCGGCTTGGGACTTAGCCCCCCTCGCATTTACTCCAGCAGATGGACTATCTCTCTGAAGGTGACCCACTTTGCCACAAGTATATCAGTTTCTTCCCTCAAACCAGCACTTCCCTAGATGATTCCTTTCGTAAACCTCACAGTGCGGATGAGTACGCCGCTGCTAGGCCACACTGCCCTAAGATTGTGTACCTAGAGATTTGGATCCATGAGGAGTCTAAAAACTCTAAGTTTGTCTGTCTGTCGGTGGTCTGGGTGCTGGGGCGCTGGCTGTTGACTGTGCATTATTCCAAAACTTCTTATTTTTCGACCACTTATTACCCTAGTTACCACTTTGTGGCTGACTCTGGTGCTGATCCGCAGATCTAGCTCTTTTAGCCTGTCTGTCTTTCTCTTTAGATTCATCAATCTTTTTCTTCTTCTCTTCCAGTTGATGCATATGAACGGTCAGTCGAGCAAAGTCTAACTCCTTATTCAACATAGCCCCCTGGCACTCAAGTACCAGGTCATCAGTAAGGCCGGATGTAAATTTCCTCATTCGAGCCCTTATATTACTAATCAACTCTGGTGCATAGCGAGCTAGTTTAGTAAACTTCAAACTGTACTCCTAGATACTCATACTGCCCTGCTTCAGATTCATAAGCTCTTCCGCTTTGTCTACCCTCAACTCCAAAGGAAAGAATCGATCAAGGAAAGCTTCCACAAATTCACCCCAAACTGTGGGCTCAGCATTTTTACATTTTTTATCTTCCCAGTCGGCTTACCACTGATTCTCAACGTCCTTGAGCTGATAGGTTGCTAGATCTACCCCTTCAACCTCATCCATATGCATTACCTTATAGATCTTTTCTATCTCATCCATGAACTCTTGAGGATCTTCCTCCACCTTGGTGCCAGTGAACTTAGGTGGGTTCATCTTTATGAATTGTTCGACTCTAGTAGCCTCAGATGTAACAGAATTCTGCATTTAAAATATCTCCCTAAGCAGTTGGGGGATGGTTGGCATTAGTCTGCGGAGCCCGAGATGGACTGGTCGGGATTGGAGGGACTCCCGAAATAGGGAAAAATTCTGGAGTGTGAGCCCTGTTATGGGTTTGCATCCCATGGGTGGGACGGACCTCATCTGCCTGAGCATTCTGATCGGTGATACGACGTGGAGGCATAACTGTGTTTCTGAAACACATGTGATCATTGATTAGGGAACAGTTCAGACTCTGAAGCACAAACTAAATCACAAAGAGGGGAAACATTTCCTAAACGCCTAGCAGCCTCCTACTTATAAGTGTGACACGCTACACACCCATAAATAAGACTCTACCTGACGTGATTTCACAGACACCCTGGGACCATGAATCGTGCTTTGATACCAAGTTTGTCATGACCCGAACCAGGGCCTGGCCATGATGAGCATTTCGAACCATGGAGGCCCTAAATACCTCTATCTATTTGGTAATCATGCACCTAATTCATATGATCAAAGTAATGCGGAAGAAACACAATATAATAAAAACATGGTCAAGAATCATATGAAAACGAAATTGGGGAATAGTGTCCCACAATCTAAATTAACATCTCTAAAATCGTCTGCGAAATCTCTACTACATGGCTAAAACAATGTCTATCTAAAAACTGGGACAAGGCCCCCAACAGACCCCCAAAACTGAATATAAGATAAAAGGACTGCAGGACATAAGACCTTCCAAAACATAGAAGGCTCACCACTTGTCTCTGCAACTCTGTCTGAATGATCTACTGATTCTCTTGACCCCTAAACTGGGCCTCTGAACCTGAGAGGTTGGAGAGGGGAGAGGGTCAGCACAAAAGTTCTGGATGCAGAGATATCAAAGCAAAACATAATATATTTACAAAATATAGTTGAGAGCCATTATAAAGCAATTTCGTATCAAATCATTTGAAAACAATTAAGCTAACCAAGGTCCTAGACTAAGAGTCAAATATCATACCTTACAAATCTATGGCCTATAGAAATTAATAAATCACAAGTTCACCATTTAATCAACTATAGTCTAAATTGCCCGCCCAATCTTGCAAGATATCAATGATTACATTACGAACAAGCTCAATCTATACTACGGGTAAGCCTAACCTACCTTGAATCCAAGCAACTCACGAACTAACAAGCTTTTTCTTTCTTTTCCAAGAAGCTTTCCCTTCCATAAATAATGCTATCGAAAAAACAATCTAAGCATTATAACAAGAGTGACAATACCCATTATAGCACCATTATGCCATGGGTTTCAAAATACCATCAAACCCCAAGTGGGTCCCATCTTCAAAAATGAGTTTTCGAGACCAACCCATAGTCTAAATATCATTAGGGAGCTAAAACCCTCAAGAAATTTGAGTCAAGTACTCAATTTTGGGGATACAATTGACCCACAATGATTTAGGGTTTTGAGTCAAGAAATCATGAAATTAATATCAAATTGGAGGAATCTTTACCTTGGATTAGTAGTAAAAAGATGAATTACACAAGTTGTTAAGCTTCCAATCAACCCACAAGACTCATTTTTTTGTTGCCAATCACCTAAGGACTGCTAGGGTTCTAATGGAAGTGAAGAATGCTCAAAATCTGAAAAAGGACCCCTTTTATACGATTTTAAATGGGTCCGCAGGGTCAATTTATTTTTGACCTTCCGAACTCATTCAGAGTCTGTTTTTCACAAACAAACTATGTAACCCCACTAAATTCGATATTCTAGATGCATTGGTGAGTTCGAATTTTTCATCCGATGTCATTTAGACCAATTATGGATCCCATACCCATATACTTTGATTTTTGACTTTTTGACTCATAAGTCGAAATGGACTCGGGTATTGTGGGATCCGAACCAAGGGTCTACCTACCTTAAAATTGATATAACATAGCTACTGGCATAGTTGAAATTTGCATCCAAAATTATTTTACTGAAGTTTTCGCTCGGCAGCTATTTGAAATCGACGAAGACTTCCAATTGGAAAAGTCATTCTAAAAATCAAACGAACCGTCAGATAACTGAACTATCAATTCCAGTAAGTCACTAATAACTTAGGATGTCTATGGAGGAGCTCTATTGGCGAAGATAAGAACACGACTAATGACCTGAAGGGCCATTACATTTTGCAACTGAAAGCATAATGGTCTAGTGTTTGTTTCATCTGAAACTCCCTCGTCTATAATAAATTTTTATCTATAATGGAAAATGTATACTCAATGTAACAGTTAGTAAAATATAAATAAAGCACGAAGATCCATAGTGAGAAGGCTCAAATGACAAAAATAACCTCAACTTCAATCTTTAATATTAGAAAGAACACATTTTGACGGTCTCGTGCTTGCTTTGTCTCAAACTCCCATTTATATAATAATTTTGTCTATAACGAGAAACGTATAGTCATTGTAACAATTATTACAGTATACATAAAGCATGGAGATTCAAAGTGAGAAGACTCAAATGACAAAAATAACCCTGGCTTCAATCTTTTATAATATTAGAAAGCACACATTTCGACGGTCTCATGCTTGCTTCATTTGAAGCTCCCTCTTATATAAATAATTTTGTCTATAACTAGAAATGTATACTCAATGTAAAAGTTAGTACAATATAAATAATCATGGAGATCCAAAGTGGGAAGGCTCAAATGACATATAAGACATACATAGTGAGCAAAATGGAAAATCGCCTAACCATTTTCCACGGCAAACCAAAATTGCTACAACTTATACCTTTTTCTTTGCCTCTTCCTCTTCTCTATGCTTCTGGAAATGTGTCTTCTTCCGAGAACTCATCTTCTCATTAGATACTTTAACTGGAAAATAGAAATTTTGGTAAATATGCTTCGGTTCAGAAAAACATCATTAAAAATGTAATATTCCGACAACTAACTTGGAAGGAACAATTTCCCCTCGTATGTTCTTCCAACGCTCATACAAGCCACAAGGGTTCTTGATCTCTTTTTAATAACCGTGGTATTCGGTCTAACTTTCATGCACCAGACTAATTCCATAGGATATGGTGCCACCTCCCACCAACATGGATACTAGGTAACTTTGTTCACCAAGGCTCGGACAGATAGGAAGAATCACCTAGTATTTGATTTTATTAGGATTTTTGTCTCTGCTAGGGTTTGAACCTGAGCCCTCATGGTTCTGGTCCACTTCATTGACCACTAGGCCACACCCTTAAGTGCAGTTTGTAATGCTACCCTTAGTAAAACCAATATGAACGGTGCTCATGGATAGACATTACCGACTGGGAGTTACAAGAAAGATTCGATTCTCGGTTTAAACTATAAATTGCATGGTAAAGTGCAAGAAAAATTTCATAAATAATAAAACCTCAATCTAAGTCCATTCCCAGCTTCCTAAATTTCTATTACTGGCTTCTCCATTTAGTAAAGTGTAAATATAATCATACAACTAAGAACAAAAGATGCCGCCCTTTTGGCTAAAGATTTGCCCATAAACCCACAAAGCAATCCATAAAAGAAAATATAAAACAGACGAATTCACAAAGCAAAAAAAAAACAGCATAAACAGAGAAAATTGGAGATTACTTTGGAGTTGAAAAATTTGAATTCAGGGTTCACCGGAAAGCAACCACTTTCAAGTGAAATATGTTGGGACGTTGGTCACTAGCTCTCCGATTAGCCCTGCAGCTTTTCCTCTTTCTGCTGTCTGCGTGATGAGCGAATCACGAATGGGCTCGCCCACCAATCCACTACTTTCACTTTGGGCTTCAACTTTTTAAGCTTTTGACCTGCTCATCTCTTGGGCCTCTTTATGAAATTTTTGTTCAGCTCAATTAGCGGTGTGCAAAAATCGAACCCATCGATAAATCGAATCGATAAAAATGTTATTGGATTATTGGTATTGGGTTATTGGGTTAACGATTTTTTATTGATTATTGGTAATTATTCATCAAGTTAACTATATAAACGACCCTCATATTCAGGAAATTACATAGTATAGCTCCAATGGTGGGTGGCTTGGAATTTCTTATCTCAATAAAAAAAGTCTTGACTAGCATTACTTCCTTTTTAAGTATAGTACAAGTACAATTTTGTCTCTCTACAACTTAAATATTTTTAAAATTTGCACACTTATTTGTCTCTCAAATTCTATATTTATTATTATTATTTTCAATTTTTTATTTTTTCTTTAATTTTATTTTCATGTTTTAATTCATTTGTTTCAACCTTTATTTTTTCTCTTTTTTCTTTTTTCTCAAACATTATCTATTTCATCTTTGTTTATTCTTTGTCTCAACCTTTATTTTTCGTTTATTTTTTGTTTTTAGCATCTCTCTTTTTTTTTCTCATTTTTCTCAAACTTTGTTTTTATTTTTTTCCTCACATTTTTGTTTTTCTCAATTTTTTAAATTCGTACTTTTTTCTTAATCTTTATTTTTTTCATGTCTTTTTTTTTTCTCACTCTTCTTTTTATTTCCCTATTTTTTTTTATCTCTTTTTTTTTTCTCAACTTCTATTATACTATCCTAATAAATAAGAAATTAAATAGTCCGCAAAGGAATCTTTTTTTTTAACATCAATGCAAATTTAAGGGCATGGATTATTGTTAGAAAGTTCTTGGGGAAAAGTTTTGCCTCCAAAAAGAGAAAAAAAAAAGAAAGAAAAAAAGATAAGAATTAAATAAAAAGAAAATAAACAAAAATGAGAAGGAAAATAAAAATAAAGTTTGAGAAAATGAGAAAGAAGGAAAAAAATAAAAATAATAAAAAAAGATTCAGACAAATGAATTAAAAAAAATAAAAATAAAATAAATAATTTGAGAAAAAAATAAAGGTTGAGACAATCGAATTAAAAAAAAAAAAGAGAAAAGAAAGAAATTAAAAATCAAGGAATAGTAAATAAAGAAGAAAAAATAAAAGTTGAGAGACAAATGAACATGGAAAGAATAAAAACATTTGAGATGTAGAGAGGCGAAAATGTACTTGTTCTATACATAAAATGGAAGGAAGACTAGTCTTTAAATACTTTCCTTATGGAGGACAACAATACAAAGTTACCCATTATTACGGTCATTCCATGCAATTTCCTATTATTTATCTCATAAATCTTTTTGAAGTAAATAAAAATCACCCTTAAGGCTGACGTGGCATAAAAAGAAAAGAAAAAAATATAAAAATGCATAATTCTTGTATTTTAAAAGAAAAATTGTCTCACTAAAATAGGAAAAGTAAAAAACTCCCTCTCTCCCTCCTCTGTCCCACTCCCTTACTTCTTCAAACCGCCAGCCCACCCTACCCCACCCACTTTCTATTTTTGCCAATCCCCACTTCTTTTCTCCCTTTTTACCCCTACCCCCCCCCCCCCCCCCCCCGAACTTTTTTTCTATTTTCGTCAAATTCGAATAACTTGATCTTAAAGGATTAAATCTTTCGTTCATTACTGATTAAGGTTATCTCTTTTTTTCTACTATGTTGGAGTTAATATAACGAGAAAAAAAATAAGTACTAGATGTTTTTGTGGGTTTAAAAAATTGAAATGAAATTAAAAATGGTGGGGAGTCGTTAGTGGTGGTCGAAAAATGGGTGTTTAAGGATGTTGATAGAGGAAGACGACTGGTGGGATATGTATATGTTAATGTTGACAGTTATGATGTGGCGATGAGCCTAATCTTCAATGTAAGAGACGAATTGGTCAGTTGTTTTCTCCTCTATATCAACTGTCATCCAACAGAAAGAAAATCCAAATGCATTTGTTAATGTTTAGAGGTTATTGTTTTTTTTGTGCACTGGGTGAAGGTGAGAATTTTTATATTTATGATGGAATTCTTTGTGTTGTGGTAGAAGGTGAAATTGTAAGGTATGAGCGGTATTGGAGGGGGGAGGGTTGAAGAAGAAAGTGGGTGGTATGGGTGTAATACCCCATAAAATCATAAGTCCAAAATTCAACTCGTTTGGATTTACAAGCTCCAAGACTTAGAGAAATTTTGTCAAGTGTTTCAACACTTAGTTTTATTTCAAGCCTCCGAACTTCGAGTACTTATTTGACGACCTTCTCGACCTTCGATTTTGAATTTTCAAGTTGCGTTGTGATCAGGGTAGTCAATAGTACAACTCAACAAAGTTTTGGAACTTTCAGAATCTGTTTAGGGCTTTTTTAAATTTCAAAATAGTAGCACCAGGTGATCTGCAGGCGCCACCCGTTAGTAGCACTGCTAGAAGGCAGGCTCCGCCTGCTTATAGCGGTGCACTAGACCAGGCGCTGCCTTCTAAGTCCAGTGCTCACCCAGTTTTTCAGCAGTCCACCTCCGTGTTTTAAAAGGTGTTTTGGTCATTTTCCCTACCCTATATAAGGACTTAAACACGGGATTTGAGCTTAAATACACAATAATATAGTTGTTTGTTGGATTTTCTCTCAAGAACTATCAAGAACAAGCTTAGGGCTAAATTGGGGGTTTCAAGATTCAAGCTGTTTTCACTATAACTTTCACGAATTCATAACCTCAGGTATGCATAGTGTTCATCTATGGATCCAATTCGTTCATAGAGCTCACGAATCATGTTTTTAAATGTTGTTTTGTAAACTTTTTGTGGTGCTATGAGCATGTACATATTGATGATGGTTGTTTATGTTTCAAGATGATACCTAAAGGTGTTTTCATGGAATTTATATGGTTGATAGTTGAAAAACATGAAATTTAGGTGGCTTGATATGATGCAAGTATGAAATCCACCTATGCCTTAGAGTGTGCATGCAAGGTGTTTGTTAAAATTCCTAAGGTATTAGAAATTCATACCTACATGATTCCATGATATCTAAATGACAAGTCCATATTAGCTATACATTTCAATATGAATGTCTATGCTATTTATGTGGTGTTATTATTATGGCATGAAGCATGTATGACAATGGAGATATGAGTTGTGTACATGTAATGTATCCATGTTTTCGCTACCATGTTTGAGATATTAAATAAAGACATGAAGTATACTATCCCCTACCTATGGCATTGTGAATTGTGGCCTCAAATCTTGTGATCAAGTCATGTTATGTGTGTCAGTTTCCTTCTATCGAGTTCTGGGGGTATTCGTACCCGAAAACTATAGCTGTGTGCCTAGAGCCATGTCATGTTGTCACAATTATCTCAGTCAAGCCACAATCTATAGAACTTAGTTAGTCATGTGACTCAGGAAACCTCAGAAATCTCACGATCTCAGTAAATTCTCAAAGAGTAGTACTATTCCGTTAGTCAGCGAAAGTTAGTTAATCAGTCCATGCACAATCAGTTAAATCATGTTCAGTCTCTTCAGATGGGAGAAAAAGTTAGCACCGAGTGAAACCAAGGATGTGAACTCACCTAACAATTTAGGGTGTGATTCTTAGCAGTCATCCTTGAGTTCCAGAACTACATAGCCAGCGTAGGTTGAGACATCTTAATCCATCAGATTAGGATTGATTAAGTGGCTTAATCCGTCAGTTTAGGATTCCCACCGTTCTCATACTGAGTACCCGCCAGCTCAAGGTCACTCACAACTATCCTTACTAGTGGCGCGGTATTGACACCCTTCCAGTCGGGGCACAGATTAGACCCCAACTTAGCTATATGTATTTTTGGGGAATGTCGGTTAAACAACTACCTCCCATAGTTTCAGTGATAGTCTCAGTAAAAGAACTCAACTAGTTCTTTAGATTTCAGATTATCAGGACTGTCAGATATAGTCAACCCAGATACAATAACGAAACTCAGATAGTTCCATCAGATTTAGGAATATTAGACGCATTCAATCACGTTTATTAGTTATTAGTCAGATTATTTATCATAAATCCATGCTATCATAATACAGATTTAGTCTTCATATTATCGCGATTTCAGTTTCTATGTATGTATGTTTGCACTCTTACGTTCATATTAGTCAGTCAGTTAGCATTGTTCTTGCATGTAACCCTATTTATGTTCAGCCTACCTCACTCGTATACTCAGTACTCCAGTTGTACTAACGCATTTGCGCTATGGTGCTTTCTTCTTATGTTACACCATAGGTTCAAAGACACGAGCCCCAGATCTGCATTATCAGTAGCAGCCGCGGTTCAGTTTTCAGAGTCATTGGTGAGTCCTCATCATGCGAGGACATCTTATTTTTCTTTATCATTTCAGTACTCAGTTTTAGTTAGTTTTGTTAGATGGAGTAGTTGGGGACATGTCCCATTCAACTCCTTGTTCAGACAGTTAGAGACTTTCAGATGAATTACAGTATTTTATGATTCAGACTTCAGTTATCTCAGTTGATTTGGGTATTCGTTACCCCACGTGGATGTTTTATTATTCAGTTGAACCTTATGGCCTTCAGCACATGTTTTTTGCATTTCTATGATTATATTATGTAGTGTACAAGTATAGATATCAGACATGGGTTAGCTTGTGGTCCTTCGGGATTGCTAGTACCATGTGGCATTTCGGTTATCAGAATCGGGGCATTTTAAAGTTAGTATCAGAGCCTAAGTTTCAATAGAGTTCTAGGAAGTCTGAAAGCCACATCTAGTAGAGTCTTGTACATGGGTGTGTTGCGCGTCACATTTATGTGCAGGAGGCTATAAGATATTTTTGGAACAGTTTCCCTTCTTTTAGTATTCATGTCGTGCCAGTAAGCATAATCTCAATTTGAACTCTCAGTCTAATTCACTTTTCTCCTCATTTCAGAATATACCTCCAAAGGGAAGAAATCAGCTAGCTCTTCAGCCCGAGGACCCTTTGGGCGATCATGTTTCCCATGCGGAGTTCAAAGCCGCATTCACTGGTCTTGCCCAATCCATTACCGCCCAGAATGAACGGCCAACAACTGTCCCAAACAACCCAGTGGCCACTTCAACAACAGCGAGGATTCAGGACTTTACCTGAATGTATCCTTCTTCTTTCACAGGGTCTAAGTCTGATGAAGACCCTCAGAAATTCATTGACCAAGTCCAGAAGGTCATAGAGATCATGGGAGTCACTTCTTGTCAGAGTGCCGAGTTAGCCACATACCAGTTACAGGATGTTGCTCATACTTGGTACAAGTTGTGGAAGTCCAAGAGGTTAGAGGATGCAGGTCCTGTCGAGTAGGAGGAATTTTTCATGACTTTCTTAGACAGATTCTTTCCCCAAGAGTGGAGGAAGGAGAAAGTTCTTGAGTTCATCAACCTCAGACAGGGAAACATGATGGTTAAGGAGTACTCTCTCAGGTTTAATCAATTAGCCAGATATGCCCCTCATGTGTTTGCAGACAATAGGACTAAGATGAGCAAGTTCATGTCAGGGGTGAATAATAGCCTAGTCAATGAGTGCAGATCTGCCATACTAAATGGTGATATGACTTTATCTAGACTCATGACATATGCTCAGCAGGTAGAGGAGCAGAGGTTTAAGATGAGGGAAAGGCAAAATAAGAAGGCTAAAATAGGTAACCTTAGTTTCAGTCAACCTAAATCAGAAGGGGGAAACCGTTTTCAGTTTCCCAAGTCATCAGCTCCGGCTCATTCTACAGCCAGTGCTCTAATTCCTTAGTTCAGAGAGGGTAACAGAGATAGAGCACCAGGATCTAAGTCTCAGGGCAGTATTAACAGTGCCCGAACAAATCCCTTATGTCAGACTTGTGGTAAGAACCACAAGGGTATTTGCATAGCCGACAGTGATGTCTGTTTTGGTTATGGCAAGCTAGGCTACAGGATTAGAGAGTATTCTCAGCTAAATTTTTAGGGTCAGCAGAACCGTTCCACAGCCCAGTCTGGTCGCCCGAATCAGCAGGGTGCCAATTCCAGTGCTACTAGTGGGCAACGCCTAAATAGACTTTATGCTCTCCAGACCCGACAAGATTAGGAAAATTCTCCTGATGTCATTACCGGTACATTACAGATTTTCCATATTCATGTTTATGCTTTGCTAGATTCAGGTGCATACTTATCTTTTGTTATTCATACATAGTAGGTGATTTTGGAATCAGTTCTGAAATTTTAGCAGAGCCTTTTTCAGTCTCTACCCCAATGGGTAAAACCATCATAGCCCGATGGGTATATAGGAACTGCCCGATTATGATATTTCAGAAAGTCACCTTAGCAGACTTAGTCGAATTTGAGATGACTGATTTTGATGTCATTCTTGGCATGGATTGGTTTCATTCCTGCTATGCCATAGTTGACTACAGAAATAGAATAGTTCAGTTCCATTTTCCGAATGAACCCATCCTTGAGTGGAATGGCAGTACTTCATCTTTCAGGGGTCATCTTGTTTCCTACCTTCGGGCAAGGAAAATGATATCTAGGGGATGTGTTTGCCATCTCTTGCATGTTAAAGACTCTAGTTCTGAATCTCCCAGTATTGAATCAATACCTATTGTTAATGAGTACTCAGATATTTTTCCCAAAGATCTTCCAGGCATTCCTCCTGAAAGGGAAATAGACTTCGGCATTGATCTACTTCTCGACACTCAGCCTATCACTATTCCGCCATACAGAATGGCACCAGCGAAGCTTAGAGAGCTAAAAGATCAGTTGAAGGGTCTCTTAGACAAGAGATTCATCAGGCCTAGTATATCCTCATGGGGTGCACCAGTCTTATTCGTGCAGAAAGATGGTTCTCTCAGAATGTGCCTTGATTACCGTCAGCTTAATAAGGTCATGGTCAAGAACAATTATACACTTCCCAGAATGGATGACCTATTTGACCAACTTCAGGGTGCCGGTTATTTCTCCAAGATAGACCTCAGATCAGGCTACCATCAGCTACGGGTTAGAGAATATAATATTTCAAAGGAAGCTTTTCGTACTCGGTATTGTCACTTTGAGTTCCTAGTTATGCCCTTTAGTCTTACCAATGCTCCAGCCGCCTTCATGGACTTGATGAATCTTGTGTTCAAGCAGTACTTGGACATGTTCGTCATAATCTTCATAGATGATATTCTGGTATATTCTCGCACTGAGCGTGATCATACAGACCATCTCAGAATTGTACTCCAGACTCTTAGAGATCATCAGTTATTCACCAAATTTAGTAAGTGTGAGTTTTGGCTAACATTAGTAGTATTCGTTGGCCATATCATTTCCGGTGATGCTATTAGAGTAGATCCTCAAAAGACCGAAGCTGTAAGAAACTGGCCTCGCCCTGTCTCTCCATCTTATATCAGGAGTTTTTTAGGTTTGGCTGGCTATTACAGATGGTTTGCTGAGGGATTTTCTTCTATTGCGTCTCCTATGTCCAGATTGACTCAGAAAAAGGTTAAGTTTCAGTGGTCAGATTCATGCGAGAAGAGTTTTCAGGAGTTGAAGACTCGACTCACTTCTGCTCCAATTCTAGCTCTTCCAGATGGTTCAGACGATTTTATAGTCTATTGTGATGCACCCAGAGTAGGTTTAGGGTGTGTTGTCATGCAATATTGTAAGCTCATAGCCTACGCCTCCAGACAGTTAAAGCCCCATGAGAAGAATTATCCTACTCATGATCTTAAATTAGCAGCTTTTTTCCTTGAAGATTTGGAGGCATTATCTTTACGAGGTCATGTAGATGTCTTCACAGATCAAAAGAGCCTTCAATATGTCTTTTCCCGGAAAGATCTCAATCTTCGTCAGAGAAGGTGGTTAGAGCTCTTGAAGGATTATGACATGAGTGTCCTTTATCATCCGAGCAAGGCTAATGTTGTAGTCGATGCTCTCAGTAGACTATCCGTGGGTAGTGTTTCTCATGTTAGGTACAGTAAGTAGAAGTTAGCTTAGGAAGTCCATCAGCTTGCCAGATTACGCGTTTGCTTAGTCGACTCTTCATATTGTGGCGTATGTGTTCAGAGCAGTTTAGAGTCATCTCTAGTTTTTGAGGTGAAAGAAAAGCAAGACAGGGATTCTAGCCTTGTCAAGCTAAAGTAGTCAGTTCAAAGTCAGAAGGTAGAGGTTTTCTCTCAAAGAGGAGATGGTATTCTTCGTTGTCAGGGTCGTATGTGTGTTTTAGGTGTAGATGACTTGAGGCAGAGAATTCTTGCAGAGGTGCATGGTGTGCGCTACTCTATTCATCCAGGGGCCACTAAGATGTACCATGACTTACGAGAAATCTTTTGGTGGAGTGGGATGAAGAGAGATGTTACAGTGTTTGTGGCTAAGTGCTCTACATGTCAGCAAGTTAAGATAGAGCATCAGAAACCTAGTGGTTCCACGCAGGAGTTCACCATTCCTACTTAGAAGTGGGAAAAAGTGAACATGGACTTTGTGACGGGTTCGCCTCGTACTCGTAGTCAGCATGATTTAGTTTGGGTCATTGTAGATAGAATGACCAAGTCATCTCATTTCCTTCCTATTCGTACTTCTCACTCAGCCGAAGATTATGCCAAACTCTACATCCGAGAGTTGGTCAGGTTACACGGTGTTCCTTTATCTATCATCTCAGACAGAGGTACCCAGTTTACCTCTCATTTCTGGAAATCATTCCAAAAGGGTATCGGCACCCAAGTCCATCTCAGTACAATGTTTTGTCCTCAGACAGATAGTCAAGCAGAAAGGACTATTCAGACTCTTGGAGATATGCTAAGGGCGTGTGCAATTGATTTCAAGGTAAGTTGGGATGACCACTTTCCTTTGATTGAGTTTGCATACAACAATAGCTATCATTCTAGTATTTAGATGGCTTCATTCAAAGCTCTCTATGGTAGGTGTTGATCTCCAATATGTTGGTTCGAAGTTAGTGAGGTCTCAGTCATAGGTCCTGACCTAGTATTCGATGCCTTAGAGAAAGTTGAGTTGATCAGAGAAAGATTCTGGGTTGCTCAGAGCCGACAGAAGTCTTATACAGATATTCGTAGAAAGGATCTTGAGTTCGAGATTGGTGACCATGTCTATCTCAAGGTCTCTTCCATGAAGGGAGTGAAATGATTCAGCAAGAAGGAAAAGCTCAGTCCTCGATATGTCGGTCCCTTCAAGATTCTTAGTTATTTTGGCAAGGTAGATTACGAGCTCGAGTTGCCTTCGGATCTAGCTTCAGTTCATCAAATTTTCCATGTCTCTTTTCTTAAGAAGTATATAGGTGACCCATCAGTAGTAGTCCCTATTTAGAGCATTGCTGTTCAGAACAATCTATCATCTGAGGAAATTCCAGTCAAAATTCTTGTCTATCAGGCGCATAGATTGAGGAACAAAGAAGTCCCTTTAGTCAAGGTTCTATGGCGAAATCAGTCTGTTGAGGGAGCTATTTGTGAGCAGAAGCAGATATGTGAACCAAGTACCCTCACCTCTTCTCTTCTAATCCAAACGAAGCTCAAGGTAATAGTTCTTCTTAAGCTTATTCAGTTCATGATTTGAAAACTTAATTATAAACTTCGTACTAGGTATCATTGCATATTCAGTCATGCATTCATGTGTTAGTTCAGAAATATGTTCAAGTACCAGACATGCATTCATAAATCAGTTACACATGGTCAGATACGCGTGTTCATCATGATAAGTTCAGTTGTTAGTTATGTCAGTCATGAGATCTTGTTTCAGTCATTCATGATTAAGTTTGTGTTCAGTCTTGTTTCCCCTCCCATTCAGTCTCATTCGAGGACGAATGTTCTCAAGGGGGAGATATTGTAATACCCCGTAAAATCATAAGTCCAAAATTCAGCTCGTTTGGCTTTACAAGCTCCAAGACTTAGAGAAATTTTGTCAAGTGTTTCAACACTTAGTTTTATTTCAAGCCTCCGAACTTCGAGTACTTATTTGACGACCTTCCTGACCTCCGATTTTGGATTTTCAGGTTGCGTTGCGATCGGGGAAGTTAATAGTACATCTCGACAAAGTTTTAGAACTTTCAAAATCCGTTTGGGGCTCATTTGGATTTCAAAACAGTAGCACCAGGCGATCTGCAGAGGCCGCCTGTTAGTAGCACTGCTATAAGGCAGGCGCTGCCTGCTTATAGCGGTGCACTAGACCAGGCGTTGCCTTCTAAGTCCAGTGCTCACCCAGTTTTTCAGCAGTCCACCACCATATTTTAAAGGGTGTTTTGGTCATTTTCCCTACCTTATATAAGGACTTAAACATGGGATTTGAGCTTAAATACACCAAAATATAGTTGTTTGTTGGATTTTCTCTCAAGAACTATCAATAACAAGCGTAGGGCTAAATTGGGGTTTCAAGATTCAATTCGTTTTCACCGTAACTTTCACGAATTCATAACCTCAGGTATGCGTAGTGTTCAGCTATGGATCCTATTCATTCATAGAGCTCAAGAATCATGCTTTTAGATGTTGTTTTGTAAACTTTTGGTGGTTCTATGAGAACGTACATATTGATGATGGTTGTTTATGTTTCAAGATGATACCTAAAGGTGTTTTCTTGGATTTTATGTGGTTGATAGTTGAAAAACATGAAATTTAGGTTGCTTGATATGATGCAAGTATGAAATCCACCTATGCCTTAGAGTGTGCATTCAAGGTGTTTGTTAAAATGCCTAGGGTGCTAGAAATTCATATCTACATAATTCCATGATATCTAAATGACCAGTCTATATTAGTTATACATCTCAATATGAATTTTCATGCTATTTATGTGGTGTTATTATTGTGGCATGAAACATGTATGACAATGGAGATATGAGTTGTGTACACAAGATGTATCCATGTTTTTCCTACCATGTTTGAGATGTTGAATAAAGGCATGAAGTATACTTTCCCCTACCTATGACATTGTGAATTGTGGACTCAAATCTTGTGATCAAGTCATATTATGTATGTCAGTTTCCTTCTATCGAGTCCTGGGGTATTTGTACCCAAAAACTATAGCTGTGTACCTAGAGCCATGTCATGTTGTCATAATTATCTCAGTCAAGCCACGATTTATAGAACTCAGTTAGTCATGTGACTCAGGAAACCTCAGAAATCTCACGATCTCAGTAAATTCTCATAGAGTAGTACTATTCCGTCAGTCAGCGAAAGTTAGTTAATCAGTCCATGTAGAGTTAGTTAAATCTTGTTCAGTCTCTTCAGATGGGAGTAGAAGTTAGCACCGAGTGAACCCAAGGATGGGAACTCACTACAAGCTTAGGGTATGATTCTTAGCAGTCATCCTTGAGTTCCAGAGCTACGTAGCCAGCGTACGTTGAGACATCTTAATCCATCAGATTAGGATTGATAAGGTGGCTTAATCCGTCAGTTTAGGATTCCAACCGTTCTCATACTGAGTACCCACCAGCTCAGGGTCACTCACAACTGTCCTTACCAGTGGTGAGGTATTGACACCCTTCCAGTCGGGGCAGAGATTGGACCCCAACTTAGTTATATATATTTTTGGGGCATGTCAGTTAAACAACTACCTCCCACTATTTCAGTCACAGTCTCAGTAAAAGAACTCGTCTAGTTCTTTAGATTTTGGATTATCAGAACTGTCAGATACAGTCAACCCAGATACAGTAACGGAACTCAGATAGTTCCATCAGATTTAGGAATGTTAGACACAGTCAATCACGTTTATTAGTTATTAGTCAGATTAGTTATCCGAAATCCATGCTATCAGAATACAGATTTAGTCTTCATGTTATTACGATATCAGTTTTTATGCATGCATGTTTGCACTCTTACGTTCATATTAGTCAGTCAGTTTGCATTGTTTATACATGTAACCCTATTTTTGTCCAGCCTACCTCACTCGTATACTCAGTACTCCATTTGTACTGATGCATTAGCGCTATGGTGCTTTCTTTTCATGTTACACCATAGGTTCAGAGACACGAGCCCCAGATCCGCATCATCAGTAGCAGCCTCGATTTATTTTTCAGAGTCATTGGTGAGTCCTCATCATGCGAGGACATATTATTTTGCTTTATCATTTCAGTACTCAATTTTAGTTAGTTTTGTTTGATAGAGTTAGTTGGGGACATGTCCCATTCAACTCTTTATTCGGATAGTTAGAGGCTTTCAGACGAATTATAGTGTTTTATGATTCAGACTTCAATTATCTTAGTTGATTTGGGTATTCATTACCCACGTGGCGATTTTATTATTCAGTTGAATCTTATGGCTTTCAGTACATGTTTTTTGTATTTCCATGATTATATTATGCAGTGTACAGGTACAAATATCAGACATGGGTTAGCTTGTGGTCCTTCGGGATTGCTAGCACCGTGTAGCATTCCGGTTACTTGAATTGAGGTGTTACAATGGGTTAACCTTCTTTTTAAAATAATTTTTTACGTGGAAATGATATGACGCATGTGTATGCACCTCGCACTATAAGAGTGGTACTATATTTTTTGTGGTATTTAATTCACTTGAGGGTCTTTTAGGGGTTACATAAATATCTGTAAAGTTAAGTGCTAAAGTAAGTTGGACAGACAAATTTATGTGGGATTTCATATCTTTTCTCGCTCAAAGAATTGCAAGTTGCATATTTAATCATCCATCAAAATAATTATATTTGGTAGTTAAATATATAAAAAGTAGGAAAAATTACACAAAATATCCATCAAAATAATTAATTACCTGAATTTTCCCATAAGAATTCTAATTTTACAAATACTTGCATGGTTTAAAGAATTTACCTGAGTGTGCAATAGTTGACAACGTTCTCTTGACTTTAGGAAACATCTTATAACCTAGGGAGAACTACAACCCAAAAGCTAGTTATTAAGGTGGAAAATCCCAAGGCTATTAATACCCCATATCAACACTTTGTTGTACTGAGGTAGGACTTTGCAATGAATTATAAAAAATCACTACGCTTCCCATCTATTGTCCTTGATGGCTCCACTCCGGGTATTTTTTACTTTACTTGTGTAGTTAGCTCTTTTCCATGTATCCCTTTTTGAGATAGGTGCCCACATGCCTAAAAGATTGTGAGCTAAAGATTGCTAGTCCCGACCGAACGCTACCATACCGACATCACTATCCCAAGTACAGTGAGCACGAAATGATGGGTCACTCTGGTACCATTGTTATAAACTAGAGAGGACCAGACCACAAAAAATAGCGATTAAGGTAGGAGAGCCCAAAATAATAAATAATCATATTTGCACTTTGGAGTACCAACATGGAACTTTGCAATGGATCAAAACAAAACACTGCTTATTAATTGGGTTTTTGTTATTTTAGGACTAAAATTTTTAGCAAAGTTAATTACATTAATTTTTTCCTCCCGTCTCTTAATTTCTTTCCCTTTTTGATTAGTTTTTGTAACAACCTCAGGGTGATTTTTAGCTTTTTTTATATTTGACTATTTTGTCCTTCTCTGTAGTTTCTTTATATCATTTATGATTTGTGGGGATGGTTAAAATAGTCCCTGAAATGTTCGAGAATGATCTATGTGAGTTTAAGGTTTTGAGTATCCTTAAAGTGGTATATTTAACCTCGGTCAATTTATGATTCGAGTGTTGGATGGTAATTCTGTCAGTTTTATTAAATCTAGAACATTATTTTTGATTAGTAGAGTGGTTGTTTCGGGTTTTAAGAATTTATTTTAAGTTTTGAGCATTTAGATGAGAAACTAGTTAATTTAGCCTAAAGGATTTCCTGGGTTAACTTATTGATAACGACTTTTCTTAATAAATCTAATGGTTTCATTAAGTTTGGAATGTCGAAATTAGCCGAGTAGCACTATCAGATTATTTTTGTGGGGTACTAAACAAATCTCAATGGTATATTTGGAGTTTTGTTGCACTATTTCTTAAAAACAAATTGGGTCATTGCCCATTTATTAAAATCAAAATGCAGATTGTACATGGCTTGGGTGCAAAAATGCCCCAAACCCAAACAAAAAAAGGAAAGTTAAAGCTACCTAACACTACACTCTATCATACTAGATATGTATGGCTGTGCGTTGCACGGGCCCAACACGTATAGTAAAAAAAACTAATCAATGAGAAAATAAATTTAGACGTGCAGAAATTACCAAAAGGCTATTACTTGGTGAACAAATGATAAAAAAATCAGCATGTGTTGATTCAAATTCTAAGCAAACATCAATTTGAGGTAAAGTAAACCATCTACTTTTAAACATTAATAAATAAAATTGAGGAGAACAGATTACACAAACTCATAATCCCACTAAACCAGGAGTGAAAGAGGAAAAAGAATCTTTACACACTACTACAACCTTGACATTATGTAGAGTGAAGATTGGTAGTGATCACAATTTGGAAGGAGTTGGACAGTTTAAAGCAACGCAAACATCAGAAGGAATATCTGAAAAAAAAAGAAAAACAACAATTAGGCTACCAATCTTAGCCACTCTACATAATGTCAAGGTTGTAGTAGTGCTTAAAGAGTCCCTTTCTTCCTCTTCTCTCCATTCATTCAAGAGAAACAAACTTGCAAAATTATGACTCTTCAGTGAACTCTCTTAATCCTACGTATAGGCTAAAAACTAGTCATTATTTTGTTACAAATGTAATTTACCAAGAAATCTAACACACCCGATGTGAGGCAATTTCAGACATCCTAGAACGTTGCAGAAGAAATTACTCTCTCACCAAACATCATATATCACTGTGCAAGGTATACAAATGTTGTAGGTTTTATGTTTCATCAAAGGCTCACAGTTTTCTTATAGCTTGCGCAAATTGTAGACATGTGGAATAATCAAGCTATTCGGCCTTGATCCACTTGGTTAAGGGGAATCATGGTGTAAGATCCCGCAAAATCCTAAGCTTAATTCAGTCCATTTATCCTCGTTAAGGGTCCCATACTTAGAAAATTCTAGCTAAGTTTCCATACTTTGTATATTTTAGCCTTCGAAAGTTTTCTATCTCATTTTGCGACCTTAATATTCTTAAATGTTCTATATTTTGCTGAATTCATAACTTGGAATGTCAGTAGGTGTTCTCGAACAAGTTTCGGATTTTTCAAAACTCGTTTAGACCACGTTTGGAAGAACAAAATAGTGGACTAATGCGATCTTGGCGCGCCACGTCGCCCATCGCGTTAGTTAACATTGTTGCAGGTTGCCAGAGCCAAAAGTACTAAGGCTTGGCACGATCATGGCGTGGCGTGTTGGGTATCGAGTCGATGCCATTGACGAGCCGCATCTCTTAACGCGTCGGTGCCTAGTTTTTAGTCATTAAATGACCGCGTTCTTAATTGTAATTAGGTCATTTTTCTGACCTTTAGCCCTCATAAACATAAAATTTAGCCCTCTTTTGGCTAAATACATTCATTATTTCACAACTTCTAAAGAACAAGAAACCCTAGGTGATTAATTCCAAGTCAAGAATTCAAGCTCTCCTTCCCCAATCTTCAAGAAATCATCCACACAGGTATGTAAAGTGTTCTTCCAAGGATTTCTTTCATCCTTGGAGCTCAAGAAACCTTTTTCAAAATTCAAATCTTTGAATTCCATGTTGTGGGTTTGCTTGTACACTTGCCTATGTTGTGATACGATTTCCAAGTTTGAAACTTTATTGAATTCTCATAACATCATGTTAGTATGTGGATTGAAATCCTTAAAAATTAAAGTATTTGATATAGCCATCATGTATTAGTTGTCAAGCTATGCCCTAGAAAAGGGTTATGCCTTCCATGTGTTTGTTAAAATGCCTAAGTGAATAAGAATTGTGTTCTATGACCTATTTATGATCTACATGATGAAATCATGATGTAACCACATATTCAAATTGACTCCCATGCTAAATCTATGACTTGTAATGATTTAGTGGAACACTCATAAGTATGGATTCGTGAAATTACGTTATGATAACATGCATTCCTATTCATGTGTAAGCTTATGACATGCAAATACTTTATGGAAATCCCCAATAATTGTAGTATGAATTGTTGACTATGGTCATGTGTCATGAAGTGTCATGTCTTATCAGTTTCATGCTATTGAATCCTGGGGGTACTTGTACCCAAAAATTTAGCTGTGTGCCTAGAGCCAGTGTCAGTTTTCCAGACACTTTCAATCAAGCCATGATCAGTAGAATTCAGTCAGTCATGTGACTCAGGAAAACTCAGTAAATTTAGTATCAGTTCTGTAATCTTAGTAATTTCAGTCATGTTAACAGATCGAGTAGTATTCCGTTAGTCAACAGAACTTAGTGAACTTAGTCCAGTCAATTTAGTATAATCTGTTCAGTGTCTAATCAGATGGGAGTAGGATTCAACACCGGGTGAGCCGAAGGATGAGAACTCACATGCTAGTAAAGGGTGTGATTCTTAGAAGCGATCCGTTTATTCCATAACTACGTAGCCAGCATAGGTTGAGACATCAAACCTGCTAGATGAGGGTTGATAAGTTGTATTAACCTGTTAGATGAGGGTCCCACCTTTTTCCTTAGAGTACCTGTTAGATGAGGGATCACTCACAGCTTGTCTTTACCAGTGGCGCAGTATTGAAACCCTTCTAATTAGGGTTACAGATTGGACCCCAACTTGATTATCTTATTTGGGGCATGTCGGTTAGATAAATTCTCCTATAATTTTAGTTATTGAATCAGGACTATCAAATACAGTCACTCAGCTTAGTAAAGAACTCAATAGTTCTTCAGATTTAGGACTATCAGATACAGTCATTCTGTTCAGTATAGAACTCAGCTAGTTCTGTTAGAATCATGACTGTCAGATATAATCACTCAGTTATCAGTTATGTTAGTTATCAGAAATCCATGATATCATTATTTAGACTCGGTATTCCAAATTCTCATATTTTCAGTTACAACCATATGTTCTCATGCATGTATTCTCATGCAGTCATGTTCATGTATTCAGTCAGTTATTATTGTTCATGCATATTAACCCTTGTATTCAGCCTACCTTACTTGCATACCAGTACATTCAATCATGCTGACATATTTGCACTGTGGTGTTTTATACTATAGGTTCAGAAGTACGAGCTCTAGAGCATCCTTTGTAGACTATACATTCAGTAGATAGACTAGCAGTGAGTCCTCATCATTCAAGGATGTTCTATTATTTCAGTATTTTTAGTACTTAGTTATTTTAGTAATTGGAGTTAGTTGGGGACATGTTCCATCAACTCTTTATTCAGATAGTTTAGAGGCTTTTAGACTATATTATGTACAAACAGTTTTATTTTAGTTTTGGGGATTTTATACCCCCATTCAAACATTGTTTATTTTATCAGTTATGTTTTAGTATTGAGCCTTATGGCAATTTCAGGCTATCTTTCGTATTATACAATCTTATGTTATAGTTTTTTTCAGCAGGTACCAGTCATGGGTTAGTTAGTGGTCCTTCAGGATTATTAGCATCGTATAGCATCCGAGGTACCAGGATCGGGGTGTTACAAACTTGGTACCAGAGCCTAAGGTTCAACAGTGTCCTAGGAAGTCTGAAAAGCCGCATCTAGTAGAGTCTTGTGCATGGGTGTATTGAGCGCCACATTTATGTACATGAGGCTATAAGATGTTTTAGGAACAGTTTCCCTTCTTTTAGTATTCATGTTGTGCCAGTGAGCATGAGCTAAATTTAATCTCTCAGTTTACTTTGTTTCTCTCTTATTGTTACAGAACATGCCTTCAAAAAGAAGAAACGAGAATCAGTCAGCCCCCCAGCCTGTCCTAGCAAATCCCTTGGATGAACATGTCTCTCATGCAGAGTTCAGAGCTACATTCACCACTCTTGCTAATTTAGTTTTTGCCCATAACAAACGTCCAGCTGTCATTTTGGCCAACCCGATGGCCAACACTGCAGCAGCTAGAATTCGGGACTTCACCCGAATTAATCCTCCATTTGTTTTTGGGTCTAAGTTAGACGAGGACCCTCAGGAATTCCTAAATTAGGTACATAAGGTTACAGACATCATGGGGGTGACTGCTAGTAAGAATGCTGAGCTAGCAGCATATCAGTTGTAGGATGTGGCTCATACTTGGTTTAAGCAGTGGAAATCAGAGAGGGTTGCAGATGCAGGGCCTATAGAATGGGAGGAGTTCACCACTATTTTTCTGGATGGATTCTTTTCCCTAGATCTTGGAGAAGCTAAGGTGTTAGAATTCATCAACATCAGGTAGGAAAACATGATAGGAAAAAAGTATTCTTCTAAGGTTACTCAATTAGCTAGATATGCTCCTCATGTGGCGACAAATAACAGGGCTAAGATGAGTAAGTTTGTTTCTAGGGTGAACGATAATATGGTCAAAGAGTGCAGGACCGCCATATTGATTAGTGAGATGTACATAGCCAGGCTTATTATCCATGCTCAGCAGATTGAAGAGCAGAAGAATAAGAAAAAAGAGAAGTAAAATAAGAGAGCAAAGACAGGTAGTTTCAACTTTGCTTATCATAAGTAAGAGGGTGGGAATCATTCTCAGTTTCACCCAAAGTCTTCAGTTTCAGCTCATTCCTCAGCCAGTGCTCCAATGCCAAAATTTAGAGACGGCAACAGAGATAGGGCGCCAGGCCCTAAGTCTTAAGGCAGTGTTAGCAGTGCCCAAATCTATCCCCTTTGTCAGACTTGTGGAAAGAACCATCAGGGTACTTGCAGAGATGACAGTGATGTTTTCTTTGGATGTGGCAAACTAGGCCACAAAGTCAAAGATTGTCCCCAGCCAGGTCCCCAGGATCAGCGTAATTTCCCTTCAACTCAGTTCGATCACCCGAATCAGTAGGGTGCCTCTTCCAGTGCTACTAGTGGGAAAAACCCAAATAGACTTTATGCTCTTCAGTCTTGATAGGATCAGGAAAATTCTTCAGATTTGGTCACTGGTACGCTATAGATCTTTCACTTGCATATTTATGCATTGCTAGATCCAGGAGCATTCTTGTCTTTTGTTACTCTTTATATAGCAGTTGATTTTAGAGTCAGTCCTGAAATTCTAGCGGAACCCTTTTCAGTATCTACTCCAGCGAGGAAAACTATCATATCCATATGGGTATACTGGAACTGTCCAGTTATGATATCTTAAAAAGTCACTTCAGCAGGCCTAGTCGAATTAGAAATGATTGATTTTGATGTCATTATCGGCATAGATTAGCTTTATTCCTGCTATGTCACAGTCGACTGCAAAAACAAAATAATCTAGTTTCAATTTTCGAATGAACCTGTCCTAGAATAAAAGGGTAGTACTTCAGTGTTTAGAGGTTAGCTTGTTTTCTAACTACGGACTAGTAAAATGATATCTAAGGGATGTATATATTATCTTATTCAAGTTAGGGGCTCTAGTTTTGAAACTCCCAGTATTGAATTAGTCCCAGTAGTGAATGAATATTTAGATATCTTTCCCGAAGATCTTCCAGGGATTCCTCCCAGTAGGGAACTAGACTTTGGCATTGATCTTCTTCTAGATACTCAGCCCATATCTATTCCTCCATACAAAATGGCACCAGCAGAACTCAGAGAATTGAAATAGCAGTTGAAGGATCTCTTAGATAAGAGATTCATCAGACCCAGCGTGTCCTCGTGGGGTGCATCGATTCTATTCATGTGAAAGAAAGATAGTTCTCTCAGAATGTGCATAGACTATCATCAACTCAATAAGGTCATAGTCAAGATAAAGTATCCACTTCCCAGAATTGATGACTTGTTCGACCAACTTCAGGGTGCTACCTATTTCTCTAAGATAGATCTTAGATTAGGCTATAATCATCTCAGAGTCAGAGAATGTGACATCCTGAAAACAACCTTCTGAACTCGATATGGTCACTTCAAATTCTTAGTCATGTCTTTTGGTCATACCAATGCCCCAACAACTTTCACGGACTTGATGAATCCTGTGTTCAAGCAGTACTTAGACATGTTCATCATAGTCTTCATAGATAACATTCTTGTCTATTTCTATAGTGAGCATGATTATGCAGACCATCTTAAAATGGTATTATAAACTCTTATAAATCATCAGTTATTCGCTGTCATGCCTTAAATCCTATTGGGGCGGACTGGCACCCATAACCGAGGAGGCCCGGGAGAACTAGCTCATAACCTTATACTTCCCATGCATACCTCTATGACAACCCAAAATTTGGACAACATCCTGTCGCATATAAAAGGAAATAATCACCTGTATAAGCTCGAGCACACATATATATATGTATATACAATACTTGGCCGTTGGAGCCATCACATCTATTAACAAAATACCACCTTGACTGTACATTAGGTCTACAAAGCCTCTAGACAATACACAAAGTTTAACTAAGGTCGGGACACACCCCGCCATATAACTAACTTCTATACAATACCAAAAGTGACTGGATATGACACGGAAAGCCCCGAAGCAAACTGGAGCTCACAAAAAATAGCTGGGTATCCTGGCTCCTACTTGTGCGGTGTATGAGCTGAGGTACCTGTGCCTGCAACATGAAATGCAGGTCCCCCATGGGGGACGTCAGTACGAAATATGTACTAAGTATGTAAAGCTGTAGATAATCACATATGATATAGGAGCTCAATAGAAATCAGAAACAAGTGAATAAATCATAATAGGAGTGGACCACACATACTAGAACTTGTGACAACCTATACATTGTATTTATTCAATCACTTTACCTTCATTCTTATCATCTTTGTAATCATTATTGTAATGTAATGTGACCATTAGGCTGCCTCCAGTACATATCAACTGGGATCGACCCATGCTAGGCTTATGCCCCTGGGATACCACCCATATACACATAAATTGGGATCGACCCATGATAGGCTTATGCCCCTAGGATACCACCCGATAATAGAGAACTTCCATCACTTAGTTCAATTAATCTTTGAGATTGTTATTTCGATCGCCACCACATTTTTTATACTTTGAAACAATGATACATCAATAAGAGACATATAAATAGACCATCAATGCAATAACAATGAAGTAAGAACTCATTGGTATATCAATGAAATGTTTTGGAGTCATTAATAGCACATGGACCTTGTTTGAGTAACCGGATACCTTCTGACATTCATTAGTGCAATAAACATGTAAGATTTGGAAAATAAGTATTGGAATGTCTTGATATCTTGTAGGGTGGAAAAAAATTCATTGGTAACGTAGGACATCATACAAAACCATTGTGGATCACATGTTATTGAATAACTTTGGAAACTTTCTTAATAGAACAATTGTTCACTTTTATGCCAAAGATATGGTATAGAGTATGCTTTACATACCTGACTGTCAACCTTCAATACTAGTCCCAATGGACTTCTCGTCTTTTTGAATTACTTATCTACAATGAACATATATAGCAATCTAGTATTAGCGACCAAACGTCACAATTCAATTATTTGAATTCACCAAACTAGTGGTTAAGTAGTAAGCCTTAATTACACCATAAAGGATGTCACTTTAACCCTCTTATACTCTAATTACATTTATATGCCATGCTTATTTATACAATATCCTCCAATATCAAGTTTGAATTCATTTATCCTTCTAACCAATCCATTAAGCCAAATTGAGCCATAAACATAAATAATTATCAATTCAATGGTATATCACCATATCCACCTTCCATAACTCAATTACCATATCCACCTTCCACAATTCAATACAACCAAACCATGCAAAACAGTCCATAACCCTATTTTTATCACCTTTCAATAACAACCAATACATATAATCCTCTATCACACATATACATCTTGAAGAGAACAAAGGCAAACAATATTCATACCTTAGAATTCACCTCTTGATTATTCAATCCTGTTTGCACAAATAATAGGTGCCGTTCGAAGCTCTCGAGATGACAAACACAGTTATCAGATTACTTTGGAATTTCTATGGTTGAATCAAAAGTAATTTAAAGGTCAAATTTGGCTAGGGTTTGTTCTTTCTCAATGATTGATGATGAAAATGAGTTTTTGAACTCATATACATGTATATGTACACATATTACCGTCCATAATATCATAGGGAATGAACAAAGTGCCTTTAAAATTTAAATAATGTCAAATCTGTCCTCTAGTGGACTGTTTTGATAAGCTAAAGTAGATCGACCATAACTCTTTGCTCTGATATCGGACTTGGGTGAAATTGGTATAGTTGGAAATATAATTCAAAGGGATTTCATTTCATATAAAGTAGGACACCCAATTCGTCCTGTACAAGGAGTTATGATCATTTGAACTTGACCCTAAAAATCTGTTTTGAGAGGCTGAAGTAAAACGAGTATAACTCCTTACTCAGACGTTGGATTTGGATGAAACCAATTTCATTGGAAATAAGACTCGAAGATCTTTATTTTCAAAGGTAGAAGCTCTCCCAGTTCATTATATTATGGGAGTTATGATCGTTCAAAGTTGACCCAAAAAATTGGCTGGCCTCAGTAGTTTATGTGCAGGATATTTTCCTGCACATTTACTATTCACAAAATCCCGGCCACCGTTTTATAGTTTCGAACGTGCTCGATTATATCCAAAACCTATCCATTTTTGGAAATCTTTATATCGTTAGAAAGCTTATTCAATAGCCTTCGCATGGAACCAGCGACGGGCAAATTCCGGTATAAATAAAATAAAAAAATTAATTCCATATAAATAAGACCAATACACGTACTTGAATACGCCAATACACGTACTTGAATACGTGGTGTTACATCCTTCCCCCTTTAAGGACATTCGTCCTCGAATGTTAGCGTAGTTATTCAACCAAAACAAGTTCAAGTCCATCATTAACATTCACATCATCACATAAATACTATGCATATATAAAAAAAAACTTACTTGTTAATGTTCTAACTCCGTTTCTTGAACTTCCTCTTCATCTTTGAACAGATGAGGGTACTTAGATTTCATTGCTTCCTCAGCTTCCCATGTAATCTCTTTCCTTTGATGATTTCTCCAATGTACTTTCACCGATGCTATCTCTTTATTTCTCATCTTCTTAACTTGGCGATCTAGAATAGCAATAGGCACTTCCTCATAGGTAAGATCTTCCGTAATTTTCACATCCTCAGTAGAAGTGATATGTGATGAATCTCCGATACACTTTCGAAGCATTGACACATGAAATACCGGATGTACTAATGAGAGCTCTTGGGGTAGCTCTAATTCATATGCAACTTGTCCAAACCTTCGAGTGATCTTATACGGGCCTATATAACGTGGACTCAACTTTCCTTTCTTGCCAAATTTCATTACCCCTTTTATTGGTGATACCTTCAAAAATACCCAATCACCTATAGAAAACTCTAGCCCTCTCCTTCTACTATCCGTATATGACTTGTGTCGACTTTGGGATATTTTCAGTCATTGCTGAATTACTTTAACCTTCTCTATGGCTTGATAAACAAGATCCGGTCCAAACAAAAGAGTTTCACCCACTTCAAACCATCCTATTGGTGATCTACACGTCCTTCCATATAAAGCTTTATATGGTGCCATTTTGATACTTGAATGATAGCTATTATTGTAGGCAAACTCAATAAGAGGTAAATGATCATCCCAGTTTCCCTTAAAATCTATTACACAAGATCGTAGCATATCTTTAAGTGTTTGGATGGTACGTTCTGCTTGTCCATCTGTTTGAGGGTGAAAAGCTGTACTCAACTTCATTTGTGTTTCCAAACACCTCTGAAAAGACTTCCAAAAGTTTGCGGTGAATTGGGTTCCCCGATCTGATATAATAGAGATTGGCACTCCATGTAATCGGACTATCTCTTTAATGTACAGCTTCGCATACTCTTCAACTGTGTAAGTGGTCCTAACTGGTAGGAAATGTGCGGATTTGGTAAGCCTATCAACAATCACCCATATAGAATCAAACTTCCGGGATGTACGAGGCAAACCAATAACGAAATCCATGTTGATCATGTCCCACTTCCAGCTTGGAAGATCAATGCATTGCATATAACATCCGAGTTTTTGGTGCTCAACTTTAACTCTTTGACAATTTGGACATTCAGCTACAAATTCTGCAATGCTCTTCTTCATGTCATTCCACCAATACATATCTTTCAAATCTTGATACAAGTTGGTTGATCCTGGATGAATGGAATACCTTGAAAAATATGCCTCTGTCATAATCTTCTTTCTCAACCCGTCTACATCCGGCACACACAATCGGTTTTGGAATCGAAGTACTCCTTCTCGCGTAAGCTCAAATGCCTTGGTCGCACCACTCTGAATGTTCTCCTTAAGCTGTAATAAAATAGGATCTGCATATTGCTTCTCTTTCACTTCAGCTACTAATGAAGATTCCGCAGTATTATGTACGATAAGCTCTTTATTCGGAGTTTCAAGAAGGTGAACTCCCAAACTGGCTAACTGGTGAAGATCTTTATCCATCCCTTGCCTTTCTATAGGCGCCATCATAGCCTTACGACTTAACGCATCAGCTACCACATTTGCTTTCCCTGGATGGTACAAGATATCAACATCGTAGTCCTTTAATAGTTCAAGCCATCTCCGCTGCCTTAAATTTAGATCCTTCTGATTAAAAATATATTGCAAGCTCTTATGGTCAGTATATATATCAACATGAACCCCATATAAGTAGTGGTGTCATATATTTAAAGCAAAAATAACTACTGCCAGCTCAAGATCGTGTGTAGGATAATTTTTCTCATATGGCCGCAATTGTCTAGAAGCATATGCTATTACTTTACCATGCTGCATCAATACATATCCTAAACCAATTCTGGAAGCATCACAATACACTGTATACCCTTCGGTGCCTTCTGGAAGTACCAACACGGGTGTAGAAATCAACTTGTTCTTTAAATCTTGAAAACTCTTCTCATAGACATCATTCCATTGGAATTTGGATGCTTTATGGGTTAGCTTGGTTAAGGGTGCTGAAATGGAAGAAAAGCCTTAACAAACCTTCTATAATAACCGGCCAACTCGAGAAAACTACGAATCTCCGTAGGCGTTGTGGGCCTTGGCCAGTTCTTCACAGCTTCTATCTTTTGAGCATCAACCTGTATCCCTTCACTAGATGCAATATGACCCAAAAATGCCATCGACTTTAACCAAAACTCATATTTAGAGAACTTTGCATAAAGCTTACAATCACGAAGAGTCTGCAATACCTGTTGTAAGTGATTGGCATGGTCCTCTTCTGATCTAGAATAAACAAGAATATCATCTATAAAAACTATCACAAATACATCCAGGAATGGCTTAAATACCCTATTCATCAAATCCATAAAAGCTGCGGGTGCATTTGTTAGCCAAATGACATAACTAGAAACTCGTAATGACCATACCGTGTTCGGAAAGCTGTCTTGGGTATATCCTTCTCTTTGACCCTCACTTGATGGTAACCTGACCTCAAATCAATCTTAGAAAAGCACTTGGCTCCCTGTAACTGATCAAATAAATCATCAATTCTTGGGAGAGGATATTTATTCTTAATAGTCACCTTATTCAATTGCCGATAATCAATACACATCCTCAGCGAGCCATCCTTTTTGTGCACAAATAACACTGGTACTTCCCAGGGGGACATACTAAGCCTTATGAATCCCTTTTCTAGCAAATCTTTCAATTGCTCTTTCAATTCTCGTAATTCTGCTGGAGCTATTCTATACGGAGGAATGGAGATTGGTTGGGTGCTTGGTATTACATCAATACCAAACTCTACTTCTCGTTCAGGAGGCAAACCTAGAAGATCCTCAGGAAATACATCAGAAAATTCATTTACCACCGGAACAGCGTGAAGAGTTGGTGGCTCCGCTTCTGTATCCCTTACTCTAACTAAATGATATATGTATCCCTTGGAAATCATTCTTCTTGCCTTAAAATAAGAAATAAATCTACCTCTTGGCGCGCTAATTTCACCTTTCCATTCAAGGACTGATTCATTTGGAAAATAGAAATATACCTTTTTCGTACAACAATCAATTGTGGCATAACAAGACGCCAACCAGTCCATACCCATTATAACATCAAAATCTACCATTTCTAACTCCACAAGATCAACCATCGTATCACGACCACAAATAGTTACTATGCAGTTTCGATAAACCCTTCTAGCTATAATAGATTCCCAAACCGGTGTGGACACTTCAAATAGCTTAACTAACAGTTCGGGTATTCTTTCAAACTTTCCAACAACCAATGGAGTAACATAAGATAATGTAGAACCGGGATCAATTAAGGCATATTAATCAAATGAAAAGATAGACAATGTACCCGTAACCACATCTGGGGAAGCCTCTAAATTCTGTCGATCTGCTAGAGCATACGTACGATTTTGAGCCCCTCTAGAACTCGTGGCTCCTTTATCACCTCTAACATGACCCATTGGTTGTGCACCTCTTCCTGAATAAGGCATCGATGATGATGATGCGACAAATAACCCCATAGGTCGTGCCATACCCCCTATGTCCCTTCGTGGGCATTCCCTCATCATATGCCCCGACATACCACACCAAAAGCAAACATTGGTCCCCAACCGACATGAGCCCAAATGATACCTTCCACATTTATTGCATGGCTCTCGAGGAGGTCTCGATTGGCTCATATTCCCTTACCCTTGGTTCCCCATTGTCCGCGAACTCTGACTCTCACTTCTGTGCCCAAATTGATTTCCTCTGGACCCTTGGAACTGTGGTGAGGCACTAGCTGCAGAATAAGAAGATAATGGCCTAGGTGGTCTAGCAGAAATCTGTGGTCTGAACCCTCCTTGGGATGCCATGAACTTCCCTGTAGATCTGGTCCTCTTGGAATATCTTCTTTCTAATTCTTGTGTTCTTCTCCTCTACCTCTGATCTTCCATTTTCTGTGCAAAATCTTGGATCCTCGCTATGTCCATATTTTTGTTCAAAGCGGCAATAGTACATTCTCTAACCAGATATGGATCTAGACTATCCACATATTGATGAACTCTGTCATCCATAGTAGCTACAACATTAGAAGCATATCTTGACAAGGAATTAAATCGGAGACTGTACTTCCTCACGCTTATATTCCCCTGACAAAGATTTAAAAACTGATCTGCATGGGCCTGACGAATCTCAAATGGAAGATAATGATCAAGAAATGCCTCTTTGAACTCTTTCCAAGTAGCTGGAGGTGCAGCGATACCCCTAGATCATTTCCAGTCCTCATACCAATATATAGCCTCTCCTTTAAATCTATACGCCGCTAACTCTACTGTCTCTCTACCCGTTACATGCATAACATCTAAGGCCCTTTGAATTTGATCAATAAATTCCTGTGGGTCCTCATTAAGATCTGATCCAGTAAAAGTGGGATGATCCATCTTAAGAAAATCCTGTGTTCGAAGGCTAGCCGCCTTATCTGTACCACTAGGACCCGTGGTAGGAATGGCTTGCCCAGCAACTATACGAGTCAAAAGTTGCACTGCATTTCTAAGATCTTGATCAACAACATTAATAGGTGGCTCTGCGGATATAGTTCTCCTCCCCCTTATTTCTTTTGAACTGAAGGAAGTTTCTGATGCATGCTCAGTTGGAGCCTTACTTTGATTAGCTGGTATAGTTGGTGACTTACTAGTCCCTTCTCCGGCAGCCACATCTACTTGCTTACCGGTATTCTTGCTTCTGGTAACCGACATCATTACTATAATAAGAGAAACAAACAGATTCAGTGGTCAACTATGACTTCATATACAATATAGGCTCTATCGCACGATCTAAGACATAAAGAAAAGAAACAATTCCTAAATGTCCATAGCATCCTATTTATAGATGCGGTGCACGACACACCAATAAACAAGATTCTACGTAGACACGGCTTTGTAGACTCACTAGGACGAACTGCTCTAATACCACTTTTGTCACGCCTCAAATCCTATTAGGGCGAACTGGCACCCGTAACCGAGGAGGCCCGGGAGAACCAGCTCATAACCTAATACTTCCCATGCAGACCTCTATGACAACTCAATATTCGGACAGCATCATGTCGCATATAAAAGGAAATAATCACCTGTATAAGCTCGAGCACACATATATATATGTATATACAATACTTGGCCATTGAAGCCATCATGTCTATTAATAAAATACCACCTTGACTGTACATTAGGTCTACAAAGCCTCTAGACAATACACAGAGTTTAACTAAGGTCGGGACACACCCCGCCATATAACTAACTTCTATACAATACCAAAAGTGACTGGATATGACACGAAAAGTCCCGAAGCAAACTGAAGCTCACCAAAAATAGCTGGGTATCCTGGCTCCTACTTGTGCGATGTATGAGCTGAGGTACCTGTGCCTGCAACATGAAATGCAGGTCCCCGGTGGGGGACGTCAGTACGAAATATGTACTGAGTATGTAAAGTTGTAGATAATCACTATGATATAGGAGCTCAATAGAAATCAGAAACAAGTGAATAAATCGTAATAGGAGTGGATCACACTTACTAGAACTTGTGACAACCTGTACATTGTATTTATTCAATTACTTTGCCTTCGTTCTTATAATCTTTGTAATCATTATTGTACTGTACTGTGACCATTAGGCTGCCTCCAGTACATATCAACTGGGATCGACCCATGCTAGGCTTATGCCCCTGGGATACCACCCGATAATAGAGAACTTCCATCACTTAGTTCAATTAATCTTTGAGATTGTTATTTCGGTCGCCACCACATTTTTAATATTTTGAAACAATGATACATCAATAAGAGACATATAAATAGACCATCAATGCAATAACAATGAAGTAAGAACTCATTGGTATATCAATGAAAATGAAATGTTTTGGAGTCATTAATAGCACATGGACCTTGTTTGAGTAACCGGATACCTTCTGACATTCATTAGTGCAATAAACATGTAAGATTTGGAAAATAAGTATTGGAATGTCTTGACATCTTGTAGGGTGGAAACAAGTTCATTGGTAACGTAGGACATCATACAAAACCATTATGGATCACATGTTATTGAATAACTTTGGAAACTTTCTTAATAGAACAATTGTTCACTTTCATGCCCAAGATATGGTATAGAGTATGCTTTACATACCTGACTGTCAACCTTCAATACTAGTCCCAATGGACTTCTTGTCTTTTCGGATTACTTATCTACAATGAACATATATAGCAATCTAGTATTAGCGACCAAACGTCACAATTCAATTATTTGAATTCACCAAACTAGTGGTTGAGTAGTAAGCCTTAATTAAACCATAAAGGGTGTCACTTTAACCCTCTTATACTCCAATTACATTCACATGCCATGCATATTCATACAACATCCTCCAATATCAAGTTTGAATTCATTTATCCTTCCAACCAATCCATTAAACTAAATTGAGCCATAGACATAAATAATCATTAATTCAATAGTATATCACCATATCCACCTTCCATAACTCAATTACCATATCCACCTTCCACAATTCAATACAACCAAACCATGCAAAATAGTCTATAACCCTACTTTCATCACCTTTCAATAACAACCAATACATATAATCCTCTATCACACATATACATATGGAAGAGAACAAAGGCAAATAATATTCATACCTTAGGATTCACCTCTTGATTATGCAATCCTGTTTGCAAAAATAATAGGTGCCGTTCAAAGCTCTTGAGATGACAAACGCAGTTATCGGATTACTTTGGAATTTCTACGGTTGAATCAAAAGTAATTTAAAGGTCAAATTTGGCTAAGGTTTGTTCTTTCTCAATGATTGATGATTAAAATGAGTTTTTGAACTCATATACATATATATGTACACATATTCCCGTCCATAATATCATAGGGAATGGACAAAGTGCCTTTAAAATTTAAATAATGTCAAATCTGTCCTCTGGTGGACTGTTTTGATAAGCTAAAATAGATCGACCATAACTCTTTGCTCTGATATCGGATTTGGGTGAAATTGGTATTGTTGGAAAGATAATTCAAAGGGATTTCATTTCATATAAAGTAGGACACCCAATTCGTCCTGCACAAGGAGTTATGATCATTTGAACTTGACCCTCAAAATCTGTTTTGAGAGGCTGAATTAAAACGAGTATAACTTCTTACTCAGACGTTGGATTTGGATGAAACCAATTGCATTGGAAAGAAGACTCAAAGATCTTTATTTTCAAAGGTAGAAGCTCTCCCAGTTCATTATATTAAGGGAGTTATGATCGTTCAAAGTTGACCGAAAAAATTGGCTGGCCTCAGTAGTTTGTGTGCAGGAAATTTTCCTGCACATTTACTATTCACAATATCCCGACCACCATTTTATAGTTTCGAATGTGCTCGATTATATCCGAAACCTATCCGTTTTTGGAAATTTTTATATCGTTGGAAAACTTATTCAATAACCTTCGCATGGAACCATCGACAGGCAAATTCTGGTATAAATAAAATAAAAAAATTAATTCCATATAAATAAGACCAATACACGTACTTGAATACGCCAATACACGTACTTGAATATGGGGTGTTACATTTGCCAAATTCAGTAAGTGCAAATTTTGGCTAAGGTCAGTAGCATTTCTTGGTCATATCATTTTTGGTGATGGCATTAGGGTTGACCCTCAAAAGACCGATGCAGTAAAAAACTGGCCCAGACTATCTCTCCATCAGATTACAGGAGTTTCTTAGGTTTGGCTGGCTATTATAGATAGTTTATTGAGGGATTTTCATCTATTGTATCCCCTATGTCCAGATTGACTCAGAAGAAAGTCAAATTTCAGTGGTAAGATTTATACGAGAAGAGTTTTCAGGAGTTTAAGACTCGACTTACCTCAGCTCTAGTTCTGACTCTTCTAGAGGGTTCAGATGGGTTTGTCGTGTACTGTGATACATCTAGAGTAGGTTTGGGTTGTGTACTCATGCAGCATGGTAAGATCATAGCCTACGCCTCCAGACAACTTAATCCTCATGAGAAGAATTATCAGAATCATGATCTTGAGTTAGCAGCCGTAGTTTTTGCCTTGAAGATTTGGAGGCATTGCTTGTATGGGGTGCATGTAGATGTGTTCACAGATCACAAAAGCCTTCAGTACGTATTCTCTCAGAAATATCTCAATCTTCATCAAAGAAGGTGGTTAGAGCTCTTGAAAAATTATGACATGTGTGCCCTTTATCATTCAGGCAAGGCCAATGTGGTGGCCGATGCTCTCGGTAGACTATCTATGGGAAGTGTTGCTCATATTGAGAAAGATAAGAAGATGTTACCTGATTAGGTGTCCGCTTAGTCAATTTAGAGAAAGGTAGTATATGGATTCAGAGCTATTTAGAATCATCTCTAGTTTCTTAGGTGAAAGAGAAACAAGATCGAGATCCCAGCCTTATTAAGTTGAAAAAGTCAATTAGAGATCAGAAAGTAGAGGTTTTCTCCCAAGGGGGAGATGGTGTATTGCGTTGTCATGGTCATTTGTGTGTCCCAGGTGTAGATGACTTAAGGCAACAAATTCTTGTAGAAGCACATGGTGCAAATTACTCTATTCATCCTGGGGCCACTAAGATGTACTACGACTTGCGGGAGATCTATTGGTGGAGTGGGATGAGAAGAGATGTTTTAGAGTTTGTTACTAAGTGCTCTGTATGTCAGCAGGTTAAGATAGAGCATCAGAAGCCTAGTGGGTCTATGCAGGAGTTCAGTATTCCTACTTAGAAGTGGGAAAAAGTGAACATGGACGTCGTGACGGGTTTACCTCGTACTCATCGTCAGCATGATTTAGTTTGGGTCATTGTAGATAGAATGACCAAATCAACTCATTTCTTTCCAGTCTATACCTCTTATTCAGCCGAGGATTATGCCAAACTCTATATCAGTGAATTGGTCAGATTGCACGGTGTTTCGTTATCTATTATTACAGACAAAGGTACCCAGTTCACCTCTTATTTCTGGAAAGCATTCCAAAAGGTTCTTGGCACCCGAGTTCATCTCAGTATAACTTTTTATCCTCAGACAGATGGTTAAGTAGAAAGGACCATTTAGACCTTGGAATATATGCTAAGGGTGTATGTAATTTATTTCAAGAGAAGTTGGGATGACCACTTGCCTTTAATTGAGTTTTCATACAACAACAATTATCATTCCAGTATTCAGATAGCTCCATTCGAAGCTCTTTATGGTAGGAGTTACAGACTCCAATAGGGTGGTTCGAAGTTAGTCAGGCTGCATTAGTAGGGCATGACTTGGTTTTCAACACCATAGAAAAGGTTCAGCTAATCAGAGAAAGTCTCAAGACAGCTCAGAGTAGTCAAAAATCATACGTAGATGTGCGTAGAAAGAATCTCGAGTTTGAGATAGGTGATTATGTGTACTTGAAAATATCTCCCATGAAGGGAGTGAAGAGGTTCAGCAAGAAGGGAAAGCTCAATCCTCGATATGTCGGTCCCTTCAAAATTCTAAGCGGCTTAAAAAAAGTAGCTTATGAGCTCAAATTGCCTTCTGATTTAGCTTCAGTCTATCCGGTCTTTCATGTCTCCTTGATTAAGAGGTGCATAGGTTATCCAGTAGTCATAGTCCCTATTGAGGGCATAGACATTCATAACTGTCTCTCCTATGAGGAAATTCCAATCGTAATCCTTGACTATCAGACTCGTAGACTGAGGAACAAAGAAATCCTTCTAGTCAAAGTTCTTTGGCAGAATTAGTCCATTGAGGGAGCTACTTGGGAAGTAGAAATAGACATGCGAACCAAGTACCCTCACCTCTTCTCCGCTAATTCAGACTCAGCCCAAACCCCAAGGTAATAGTTTTTCTTAAGCTTATTCAGTTTCATGTTCAGATTTTAGTTATAAACGTGGTATCAAATACCCTTGCATGTTTAGTCATATGTTTATGCATCATGTTAGTCACGTAATCATGCATCAGATATGCATTCTCATTATGAGAAACTCAACTTATTAATAATTCCAGTCATGTATTCATAATTCAGTTACTCATTAATCAGCTATGCACGTTCAGTATGATACATTCGGTTTATTAGTCATGACAGTCATGAAATTATATTTCAGTTGTTCATGTTCAGTATATACTTTGGTTTATCATTTCTCCCATCTCAGTCAGTCTCATTCGAGGATGAATATTCTCAAGGGGGAGATATTGTAAGACCCTACAAAATACTAAGCTTATATCAGTCCATTTATGCTCGTTAAGGGGTCCCATCTTAGAAAATTCTAGCTAAGTTTCCAGATTTAGTTTATTTTAGCCTTTGAAAGTTTGCAATCTTATTTTGCAACCTTAATATTCTTAAATATTCTATATTTTCCTGAATTCATAACCAGTAATGTCAGTAGGTGTTCCCGAACAAGTTTCAAAATTTTTGGAACTCATTTAGACCATGTTTGGAAGTCCAAAATAGTGGACCAAAGCGATCTTAGCGTGCCGCATCGCCCATCGTGTTGGTTAACATTGTTGCAGGTTTCCAGAGCCAAAAGTACTGAGGCTTGGCACAATTATGGCATCACATCGATGCCATTGACGCAACGCGTCTCTTAACGCATCGGTGCCCAGTTTTTAGTCATTAAATGACTGCGTCCTTAAGGGTAATTAGGTCATTTTCCCAGACCTTCATCCCTCTTTAAAAAAAATTTAACCTCTTTTGGCTAAATACATTCATTATTTCACAACTTCTCAAGAACAAGAAACCCTAGGTGATTAATTCCAAGTCAAGAATCTAAGCTCTCCTTCCCAATCTTCAAGAAATCGTCCAACCAGGTATGTAAAGTGTTCATCCAAGGAATCCTTTCTTCCTTGGAGCTGAAGAAACCTTTTTCAAAATTCAAATCTTTGAATTCCATGTTGTGGGTTTACTTGTACACTTGCCTATGTTGTGATACAATTTCCAAGTTTGAATCTTTATTGAATTCTCATGACATCATGTTAGTATGTGGATTGAAATCCTTAAAAATTGAAGTATTTGATATAGCCATCATGTATTAGTTGTCCAGTTATGCCCTAAAAACGGGTTATGCCTTCAATGTGTTCGTTAAAATGCCTAAGTGAATAAGAATTGTGTTCTATGACCTATTTTTGATCTATATGATGAACTCATGATGTAACCATATGTACAAATTGACTCCCATGCTAAAGCTATGACTTGTAATGATTTAGTGGAAAGCTCATTCGTGAAATTATGTTATGATAGCATGCATTCCTATTCATGTGTAAGCTTATGACATGCAAATACTTTATGGAAATCCCCAATGATTTTACTATGAATTGTTTACTATGGTCATGTGTCATGAACTATCATGTCTTGTCAGTTTTATGCTATTGAGTCCTGGGGGTACTTGTACCCAAAAATTTAGCTGTGTGCCTAGAGCCAGTGTTAATTTTCCAGACGCTCTCAGTCAAGCCATGATCAGTAGAATTCAGTCAGTCATGTGACTCAGGAAAACTCAGTAAATTCAGTATTAGTTCAGTAATCTTAGTCATGTTAACAGATCCCAGTAGTATTCCGTCAGTCAATGGAACTCAGTGAACTCAGTCCAGTCAATTCGGTATAATCAGTTCAGTATCTAATCAGATGGGAGTAGGATTCAGCACCGGGTGAGCCGAAGGATGGGAACTCACCTGCTAGTAGAGGGTATGATTCTTATAAGCGATCCTTCTATTTTATAACTACGTAGCAAGCTAGGTTGAGACATCAAACCTGTTAGATGAAGGCTGATGAGGTGGCTTAACCTATTAGATGAGGGTCCCACCGTTCTCTTTGGAGTACCTATTAGATGAGGGATCACTCACGGCTTGTCTTTACCATTGACGCAGTATTGACACCTTTCTAATTGGGGTTACAAATTGGACCCTAACTCGGTTATCTTATTTGGGGCATTGTTTTTTAGATGAATTCTCCCATAATTTCAGTTATAGAATTTGAACTGTCATATACAATCACTCAGCTCAGTAAATAACTCAGATAGTTCTTTAGATCTAGGACTGTCAAATACAATTATTCAATTCAGTACGAAACTCATCTAGTTCCATTAGAATCATAACTATCAGATACAGTCACTCAATTATCAGTTATGTCAGTTATCATAAATCCATGAGATCAATATTTAGACTCAATATTCTGAATTCTCATGTTTATGGTTACATTCATATGTTCTCATGTAAGTATTCTCATGCAGTCATGTTCATATCCTCAGTCAGTTATTATTGTTCATACATATGAACCCTTGCATTCAGCCTACTTCACTTGCATACAAGTACATTCAATTGTACTGACATATTTCTGCTATGGTGTTTTTATAATACCCTAAAATTCCACACTGAGACGTCACATGGTGCTTAGGGCTACACGTAGCCCCAAGCTAACCCTCGGATCCAGACACTACCTCAAGGAACTCAATTCAACAATAGTCATGCATAATAAAGAGATATATCACATCGGGTTCAAGAGAGATATTGGAGAATACTAAACTGTAAAACCAAAATTTATTGAATGGCTGTACATACCAACCCACTAGTCTAACAAAGGACCTATACATCAAAATCAAGGAGTCATTGGGACAAACCCCCAACTGACTCAAACAGTACTAAAATCCATAACAACCAAACGATATCACAAAAATATAGACACGGTCCTCGAACCATGAGGACCACCACTGAGGAAACATAGTTGAGGCACTCGAATATCTCTAACGTGGCTGCGGCTGAGTACCTGAACCTACATTATGATAAAATGTAGCCCATAAGAAAATATGTGGGTAAGCACTTTGGAATGTACTGAGTATGTGAGGGTTTATGCAACAAAGTAAATATCATCATCAATTTCATGAAAACAGGCATATGTACAATGATGGCTCACTTGTCTTGAGTTAGATTGAAACATACTTTTCATGATCTCATAGTAAATAAATCATATGATAAAAATCTCAAAAAAATCATCATAAGTAACGCAACTCTTCAACTAAAGACTTGGAGTGACTCGGTAATTCAAGAAACTCAACTCTTATGGACATGGAAGGTTTTTATAACCGACATAAACCATGTGAGCTACATGGAGTCCAACGTTTTTCCCTTCTAAGGAGAGAAACCCACATTGGCAGAGTGTCGTACTCTTGCCAGGGAGTACAACCTTAATTTAGTGATCACAATCTCATACTCGGACTTTGTCCCACAAATATCAATATCAATCCTATGGTGGCATATAGTTTCGTGGGAAATACCATATTTCCCGCTCAGTGCTAAATACTACTCCCAAACACAAGCTCAGAACGCGTTAGGAAATCCACCACAACTATCACAAGGGTCTATCATGAAGACCAAATCAAATTTTTTTCTCATTTATCAAATCTTAATCAATTTGTGGATTCCTAACTTGACTCAAATCAAATCAATCTTTATCAATATCAAAATGTATCAATTTATTAAATCATTACAACATCAATAACTTTGAGGAAATATCAAGACTCATTGTAACAACTCAATTTCATGAATCAATATACTCAATAATCCAATTTGTCATAAGGAAGCTTAGAGCTTGACACAAATCTTGAAAGCACTTAAAGCATCAACTCATGGTAGAAATATGAAATTCACAATATTAAATATCAAGTCGTAACTTGGGAATAGTAAAATAATCATGTGTAACAAAGCTTGAACAATTTATATTCTCATAATCTCATGATGAAGTAATTTGGGTATAAACCCACTTGAAAAATCATATGAATCCATAATAGAAATCAAAGCTTTGGGCACAAGAACGAAAGGATTACTCTTGTTCAAAACCACACATACCCAAATCTTTGAAATTGGATGAATTATAGTGCTTGAGACACTATCTGCACTTGTAATAAATGATTCTCGAAGCCCACACTATGAGGAACTTGATTCTTGAAGAAATCTTAAAGATTTATGGATGATTTTTGGAAGATTAATGTTCTTGAATTAAACCCTAGATATTTTTCTTAAGAGAATTGAAAGAGAGAATGAAGAAATTAGGGTTTGAATAGGGATTCTCATATATATAGGGGCCTCCCAAAAGATGGAAAAAGACAAAAATACCCTTACAAAAACATTCATAAATTGCTGGAAAAAAATAGCTGACGACATTTATGACAAGTCGTCAGACTTGTGATAAGTCATCACGAAATGTCGTCACAAAAGGGTGGAATTTATGATTTTCTACCTAAGGCTAACGAACTTTTGTGACAAGCCATCAGACTTGTGACAAGTCGTCACAAAATGTCATCACACTGCTTCCAGGCTGACACACTGGAGTAAAATAGACATAACTTTTTGCTCTGGTATCGGATTGGGTGAATTTGGTACCGTTGGAAAGCTAATTCAATTATCTATCTGTTGGTGGGTCATGAGCTCACAAATTCTCAGTGTAACAAGAGATATGCTCGTTTGAAGTTGACTATGCCAAAATCTTTCTCAAGAATTCAATCGGTAAGGGATGTTTTGATTCACCCAATCGCTAGGACATCTTTAAGGCCTTAATACACATCACCTTTGTTCAGAAAACAACCAAAGCACTATAATTTATTTCTCATAAGCTTGAGTCGTGGTTGTACTATCGGTTAGAGTTCTCGGGGTATTACAGTTTTATACCATAGGTTTCAAAGGACGAGCTCCAGAGCATTCTTAGCAGACTAGACGTTCAGCAGATAGACTAGTAGTGAGTCCTGATCATTCAAGGATGTTCTATCATTTCAATATCTTTAATACGTAGTTATTTCAGTAGTTTGAGTTAGTTGGGGTCATGTCCCATCAACTTCTTATTCTGACAGTTTAGAGGCTTTCAGACTATATTATGTTCCGACAGTTTTATTTTAAAAAAGACTTGAATTGGGATGAATTGGGTAGATATGGTCAACCAATCCATGATGACCCAAACTCTATTAGAATAATAAGAAGTACAAGGTAAACCAGTTACAAGGTCTATGGTAATCTATTCCCACTTCTACTCGAGAATGGATAACCTCTAAAGCGATCTGCCAGACCTCAAATTATCATCTTTTACCTAATGGAAACATAGGCCACAAGCTACAAAATCTGCTAAATGTCTCGTCAAACCACCCCACCAGTAATGCTGCCTCAAATCATGATATATTTTAGTTATTCCTACATGGATTGAATACCTAGAACAATGGGTCTCTTCAAAATCAATTTAATCTAATAACACACTCTCAATACACAAACTCAACCTCCAATCCTCAAAATGACATTTGAATCAAGTAAGGCTTGCTTAGCCTCATCACTCTACACCTAATCTCGCATCGATATGAAACTTGAATCATCAAACAGATGAGCCTGAATCTTCTCCATTAAAGAAGACCTAGCCTCCACAAATGCCAAAACACACACACACATTAAAATATCAAGCCTAACTATCTGGTTAGCTAAAGACCAAACATCCAAGGCCAAAGTCCACTCATGGGCCAAAAGATATGCAAAAGTACCCATGTTATTAAACTTTCAGCTCAAGGTATCTACAACTACATTAGCCTTTCCTGAATGATAGAGAATAGTCAAGCCATAATCCTTAAGCAACTCAAGAAAAAAAAGTTGCCTCAGATTAAAATCTCACTGGGTGAAAAACTACTGAAGTCCTTGAGGATCCAAGAAAATCTAACAATGACTCCACACAAGAAGTGCCTCTACAACTTTAAAGAAAAAACAACCATGCGCACCTCCAAATCTTGGGTAAGGTACTTCTTCTCATGGGGCATCAACTGACAAGAAGCATACGTGATTATCTTACCCTCTTGCATTAACACATCACTTAATCTAATGCCTATAATATCATAAAATATGGTAAAACCGATGCCTTCCTTAGTCAAAGTCAATATAGTAGAGGATGTCAATAGATCCTTAAGATTTTGAAAGCTTGCCTCACAAGAATCAGACCATTTAAATGAAATCTTTTTATAAGTCTACTTGGTCAACAGAGCTACAGAAGATTAAAAAACCCTTCACAAAACATTAGTGGTAAATTGACATGCTAATAAAACTCTGACCGTCAGTAGGCGAAGTAGGCCTAGCCTAATCACGAACCACCACAATATTCGTTGGATCAACAATAATACCTTTCTTAGTTACCGCATGACCTAAGAAAGAGATAGACTATAATAAAAACTCACACTCAGAGAACTTAGTATATAACTTCTCACCCCTTAATGTCTAAAGCATAAAAAGCAAATGCTCCTTATGATAGGCAACACTCTTGGAATAAAACAAGATACCATATGAAAATACTATAATGAAGGGGTTGAGATATGGTTAAAATACTTGGTTCATCAACTCCATGAACGTGACTAGGGTTTTGTCAACCTAAACGACACACTAAGAATCATGAGAATTATACCAAGCCCAAAAATCTATCTTCAAAATTTCCAAAGCTCTAATCCTTGACTGGTGATACCCGAATCTCATATCAATTTTCAAAAACACTGAAGCGCTTTGATGCTAGTCAAAAAAATTATCAATACGAGGAAGAGCATGTTTATTATTGACCTTTTACCTTATTTAATTGTCAATAATCAATACACATACATATATAACCATACTTTTTCTTTACAAATAATATAACCACACCCTAAAGTGATATACTAGGTCGAATAAATCCCTTATCCAATAACTCTTGCAATTGATCCTTAAATTCATTCAACTTTATTAGGGCTATCCTATAGGGGGTATAGAAATGGTCTTGGTGCATGATTCAACATTAATAGTAAAGTCAATATCATGATTCAGTGGAATACTAGGCAAGTTCATGGGGAAAGCATTCACGAACTTATGAACCATACGCTTAGAATCCTAAGTAAGAGATATGGCAACTCTACTATCACGAATATGAGACAAATAAAATAAACATGCCCACTCAGCCAAATGACAAGGTGATATATATGATATAACTCTTTTGAAACCCAAATAAAGTGAACCACACCCTTCTAAGCTATAGAACACTCGGTGAAACTAAAGTCATGGTCTTTGTATAACAATCTAGGACAACATAGTAAGGAGCCAATTAATCCATACCCAAAATAATGTCTAAAACAACCATATCTAAAAAAAGCAAATCTACCCAAGTCTCACATCTCACAAAAGTTACAACACAGGATTGGTACACGCGATCTAGTACTAAAGAGTCTTCTACCGAGTTAGATACATAAATAGGCATGGCAAGAGGCTCACAAGCATAATCAAAACCCAAAGAAAAATATGCAAACACATAGGAGAAAGTCAATATAGAATTAAATTACACAGATGCTAATTTCAAAAAAATAAGAACGATATCTGTGATAAAACCTTTGGAGGCCTTTGCCTCTAGTATGAAGGGTATAACATAGCATTATATATGACCACAACCTAGCTAAACATCCCCACGGCTACCTCTATGGGCTCCACTACCTCAACCTCATTCACCTTTAGTAGAGCCCCTACCTCTCAAAGCTAAAATAGAAGTAGCTCTGAACACTTAACAAGGATGGTCCTTGGACAAGTGTCTAGTCTTATTACTCACATAACAACCTCAATGGCCTGAATTAGTTGAGAAAGGTATGACTAGATTGGAGTAGCCACTCGGTACTGTTAAACTACAAAACTCACTCCCTGAACTCTGATCTTGGGTGTATTTATATGCCCAAGTATCATAATTTACCCATATTTTAGCTAATTTTTGAGAATAAAGTGTCTAGTTCTTATGTTTTAACTCTACTTTGATGTAATTGAGCTAACCAATGTGATTAGCATGATTTCAGGTATTAATGAGGTAGATGGAGACATAATGGCACTATGCAATACAAATGGCATATGACACAAGAGAAAGTAGTGGTCTGGGCCAAATTTGATGCTTAAAAACTATATCCATGACTAATTTGTCATATAGAGTTAGTCCAGGGACTTAGAAGGCAATTATGAGAAAATAGAGTATTAAAAGACTTGATGCTGAATTTTTATTCATTTTATTGAATTTTGTATTATTTTGAGAGAGAGGAGTGGAGGCTGAGAGAGAAAGGAGGATCAACTTCATCTTGTTCACGTACTATTCCATCAAGATGCTTTTTTTTTGACGTTTTGGTATGACGAACACTATTATTTTGACTCCTTCTTTGTTTATGAGTAGCTAAGCTTATTTGTTAGGGTTATGGAAACCTTGTAGTATATTATCTATTTCTATGGGTTTTGAATTCATTATGTGTTGATTTACTTATATAATACTCTCTTTGTTATGATTGAATTCTCGTGGTTGCAAACATAGAGGATGTGCCTTAAAACACAACTTATTCAAAAGAAAGGTTGATGTTCGGAAAAGAGAGTAGTGACAAGAAAATAGGATTTCCAACCCCTATTTCATATGTTAGTGCCTTAACAGGATTAACTACTTGAAGATTTCATATTGTTTTCGTAAACACTTTTGATTCGAGATAAATTGAAGTGAATTAATCCTTGATAGTTGAGAAACACTAGGATTATGTTATTGAAAAAAATATGTTTCTCTATAAGCATGATGCATGTATGAATTCATAAATCCAATAGTTAGATAGTATTGAAAACTACAAGGTGGATATAACCCTAGCTTGCCATTTCTCTGGATTCAAATACTACACATATCTCATCTTGTTAATCTGAAACTACAAATTTGTTAATTACCGAAACCCCCATTTTATCTGTTTGTATCATTTGTTTGAATTCAACTTGTAGCTATAGTTTCAACCTAGTTTAATCGCCACTCACATTGTTCCCTGTGGATTAGACCCCGACTCCAAAGTTGGGTAAATATATTGACGACGACCACCTTTCACTAATTTGAGGTGTAAGTTAAGAGTTTTCAAAAATGGTGTCGTTGTCGGGAAAAAATTTGGCGTATTAAGTTTGTTTGGAATTTTAACTTACTTTCTTGAATTCAAACTAGTAAATATTAGTCTAGTTTATTTATTTTTATTTTTATTTTCTTTTATTGTTATTGTTCTCACACCTTTCTTTAGATGTCAACCTGGATAGATGATTTTTGGCGTAATGATGATTGTTATGACGATTCTTGTGATTATTGTGAGGGATCACATTATGAGGCATATTGTCCATATTTTGATGGAGCTTTTACATGGTGTTCATCTTGTGGTCAAACTGATCATTCTAAGGAAATGTGTACTGCCACGATTCAAGTAGACAAATTGATGAAATACATTTTAGAGAATCAAGAACAGTTGTGGGCAGAGCTGAAAGAGTTACCACTGTCATCATGTCAACAACGGCTAAATGAAGAAGAATATGATGAGGACATTTGCCAATTTATGGACAAAACACAAGAATTATAGCCACTCGATTGTCATCTTGAACTTGAGATTGATATTAAAAAGGTGAAAAAAGTGAGTGTGTAGCAGATAGTGTAAATTTTGAAGTAGAATCAATTGGAACTCACTCAAAGCATTTTTCCACATTATCTTTAGATGATATCTTATCTGTGGAATCATCTAAAATAGTGGAAGATTGTGAAGATTAGGAACAAAAATCCTACATTCTTTATTTTACACTTGATAAGCAACATAAAAACACACCTCACTTTAAGGCTGAATTGTTTACCATGCTAAATCCATTATTCGGCTTTTTAATCTTTATACCACCAACCTATGAGCGACGTAAAAAGATGGATGCTAAGTTGGGGGTAAAATTCATATCCTCAAGGTGGAGGAAAAAGTTGATTTGGATCATGCCACGATATTAAATCAGGCGTTGCATGGGAGGCAACCCATGATTTTATTTTCATCTTATCATGTTAAATAAAAATGAAAAAATAAGAGTCGAGCCACGACCAAAACTACGGCGCTTGGTGGGAGGCAACCCATCCTTCTAATCATTTTTAGTTATTTTTGGTTAAGTGTAGGTTCATGAAGTGCTAAGGAGATGAATGGTACCAAATTTAGTTTGGAATTGAGCTATGTCAACGGAGGTAAGTTTAGGAGAACTAGGAGCATTACAGGTAAGTTGGAGTAGTCAATTGTTAAGGTTCGAGTCATGATTCATATTAGAGTTGTGCCCCAAACTAAATTGATCCGACCCCAATAGTTTCATGGTGCGACTTACTTTTTGTGACTTTTATGAAGATCTGTGGTGGTAGCGTAATGATCGGGCCGATAGGCCCGATCCCAGAGCCCACCACTGACCTCGATGGGGGTGTATGGGTTCCCACTACCTCATATGAAAAATGTTATGCATAGTGTTGGATTTTAAGTGTATTATTGGGTGTGGCGCTCAATTTCACTTGAATCTTGCTTGGTAAGGGCATTATTTTGCACTTAGCATAGGTGCATTGCTTCATACCAGGAAAAACGAGGGCATGTGTGCATCGCACACCTTTATGTATGCAACCAAGAGTACGCCGCACATCCCATCGCACATGCTCATTGGATCAACTAGGCGATGAGCAATGTGCCACACACCTTGACGTGTGCGATATGTAGTGCGTCGCCCACTTCTTCGCATAGGCTCACTGTCCCAACTGTGCGAAAACATATGCGATGCATACTTTGAAGTGTGTGATAAGATATGCATCGCACACCTTTAAAATGTTAGCCTTAAATCCGACTTTAAATTGGGTCCACCCAACCCGAATTTCATCCTTTAAATAGCCATAGCACCCTAAATCCCCAAATTTTCTCTTACTTCACCACAAAACTATGCCTTCAACATACTCTTTGTCCCACAAGCTCCTTCACCACTTTTAAAACCCAAGAACATCCACTCACTTTCTTCAATCTTTTATCTTCAAGGTAAGTAAGTGTTCTTTCTTAATCCTTAGGTGTTGTGACTTTATATTGTAGTTATTAATTGATCTCTTGAGAATTATGAATTAAATTCTTGCCATGACTATATTGTGAAAGTGATGGTGTTTTGTATATCTTGATATGGTTGAAAGTGTAGGGTATGATTTTATTCAAAAAGTGTTTCATTGAAATAGAATTGGGGAAATTAAAATGATTGAATTGTATTGTGACTAACGTGGTGCATTATGTTATAGTCTACATCGGCGAAGTCTGAGTACCTGGTAAAAACACTTAATTAGCTTATACTAACAAATTTAATGTAGGGGTGGTGACTTCACCCACCCCATCTTAATTATAGTTAGTTTGATGATGTGTGGCTGACATGGATGGTATGGACGATATGATGAATACAGGAAACATGGCTCCGAGGATGATCTCAATGCAGGTGGCATGACTCCTAATGTGTATAACGAGTACAACTATCCAGGTTCTTTATCTTGTTATTTATACTAGGGACAGTGTTTTGCTTAAGTGTGGGGTGACTAGTTGCTTTACTACTTGTTTTGTAAGAAAATAGTACCTTCTCCTCAGTATACTTCTATGATAGGATTAGTTATTTTGTTTATTTTGTTTCTTGCTAGATACGTGTTTAATTTAGTCATAGTTAGGTGCTTTTCTCAATGATGGATGAATAAAGACCGCTTAAGGGAAAATTAGTCATTTGTTGCATATAACTGTTCTTGTGGATCACATGACATTATAACATAAGTATTTGATGGATCAATATATCTGAAACACCTAGGCTCTAGTTGTGACTCTTGTTGTGATGATTGGTTTTATTTGAATTCATTTAATTATTGGGTCGAGAATCTATAAGGATCCTAATTAAGTTGACCATGTGCAATGAGTGTGTAAGATTTTTGTATATTCCTTGTTGCAATTGATGCTAGAACTTGCCTGGTGTGTGTGTAAAGCAAAATAAAGATTGTGAGTTTAGGAGATGATTTAGGCATTTCTTTAACAACCACTGTTCATACCTTCTTTTTACCTACCTTTGTACATTATCTTAGCTAGCCCCGTTGAGCCTTTAGCTTGTTCTTTATTAGCCTCATATGTATCCTAATCCATTCTTTAATTGCCCGTAATTTGATCCAAAAGCTCCTAAGCGCTGTAATATAAAACGAGTTTGAAAAAAGGGTGAAATTGATGCCCCAAAGTCTAGTTATTGGCATGCGAAATTAGTGTGGATGGGAGTAGCAGGATTTGTTGAAAAAGTTTCAAATTTTAGTTCGAGCGTGTTACAATGAACCTATTTTGGCCCTGGTCCTTCTTGGACATTGTGCACTTTAACTAAGACAAATAGCTTAAGTTGAGGGTGGCTATCATAGGGGTGTGTAACGTAAAATAGGTGTAAAAAAAATTTTTTTAAAAGAGTTGCATACTCCTACCATAGTGTATCAATTGAGTTTAATGAGATGGGGTGAAAATAAAAGATTTGGGTAGATAAAAGTAGTGTAAATCAGTTGTTAGAAATTGGTCATTAGTTGCATGATGTAGTGTATTAAAGCGCTTAGGGGAGATAGTCACTATTTCTGGCCAAAATAGTCCTACCTATTCCTTTAGCCTGCATTAGAACCCGTAAAAGACCTATTTTATCCTAATCTTAGCATTCTGATATTAGTGGAGCATTACACTAAGGGCAAGCATATGGTCATTAGTTGTAATTTGAGAATTCCTTATGAGAGTGAGTGCAACTTGGTTCTTATACCCATATTGTTAGGAATTGCCTGATTGTGAGTGATTATGGGTAATTTTCTTGTTGTGAGGGCACATGGTTGATGAAGGTTTGGTAATTTATATGATTTCTTTGCTTAAACGGTATGCATGAATTTTCCAACTTAATGAGTCTATTCTTGAGGGTAGGTTGTCTCTAGTAATGATTCATGAATCTACTTCTTGTTCATAATTATTGTGTGAGCCTATTTGAGCAATTTTTTTATCTGTAGGTGTTAAGACTTGTGTAGTATGCATAAATGAATAAGTTGTTTGAGGACGAACAAAGCTTTAAGTGTGGGGTGGTGATCTTGGGTGTATTTATACACCTAAGCACCATAATTTACCCATATTTTATCTAAGTTTTGAGAACAAAGTGTCTAGTTCTTATGTTTTAACTCTACTTTGATGTAATAGAGCTAACCAATGTGATTAGCATGATTTCAAGTATTAATGAGGTAGATGGAGACATAATGATACTATGGAATGCAGATGGCATATGACACAAGAGAAAGTAGTGGTCTGGACCAAATGTGACGCCTAAAAACTATGTCTATGACTAATTTGTCATTTAGAGTTAGTTTAGGGACTTAGAAGGCAATTATGAGAAAATAGAGTATTAAAAGACTTGATGCTGAAGTTTTATTCATTTTATTGAATTCTGTATTATTTTGAGAGAGATGAGTGGTGGCTTAGAGAGAGAGGAGGAGCAACTTCATCTTGTTCACGTACTATTCCATCAAGACGATTTTCTTTTGACGTTTTGGTATGATGAACACTATTATTTTGACTCCTTCTTTATTCATGAGTAGCTAAGCTTATTTGTTAGGGTTATGGAAACCTTGTAGTATATTATCTATTTATATGGGTTTTGAATTCATTATGTGTTGATTTACTTATATCATACTCTCTTCGTTATGATTGAATTCTCGTGGTTGCAAACATAGAGGGTGTGCCTTAAAACACAACTTGTTTGAAAGAAAGGTTAATGTTCGAAAAAGAGAGTAGTGATAAGAAAATAGGATTTCCAACCCCTATTTCATATGTTAGTGCCTTAACAGGATTAACTACTTGGAGATTTCATATTGTTTTCGTAAACACTTTTGATTTGAGAGAACTAAAGTGAATTAATCCTTGATGATTGAGAAACACTACGATTATGTTATTGAAAACAATACGTTTCTCTATAAGCATGATGCATGGATGAATTCGTAAAGCCCATTGTTAGATAGTATTGAAAACTACAAGGTAGACATAACCCTAGCTTGCTATTTCTCTGGATTCACATACTACACATATCTCATTTGTTTGAATTCAACTTGTAGCTAAAGTTTCAAACTAGTTTAATCGTCACTCACATTGTTCCCTGTGGATTCGACCCCGAATCCAAAGTTGGGTAAATATATTGAAGACGACCGCCTTACACTAATTTGAGGTGTAAGTTGAGCGTTATCAAACTCTACAAGGCTATATAAATAAGTCTACCATGATATCTACAAAAACCTCTAGAATCCCTACTTTGAGAAGTGTATCTTCTAAACTCTCCCAGACGTTGTAACCCTTTGGTTTACTCCTTGATATGCTCAAATAATACCATCAATCATCTTAGAATGATCCACTATACTTTGAAATAATGCTTCAAACACTACCATTTGAGATGTAGCCAGCTGAAGAGAAATATCCATCTCTTTCATGAAATGTTTAATCTTCTCAAGTTTTATAGCAATGTTGGCATAAGAATATATATACAAGGAATGGAAGTACACCTCATAATCTGTAACTAACATGAAGCCCTACTCCAGGTGATCAAACTCAACCTTTTTCTATTATCTTAGAGTGTGAGGCACAAACTTCTCCAAAAAAGACTTAGAAAATTGATCCTTAGTTATCTCAGGAGAATTGAGAGGTTTACAACCAATAAGTGACCTCCACTAATATCTAGTGGCATCCTTTAATTGATAAGTGATATATGTAACACCATGCTACTCAAGAGACCCCGATTATACAACTTTTCATGATAGTCGATCAAGAACTCATAGGCATATTTTCATATAACTCTACTGAACCTAGGAGGACCTAAATGAGTGAACCTCATAAACCTTTTTTAATCCTCAAAAGACATAATTACACTCATAATAAGATACGGTATAGTGAATCTGGCTAGTGAGATTCTACCTAAAAAGGCAACATAGATAAAGGAGAAACTCCCTACCTTAGAATATCATACTCAAACACTTGTTATAAGGAAGGAATAACACTCAGAATCTATCTAGTATCAGAAGAAAAATTAGGTATTATAGGAGGATCCACTCTCGAGAATAGAGAAACACCATAAGTAGACCCTGGCATAGATGGAGGTACAATACTCAGAGCTAGAGGAATACAACACACACTCAAAAGAGCAGCCTCTAAATGGGTAAATAAGTAAATTAATAGCCCCTCCAAGACTGGGTAGAAGAACTTGGTATAACCAAAGTAGGACCCATCTCTCTAACATTCTCAAACAAGGCTTAGGGAAGAGTCATTTAGCTCTATTTCTATATGGGGAAGATCCACGTTTCTATCTACTAACACAAACCCATCCAAGATTTACAACTTGCTCTCTAGATGGGCTATCTCCTCAGATAAAGGCTCAAAATCTCTAACCTCATGAGATCTAGTCTTCACCATTTGTACAAAAAGAGTGAAATATAACTTAGAACATAAGGTATGAATAAAATCCATATGATAGAGAAAAAAATAATGTAAATATCCTAAGGACATCTTAAAGCCTCTTGAAGATAGATACAGACATCTATGTACCGATCTGTGAGACAATATTAGACACCCCATTCTTATACTATTAAGACCAATTAACCTAGATCTGATATAAATTATTCATGACCTAAATACAAAGGGTCATGATGACACTTGTCGCAACAAGCCTTGACAAGTAAGCTTATCACCCAAACTGCTATGGAAAAGAAAGAAATACTAAAACCTAAGGTAAGGCTTTTAGAATAAAACCAAACAACACATATACAATAATGGAGTAAACATACGTGACTAACATACTATAAATCTCCTAAATTCTGGTGTCATAGTGTTAGAACAAACTAAATATATCTCAAAATAAAATATATAACTGAAGTGACCCATTTGGGATATTTTTTATTCTAGATGATGTGCCTATAATGTGTATTTATATGCTTTATTTTCTGCTTTCCTCAAGTATCCTATGTTACATAATGATTACAAATGGATCATACTCACCCATACTATGCCCTTTCTGTGTAGATCCAGGCATGAGTGCGCCACATGATAGTTGATTCGGGTGGTGTTTGGAAAATTTTTAAAGTAGCGTCCATCCTATGCTCGTAGAGTTGATCTACCACTTCTTCTTGTTTAGTTTATGTATTATTTTTATATTCAGAGCTAGATTATATTCCTTTTGGACTATCGGTTATATATTTTGATTTTGAGATATATTTAGTCAGTTCTTACACTATGACACAAGAATTTAGGATATTTATAGTATCTTTGTCATGTATATTTATGCTATTATTATATATGTATGGTTTGGCTTTATTTTAGAAGCCTTACCTTAGGTTTTGGTATTTTTCCTTGTTTATAACAATTTGGGTGAAAGGATTACTTGTCAAAAGCTTAATGCGATATGTGCCATCATAACCCTTGATTTTTGGGTATCGAAAAATTACCATTAGTTCAACAAAGTTCATTGGTTTCATCAGTGTAACAATAGGATTTTTAGTAGAGTATCATGGATCGATACGTAGACATCCATTTCTATCTTCTAAAGACTAGAATAAACTCCCTTATTTTTTCCTTATTATGAGGATTCTTTCTTACCTGATGTTTTAAATCATATTTTACACTATTCTATGTAGATGGTGTGACTAGATCCTATGAGGTTACAAACTCTGAGCCATTATTTAAGGAGAGAGCTCAGTCTACAGTGCGAGTTATGTGTCACAAACTGTCCTAAGGTAGTGGACATGCATGAGGATCTACCCAATTAGTGCCTTTCCCCTAATCCACAGGTTGATTGTACTAGAGATATGAGAGCTACTCAGGTTACGTATAGTTCTTCTACCCTAGTCTTGAAGGTGTTATTAGTTTGTTTGTTGACCTATTAGGAGGGTTATTCCTTTGGGTGCACCTAGTGTTCCTCCATCTCTGAGTATTATACCTCTATTTATGATATAGTCTGCCTTTGGTGTTCCTCTAGTTCTGAGTATGTATCCTTTAGTGGCACTTATATCTACATATGGTACTCGACAGACTCTGAGTGTGGTTCTTCCTTTTGTGCTAGCAACTGAGTATGGTATTTTGAGATCAGGATTTCAGCCTTTATATATGTTACCCCCTCAGGTGGTATCTCAACCATCAAGATTCACTATACCTCCCATTATTATGAGTACAGTTATGTCTTCTGAGGATTAGAGGAGGTTTAAAAGATTTATTTATTTGGGTTAATTCAAATTTAGTGGTGTTATAGGAGAGGATGCCTTTGATTTCTTAATTGATTATTGTGAGAAGTTGCATAAACTTAGTTTGTTTAAGTTTCATAGGGTTGCATACACTACTTAAAAGAGTATAAATGTAATTAGGGATTGGAGGAGGTAAATTGTTTGTTCCAAACCTCTTGGTTTGTCAGAGATATCATGGGATCAATTTTCTAAGACCCTTTGGACATGTTTGCAGAATATAGTTTAAGGAATCAGATGAGAGATAAGTTTGATCACTTGGAGAGGGATCCATGACTGTTTAAAAGTATGAAACATACTTTATTTCCTTGTCTAGATCTTTTTATTCTTTTATTACAACTAGGTTTAAGTAGATTTAGTAGTTTGCGAAAGGGTTGGATATTTTTCTTGAGATTGATAATACTTAGATGGTAGTTTTAAGGGCATCGTTTTAGAGTATAGTTGATTATGCTAAGATAATTGAGTTTATTGTTTGAGTGTCTAAGGGATGTGCTAAGAGTGTGTGGCGTCAGGGCGAGAGGTCACATTCCTTAAGAAAAAGATTCTATAGGTTTCCATGGGTATCATAGTAGACCTATACAAGAAGACTTATAGGATTTAGGTTGTGGGTTTTCAACTTCAGCAACTTCGGGTGGTCATTCTTGCTCAGTTGTACCTCCCCTATTGAGTTAGGCGACAAGGTTTGCTTTATCTATGATAAGGCTTGCCATTTGGCCAAAAAATGTCCATATTATGTCTTCAGGCCTAATTTTATATAGCTGGTGATAGGTAGAGGTAGTATTTCCTGTAGTGGTGGCTGCAGGGATACTTATTCAGGTGGTGGAGATGGATATAGCTATGATATACCTACAAGACCAGCGACAGAGGATTCTAACGTTGTTATCACATATATCATTATAATTTATTTTAGATCTGTATTGGTGTTCTGTGATCCATGATCAACTTTATCCTATGTGTCTGCATATTTTACTTCAGGTTTGATTCTACTAGTGAGACTATTCCCATGACTATTTGTGTATTTTTTCCTATAATAGACTATCTAGTGCTAGATTGGGTATATCGATCTTGTGTTGTGACCCTTGCTTGGTGTGATACTTAGGTTAATATGATATCGTAGATATGGTAGATTTTGATGTCATCTTTGGTATGGGTTGGTTATCTCCTTACCATATTGTACTAGACTTTTATGCTAAGACCATGATCATAGCTTTGTCGGGTGCACCAAGGATAGATTTTAAGGGAGTTCTTTATTCGGGTCCCAATAGAGTTATAACTTTCCCTCAACCTCATAACTTTGTTGAGAGAGGACATTTGTCGTATTTGGCCCATATCCATGACATTTGTATTGTTTCACCTCCTTTATTGGATTCTATTCATATTGTCTATTAGTTCATGAATGTTTGACCTATGTATATGCCAGGTATGCCTCTGAATCAGGATATTTACTTTCCTATATATATTGAGTAGGGCACCAAGACTATTGTTATTCTTCCTTATAAGATGGCCCTTATACAGTTAAAAAAAATGATTAGGTATAAAAGTTATTGGATAAGGTATTTATTATACCTAGTACATTACCTTGGGGTGTGCCTGTCTTGTTTGTAAAGACAAACAATGGGCCTAAGCATTAATGTATGGATTATTTGCAGTTGAACAAGGTAGATGTTTAAAATAATTATTATCTTCCTCATATTAATGATTTATTCTATCATCTTTAGGGTGCTTTGGTGTTTTTGAAGATTCATTTGAGATTTGGGTATCACTAGTTGAGGATTGGAGCTTCATGTGTCCCAAAGACAATATTTAAAACTTGGTACAATTATTATTAGTTCTTCATTATGTCCTTTCGGACGACCAATGCCCCAGCTACATTCATGGAGTTGATGAATCATGTATTTTAATAGTATCTAAACTCTTTTGTCATTGCTTATATGGATGATATCTTGGTTTATTAAATGAGTAAGGCGGATCATTAGTATTATATGTGGATTGTACTCCAGAGATTGAGAGATAAAAAGTTGTATGCTAGGTTCTCCAAGTGAGAGTTTTTGTTGGAGTATATATCTTTTGTTGGGTCCTGTGGTAACCAAAGAGGGTATTATGATCGATTTATACAAGTTTACAGAGGTTTGTGATTGGGCTATTCCTACTTATCCTATTGAGGTTTGGAGTTTTTTTAGTTTAGTAGGTTACTATTGATTCTTTGTTAAGGGTTTTTTTATCTATTGCAGCTCTGTTGACCAAGTTGACTTAGAAGAAGATTTCCTTTTAATAGTTTGATACTTGTTAGGAGAGCTTTTATAAGCTCAAGGATTTATTAGCATCAGCTCTTATCTTGACTTTGCAACAGAGAACGTGGATCAGACTTTTGTGATACTTCTTGTGTTGTGTTAGGTATTGTGTTAATGTAGAAGTGTAAGGTGATTATATATGTTTCTCATCAGTTGAAGCCCCATGATAGGAATTACCCTACCCATGTTTTGGAGTTTTGTACGGTTGTATTTTCTTTGAAGTTGTGGAGGCACAACTTGTATGGACTCCATTATGAAATTTTCTAAGATCACCGTAGCCTTCAATATTTTTTAACCATGCAAGATATTGATATGAGAAAGTATCATTGGTTTGAGTTTCTTAAGGACTATGACCTGACTATTCTCTATCATCCAAGAAAGGCTAACGGGGTTGTGGATGCCTTGAGCCAAAAGTCATCTAGTATGGGTAGCTTGGTTCATCTTTTGACCTAGGAGAGGCCTTTGGCCTTAGAGGTTTAGTCTTTGGCTATCCAGATAGTTAGGCTTGATATTTTGACACGTGGGTGTGTTTTAGATTTTGTGGAGGCTAGGTCATTCTTGATGGAATGAATTTGGGCTCATCAGTTTGATGATGTTGGGTTGAGAGTAATTCGAGATAAGGTGTTAAGTGGAGAGGCTACGGAGCCTCACTTGATTCATATGATATTTTAAGGATTGGAGGCCGAGTTTGTATACTACGAGTGGATGATTGGGTGAAATTGATTTTTGAGGAGGCTCATTGTTCTAGGTATTTCATCCATACAGAATTAACTAAAATATATTATGATCTGTGACAGCACTACTGGTGGGGCGGTATAAAGAAGGATGAAACAAATTTTGTAGCTTATTGCCTATGTTGTCAGCAGGTGAAGGTCGACCATATGAGGCCTGGTGTTTTGCTTCAGAGGTTACCCATTCTTAAGTAGAAATGGGGTCAGATCACTATAGACTTCATGACTGGGTTACTTTATACTTCTCGTGGTTCTTATATTGTTTGAGTCATATTGGATTGATTGACCAAATATGTTCATTTTATTTCTATTTAAGTTTCTTTCAGTATAGAGTAGTTATCCCGTATCTATATTCTTGAGATAGTTTTTTTCATGGTGTACCAATGTTTATTATCTCAGAAAGAGGTTTAGTGTTAACATCTCACTTTTGGAAGACTTTCCATGATGAATTGGGTACCATAGTTTATCTTAGCATAGCATTTCATCCCCATACTGATGATCAGTCAGGGTAGACTATTTAGGTTTTGGAGAATATGCTTTGCATATGTGTTGTGGACTTTAAGGGTCAGTGGGAGCAGTGATAAGTGGTGAATTAACCACTTATTTACGTCTAAAAGTGGTGCACACTACTATTATTTAAGGTATGAGTGAGATACATTTGTGAGTTGAACAGACTAATTTCCACATTTTGTAGGTATACAAGTGATGAGAAAAAAAGATGTAAAATTGAGCTTAAAAGGAACAAAAAAAAGAAGAGAAGTGTAAAAGCTAGAAGACTCTGGACAGGAATAAGGCTCAGTTACCACAATCGTTGTCTAGCAGCGATCTCAGCTAGTCAACTTTGGTCAACTTCTAGCAATCACGAGGATCTGGGGCATTCGTGGTGGCTATGATCGCGGGCAAGATATCGCGATCGCAACAATGAAGGTTTATGGAAGAGGGGAAAAATAAAATTTTGCACAGCTGGTTCCAAAGCTAAATACGAGGGCGGAAATCCACTCACTTGTGTTGTGGAGCTTTGAAATTGAACTGGAGACTTTGTAAAACCCTACCAAATTAAGGAAATTTAGTGTTGTTAAGTTTTCAATTAATTTATGTTGCAATTGAAGTGGATATTGGATTATTATTGTTTGCAGAATTTAATGGAAGCATTGAACCATCTATTTTGTAGATTTGTCTTTCCTAACTTCATGAGTAGCTAATTAATTTATCTTGGGATTATATTGAACTAGATGGTAAATATGTGTGGGTTATGATTTATTATTATAGATTCTTAGTCATTGATTGCGAGTTTCACTGTTGCTTTCTTGACTTAGTTTAGATTTGTTGGTGAAAACCCCAAATTCCCAAAATGGATTTGTCGGTGAACATCCCAAATTCTCAAAAGCTCACATCATCCTTGAAAGAGGGATATGAGTGAGCTTTTGGGATCCTTTATTATACTTGAAAAAGGGATATCGGCGACAATGCAATAGTGAACAATAGTAGATGTATCTTATTCTCTTTTCACTATCTCGGAGATAAGGGTGGATTAAGGACTAGCTATATTCTAGGGCATCTTCCAAGAAATTGGGATGCCCAATTGAGGTATTAGGTGGTTATGCTTGCCAGATCTATGAGGTATCCAAAAGGATCCATGAATGATAATCTTGAGGGTGGATTGAAAGATTTGCCTTAATTTCTCTTGACCTAGCCTACCCACATAATTGATGACTAGAATTTGCATGAAATTATCATAACCCATGCATTATTTTCCCCTACGTAGACATAATCCCATGACTTACCCCATATTAAAATCTCAACCACAATTGTTTCTTTAAGTTGGTAGTTTGATTTGTGTTTGATCAAATACTTCCTAAACCAATCCCCCTATTTTAATTTATGCATTTTACTTTGTTTACATTATGGGCATACACTTAGATGCCATCAACAACTATAGGTCCTGAGGACTAGTCTCACTCTTTAAGGATTCGACTTCAACATGAGTTGAGATTTATTGACAATGACCGTCCTATATAAAAACTATGGTATAGGTGAGTGTTAATCGAATAGCGTCGTTGTTGAAGAGCGATACATAGTTTTCACTTGTATTGTATTGGTTGAAGCATTGGGTATACCCATGGTGATTTTGAATTACTTTGCTTGTTGTTTTTATTTCTTTGTAGGTGATCATTATTTCTTCCAAATAACCATAATCCCGGAGGGAATCATCAATAATTCATCATATAAACATATTGGAACTATGGATTATCTTGGCAATGAAGAGTATGCAAGTTGCATTTGTATCCCTCCCTACCAGGGAAATGATGTATTTTCTGTCACAAGCATCATGCTCAAATTGCTTCAAATTAAGGGTCTATTTGAAGGATGAGCTCAAGAAGACCTTAATTAGCATTTGAAGAACTTTTTAGAAGTGTGTTCCCACTTTAATATTGCTCACATTTCATATGAATCCATAAGGTTCTGTCTCTTCCCATTTTCTCAAATAGGTGAGATGGTATTGTGTCTTCGCTCTCTTCCAACCAAGTCAATCACCTCATAGTCACACTTATGAAAGCTTTCTTGAATCAATACTTCCCACCTTCAGAGATGCAAAGATTATGGGATTAAATCATAAATTTTTGTCAATTTCATGGGAACCTTTGTATGAAGCACGTGGGCGAATTAAGGATAAGCTTTTGAAATGCACCAATCATGATATACCAGAAAAAATAATTCACCAAGTCTTTTATTAGGAATTGGACCAAACTAACAAAGCCATAGTGGACAATGCATCTGGTGGATCCCGTATTAAATCGTCAAATAGAGTTTCTTCAAAGGTGTTAGATCAAGTGGCTAGTTTCTCTAGGGGCACACGACTCGAACCAGAGCCTTGACGTAATGGACATCCTAAGTACAACTAGGACCGGGGACCACACCCGATACCTAATTCAACTATCAAAATGCACACGCTAAGTCGGATGAATTATGAACACATAGCAAGATTGCGTATTTAAACAAATCCATACTCTAGGATAGGTCCATCAATATGACCAACCCAAAAGAGTCCAACCATAAAAAACCAGGCCAATAACAATACCAAAACTAAAACGATAACGAAATATGAGTCTATAACATAATAGGATGGAACAATCATAAATACAGTCAAACGGTATCAGCCCTAAAACCAATGCTAATACTAAGGTTGACACTACTACTGATATAACACTCCATATTTTTGCATGTACTTGTTCTAATTATACAAGACTTGGTATAGCCTTATGGTATAGATAACAGACAAAATTTGGTACTCAAGTATTGATGGTGTAGATGGAGTTCTAGAAATTGCCTGTACATTTTGATGTGACGTAACAAAATTAACATCAATACAACTATTTAACCTTAGGATTGTAAGCTAGTATTTGAATCTAAAGTTTAAAGTGACCAAGTAAATACAAGTTTTGAGTTAGATTAAAGGGATTAAGAACTATAAATTGAGTATTTTGTTAAGGTACTTGCATGACTTATTTAAGGTAGTAGGTGAGTCACCTACTAAGACTTATTTGACCAGCTTATTGGTATAAGTACACTACCACCTCGTTGAATTAATTCTTCCCCAAATTAAAGGAGATAAAAAAGAGTATAAGGGGCAGCAAAGGACCACCAGTTTTAGATCTACAAAGGCCCAATATAATGGGCAAGTAGGTGCATAACCTACTTGACAAAGTATGGAAAAGAAATGGCCAAGAATATCGGCCAAGAGAAGCTCCCTTTAAATGGGTTGAAATCAACTCTTTTAGCTCATTTTAACTTAGACAAAAATACAGCTTTCTAGGTTTTCTCTTTCTCTCTCTTAGATATACAACTGCCCTATAATAACACTAAGCTTATTTGGATTTAGCTTCCTTCCAAGCTAAAGTTAAGTGAACAATTCTATAGCTTATTTTACAAAAACTATAAGAATTATGTTAGTCATGATTAAATTATAGAACAACCCTCTATAAGTTGGGCATTTCCATTGTTCTTAGTTATTAAGGGATTTTTATTTTATATCTTAGTTTATATGTGAAGGAATTAAGCTATTTAAAAGATATACATTAAGTGACTAAACTACCACAGAAATTAAGGTATGACGACTGTCCATTTTTGCCCTTTTCCTATATACATGTATTGGTAGAGGATTGCACATATATTGTTGTTAAGAACTCAAGGGATGGTGAGTTCAATATTTGGTGGATATGTTAAATGATATTTGGGGTTGTTTGTGGACTGTTTTGTGTGTATATGTTAGGGGCTACTAGGTTGATGTTGGGAAAAGATATGATTAGTTCATATTGAAATATAGAATAAAGGTGTGGTGGTAAACCACCGAGCTACTTGTTGTACACATTTATTATGCATTCTTCTTTGTATACCATTTTAGAGGGAGTAATGAATTCAAAGTTATTTCGGGTGATGTTAAAAGAATCTATATGTATATATATGTAATGGGAGGAGAAAAGGGTTAAAATAACACCTTTGATTGATAAATTAAGGGATTATTACCCGGCTACTATTTTGGTAAAGTTAAGTATCCCAAATGCTTCTATTGGTTTCTAATATAGTTTCCATATATTTTATTGTAGATAAGTAATCTAAAAGGTGAGAAGAAAAGTTAGGTTAATATTGGAGTTTTACGACAAGGTATGTAGGGCTTTCTATGTCGTATTCTTTTGCATGAAATCCAGCACTTTTGGTACAGTGTAAGATTATTGAGCTTTGCTATAGTAAGTAATACCCAATAGCATCACATGATCTCCCATCTATCTAATGACCTTGTTCCTGCTCCCTAATGTAGTAAAATACCTCACCACATACTTATTACTGAGTCTGCATTTTTACATTCAATAACAAGTCTCAAGAGTTCCCCTTGAAGTCAAATAAAACCCGTATATTATTTTCAGCTCCAGAATATTTCATTTGTGTACAATCTTTTCCAAACCAATTTTTCATTACATAAGCATTCATTCACATGTCTCTTATTGGTACATTGTTGTTCAAAGGTAAAAAGATGTTATGACCACCAAAGTACTAATCTTAAAGGCTAAGTTAACTTAGTAACACAAATCTTAATTAATTGGGTGGCAACTCAAGGGAATAAGCCTAAAATAGGACACTCCAGATACCTTATATGTGGGTGGCAACTCAGGGGCATAAGCCTAGCATGGGTTGATCCCAAATTTTATATGTGTGCGGCAGCTCACGAGTGTAAGCCTAGCATGGGCTAATCTCAATTTGTCTATTTACCACATATCAATTGGTTATTTGCATTGTATGGCATGCAAAGATTATGATGTAAGAAAAGTAAAAATGAAAAAAATGATATAATGTACCTGGTCCCACATGTATATATAAAGGTGGTCTGCTAACACTTTTATCTAATTTCTATTGAGCTCTTGTATCATGTGTTGCTACCTTCAGCCCTACTTATTCAATACATATTTTTGTATGGACGCTCCTTATGGGGGACTTGGATTTCATGTTGCAGGCACAGGTGCTTCAGCTAATACACCTTCTCAGTAGGAGACCAGGATATAGAGCGGCTATTGGTAAGCTCCAGATTAATTTGGGGCTATCTGGGTCTTTTTTATATATTTTGGTATTGTACAGAACATAAGAGTATGGATGGGGTTTTTCTAGACCTTAACTAGGTCTCTATATATCTTTTAGAGGCTTTATAGACCAATGAAAAGTTAAGCATGATAGTGTCTTATCTTTTAGATGTTATGGCCCCAACGGTTAATTCTGGTATATACAGTTTTAGGCTTAACATTCATTTCTCATCAATGATTTATATCTATGTATGGCTAATCCTTTGGTTATTATAGTTACATACATGAGAAGTACAAGGTTATGGATTGGTTTTCTTGGGCCTTCACCACTACAGGTGCGTGTCCGCCCTAATTAGATTTGAGGCATGACAAAAGTCGTATCAGAGCAGGTTGTTCTAGGGTGTCTACAAAGCCTTGTCTATGTAGAGTCTTTTTTATGAGCATGTTGTGCACCACATCTATATACAGGAGGCTATGGTATATTTAGGGGTAGTCTATTTTTATACATATCTTAGATTATGCAATAGAGCCTATGTTTTATGTGAAGTCATATTTAACCATTGGATTTTTTTTCCTGTTATTATAGTAAAGATGCCGGTTACAAGAAGGAGTAGGAATACAGATAAATAAGTAGACGTGGCTGCCAGAGTAGAAACCAGTTAATCAGCACCTATACAATCTAATCAAAGAGAGGTCAAGTTGAGTTTGTTTCACAAACTTCTTCTACTCCTCCATCTCCAGAAGAGCTAAGAAGGAGAATAACCTCATTTTCAAAACTATCTATTAATGCCACTGAGCAAGATCTGAGAAGTGCAGTGAAATTGTTGGCTCATATAGTTGCTGGATGATATGCCCAAATTATACCTATCTTATGAAAGAGTAAGCGGTCGTTGTCAAATAGATAACCCAACTAGGTAGGGGTCAAAACTCACAGGGAATATGGTGCTAATCAAGTCTATTTGTGAATAAACTGACTAATAGGTAGTGGTTTCCTTTAATTAAGGGGTTTGTATTAATCAAACAATTGTTAAAGTTTTGACTTACTTTAGAACTCAAAGCTAAAATTTCAATGGTTCAAATCAATGATAGAGAGGAAGTAGAGTTGTGATCACTATAATTATTAACCTCTCATGGAATAATAGTTGTAGTATTGGATTGTCTGGATTTGTGGAAAACACCAAATTATCAGTATCGAAAGTCCATCTAAGTGTTTCTCAACCTACCTAGATGTTGTGTTCCCTAATTCTCTCGAACTTAGGAAAACCTTATATTCATACTTATTTTATCTCGATTTGATTAATCTTGTTACAGCATTAATCATTAGATGGAAAATTAACCTTCCCCAATCCTCATTGATAATTCACTACCTTTAGTTTATTTGTCAGTTCGAGCAAACAAACATAAGGCTAGACTATTGTTTACAACCAATAGAAAATAATCATTACAAAGAAATTATCAAGATGTTCCCACAATCACTCAAACGCTAACCAACTATTAAATCAATGAAGGAATAATTATAGATCCTACAACTCTAGTTGTGGGTTTTAGTTCCACATGAGAAAGAAAGAGATACAAACAATTGTATTCATCATTCATAGCAATTAAACTTACAAAATATGAAGTCTGAGGTTGATTCTCTTCCAAGTTCAAGAGGAATTCCCACAACTCAATCGAGAATTGAAAATTGAATACAAAGTTAAGATACCCAAAGAAGTAAACTATCCTTTTGAATAAGTTCAAGATACTCCATAAAATCCTAAAAACTGCAATATAGATTTGTAACTTAAAGGAAGTTTGAAATTAAAAATTCAGATTTTCACTTCTTTAGCTAACGACATTTGTGACGGCTTATCAGGAGTCTGATGACTTGTCAGAAAATATCATCAACACCTCTTCAAATTCCATGTTTGCTGCCTTCAGCTGAAGACAAATCCAAACATCTTATCAGGAAGTTGACGACATATCAGACGATGTCGTCAACTCTTCACTATAGCTTCTACACACTGCCTTAGGCTAATGGTATTCTTGACGACTTATCTATATATTGACGGCTTGTCAGAAAATGTCATCCATTCTACACTCTAAATCCTATGCACTATCATTGGCGGATGATATTCCTGACGCCTATTCACAAAGTTGATGACTTATCAGACAAGTTATCAGTTGTTCTCTTCAAAATCAACTGCTTTCACCAAAAATAAGGACAAAATCACATCAAATATAATTAAAAACAACACTAGTTACTTAAGAACTTACAATTATTTCAAGTTAAAAGTCGTAAATGTGCTAACAGAAGGCTAGCATATCAACACCCTCAACTTAAAACCATTGCTTGTCCTCAAGAAACTATATAAAACCATACTGCAATGCTTAACCAAGAGAAACATAAGATACCTACGAAAATTGATTATCAATTTTAGCTCAAAACACATTACCTTTCCAATTTCAATCACTTTCAAACTAACTTGTGTATATTAATAAAGATCAACAACGTGACATAAAGGAATCAAGATATGTGATCAGATTATCAACAATAACCATGCATATGTACAAGTTATACTACCCAAACAAGTAAGCAGCTATCAATGCAACCGACATGCCCTTACAACAAAGAAGTACCTCTTTACTCATATAGGAACTCAAGCACATAAATGCAGGTAACGTCAAGAGAAACTCACTCTCGAAAAGAAGTTCCAGTCAATGTATGCCAAATACCATAAGCTTTACCTTATTTTCATCACCGAGGCTTTCAGACAGTTAAGCTAGGATGACTATAGGAATTTTCTTCAACTTGTAATGTAGGCTTAGGCATGGTATGATATGCAAGGATATTTAAAGTAACTAAGCCTCCTTAGTACTACACTATTTTGGGGGTCTCACTTAAAAACCTTTAACTTATTTCTCTTTTTCTTTATAAATACAAATTTAGGTTGAATGCGGTCCTTTAGTCTTTTATTTTACCATTTTCATCAGTCAGGCTGAATGTGGTCCTTTAGTCATTCATTTTCTCTTTTTTCACAATTTCTCTTTTCTTATTCTTTTTCTACCACGCCCAACCTTGCATTTTTTTCTTATTTTACCCTTTTTCATACTCACTTTTTATCATGCAACCCTATGATATCCACCTTCAACTTAGGCAATTTGCCTAAGTCAAAGTGCACAATGCCCAAAGAGGACCAGGGCCAAAACAGGTTGATTATGATACAAGTGGGAAGGTGATAGGTATAAAAAAATAATAAAGGCGTTCAGGCTCAAATCTAGGAACAAGGGATATTATTCAAACATGGAAGGTCATTTAGGCTAAAAGTAGACTAATATAAAAAATAGCCTGTGATCCTTGCCTAACCACATTCCTATAACCAAGGAAAGACCAACCGGGTAAGTTTTGGATTTAACACACAACGGGAACTAGGTAGTATCTCACAAACACATGGCACAAAGGTACAACACAAGCTACTACATATCCATTTTATGCTATTGTTAGTAATGATTATCATGTCCCTAATACCAATTCCATAAAAAGATTCACAGTAGTCGCATATAGATACATATCACACAGTTACAAAATAGACAATTGGAGAGGTATTTATCATTCCCAAAAATAAACAAAAAAGTATGTCAACTGCCCCAGATTCTTATTTTTCTCCCAATTAACCACAACACAACACAAAACATAACATAGTGTGCCTAAAAATACTGGCTCTACTAGGAACAAGACTCTGGAAAAAAGAAACACGACAACAAAAACCCCAAGAGGACATCAACACCCACAAGTAGTCTCTTACCCTCAACTTAAAATCATGTATTACCCTCAATGCATCAAATAAAAACAAGAGAGTTAGAAATATACCTATGGCACCATAGGTGCAGAGATCTGATATCCATCATATAATACAACTACAAATAATAAAATGCCTTGGGTTGCCTCCCAAGCAGCGCCTGATTTAATGTCACGGCACGACTAGGTTATCTTAACCACTCAAAATTAATCAAGATACCTTAAAAGTGATTCATCTCTAATCTTGCTGGTGTATCTTTCCCATCTTCATATAATACATCAATAATTGAGAAAACACTTATCTTCTTTTGCTATTTCATGGATAGATGCATTTCAAAACTAACTTCTTTCCCGTTAAGCCTAAACTTTAACTTATTCAGATTTATGAAAACTAACACTCTCCCTATTTTTTAGAATGGTCTGCCCAAATTTATGGGCACTTCGAAGTCTACATTGCAATCAAGGATCACAAAGTCAGATGGGAATTTAAAATTAGCCACCTTTACAAGTACATCAAGTAGCATACCAATCGGCCTTTTCTCAGACATGTCTACCAAAACTAGTCTCATGTTGGTAGGTGTGGGGTTTCCCAAGCCCAAATTTTTATAAATAGCTAGCGGCATCAGATTAATGCTCGCTCCCAGATCATATAGGGCCTTAAAAATTTCAGCGATCCAATCGTTCAAGGAATAGTAAATGCTCTTGGGTCTTCCTTCTTTTACACCAAGGACTGTGTAGAAATAACACTACAACGATTGAGATTATCCACCGATTCATAGCTCACTATTCTTTTCTTAGTCAAAATATCCTTTATAAATTTAGCATATCCAGGCATTTGCTCAAGAGCCTCTACCAAAGGCACATTTATTGTCATCTGCTTCCACATTGCCATGAATTTACTAAACTTCTTGTCATCGGCCTTCTTCTTCAATCTCTGAGGAAAAAGAGGTGGTGGTTTTGGAAGAGTGTTCAACACTACTTCATTTTCTTTGTCTTTCTTATTTTCTAACTCATCACTATATTGATGATTAGAACGGGTATCAAAGCCATCTATCTTTCCAGACTCCATGGATTACTTTCCTCTGTCTCACAATCTTCTCCAACCATATATTGGCTCACAGTTTTGCCCACAAAAGGGCCTAGTAATATCTTACCAATTCAAGTGGTAATTTCCATAAAAGTACCATAATTCTGAGGATTCTAAACAGTGTCACTAGGCAACACTCCACTTTTTCTTTGATTCAATGCTGTTAAAAGTTGGCGCATCTGCTGCTCCAACTACTTGATTGAAGTTGAGTGTGAGTTTACCAACTGACTTAATGATGAAAAGTCACTTTTCATTATTGTCACACCTGTATTAGTGGCCTCTAATCCTTTAGCAACCTCTCTTTTATGTCCTTCATGGATATTTTGTTCGAGCTAGTAGCAGCATTGTCTCGATTACCAGGGGGCACATAAAGTCAACTCCGGTCAATCTTATTCTTCCAAGTCCATTGGTCACGATCACCATAACATGACTTATCCTGATAAGTCCGACCTTGATTCCCTTAGCTACTACCTCTAGAACTAACCTGGTTATTGAGATAGTTTGTTTCTCTTCAAAATTAGAATCAACCCATCCTTGGGACTTAATGGTTTTTACTTTCTCTATCTTTGTAGATAATAAATGCTTGGTCAACAAGTCTATCTACATTTTTAAGTGTGTCATATCCTTATCCCACTCCTCCTTTTTTCTGCATTGCTCAGGAGTCATACCAATAGAAATAGTAGGGGTTGCTACCACAGAATCCCTGGTATTCCAAGTTCTACTCTATTTGGTCATTCGATCAAGCATCTCAGAAGCCTCTTCAAAAGTAAGATCCACAAATAATCCCCTTGAAGTATTGTCAACAACTGGCTTTGTAATAGTGTTCAACGCTTGATAAAGAGTCTCCATCAGATAAATATTCATCATATTATGGTTCGGGCACTGCATCAGCTTCTTTTTAAATCTCTCCCATATTTTATAAAAGGCTTCAGTTGGGAGCTATCTAAATTTGCAAATCTCAACCCTCAGTTGTACCCTCTTGGAAGGAAGAAAGAACCTTGTATATAGGAAAGTATCTTTCAACATCCTCCAGTTGGTTATAGAATTGGGCTTCAGCTCGTTAAGCCACAATGTTGCCTCCCCATACAGGGATAATGGAAATAAATGCATGCGGATAGCATTCTATCCCACTCTCGAGTTATTAAAGGACTTGTATATAGTAATAAAGTTCACTAAATGCATATTAGGGTCATATCCCGGGGTCTACCGAACAACCCCTTTAGATGAAGAAGTTGAATCATTGTATTGGTAATATTTAACTTTGCTCCTGGTGCTAGAGGTGGAGAAATAATAACTCTTGTTGCACTTGATCCATCCATTTCATCCCCATCATCATCAATTTCATACTGCACCATTTTGCAATCCTGTCTTGCTTTGAATGGGCGATTCTTATTTAAATTTCTATTAATCAGTGCCAGTATATCTTCTGCACACCTACGATTTCCCAGCCCCAACAGTTCATCATCTCCTAGGTCCTCTTCATCATGATTAGTTACCCAACCTAGGTTATCTATATTTTGTTGATTTAACTAAGTTCTAGCACAGACGACTAGTCTTCCTGCTTCTTGCGCATCTGCTATTCTACCAATCAACTAAGGTTCCGTATGTATAGGTAATAATGGTTCACCTAAACTCCGTGTACTTGGAATGCACAATAACTACCCTGCAGAGAAAAAAAACAACAAATAAACATAAAACCAGGAAACTTACTACGAGTCAATTATCACAGATATACTGAATTTATAATCGTATTCCCCAGCAACGGCACCAAAATTTTATATGCCAAAATTATAGCTCTCTTATGAGGGAGTAAGCTATCATTGTCAAATATATATAACCCAACTAGGTTGGTGCCGAATCCCACAGAGAATATGGTTTTCGAGGTCCTCTTCATCAAGATTAGGTACCCGAACTAGGTTATCTATATTTTGTTGATTTAACTGAGTTTTAGCTAAGGTGGCTAGTCATCCTGCTTCTTGCGAGTCTACCATTCTATCGATCAACTGAGGTTCCGAATGTATAGGTAATAACGGTTCACCCGAACTCCGAGTACTTGGCATGCACAATAACTACTCTGCAAAGGACAAATACAATAAATAAACATAAAATTAGGAACTTACTATGAGTCAATTATCACAGATACGCTCAATTTATAATGGTATTCCCCAGCAACGGTGCCAAAATTTAATATGCCCAAATTACACCTCTCTTACGAGAGAGTAAGTGATCGTTGTAAAATATATAACCCAACTAGGTTGGGGTCGAATCCCGCAGGGAATATAGTGTTAATCAAGTCTATTCTTGAATAAACTAACTAATAGGTAATGATTTCCTTTAATTTTGGGGGTTTGTATCAATCAAACAATTGTTAAAGTTTTGACTTACTTCAGAACTCAAAGCTAATATTTCAATGGTTTAATTAAATGATAGAGAGGAACTAGAGTTATGATCACTATGAATATTAACCTCTCATTGAATAATATTTGTAGTATTGGATTGTCATGACTTGTAGGAAACACAAAATTATCAATATCGACAGTCCATCTAAGTGTTTCTCAATCGACCTAGATATTGAGTTCCCTAATTCTCTCTAACTTAGGAAAACCTTTATTTCATACTGATTTTTTCTCGAGTAGACTAATCTTGTTACAACATTAATCATTAGATGAAAAATTAACCTTCCCAAATCCTCATTGATAATTCACTACCTTTAGTTTATTTCACAATTCGAGCGAACAAACATAAGGTTAGATCTATTATTTGCAACCAATAGAAAACAATCATTATAAAGGAATTATCAAGATATTCCCACAATCACTCAAACCATAACAAACTATTAAATCAATGAAGGAATAATCATAGATCCCACAACTCTAGTCGTGGGTTTTTGTTCCGTATAAGAAAGAAAGAGATAGCAACAATTATATTCATAATTTAAAGCAATTTAACTTACAAAAGATGAAGTCTGAGGTTGATTCGCTTCCAAGTTAAGAAGAATATCCCACAACACAATCAAGAATCTAAAATTGAATTCAAAGTTAAGAGACCCAAATAAGTAAACTTGCCTTTTGAATAAGTTCAAGATACTCCATAAAACCCTAAAAGCTCCTATATATATCCGTAACTTAAAGGAATTTCAAAATTAAAAATTTGGATTTTTGTTCCTTTAGCTGACGACATTTGTGATGGCTTATCAAGAGTTTGATGACTTATAAAAAAATATCATCAACTCCTCTTCAAATTCCATGTTTGCTTCCTTCGGCTGATGGCAAGGACTGACGACTTATTAGGAAGTTGACAGCATATCAGACGAAGATTGCATATATATTAATGTTATAAACTCATGGGATGGTGAGTTAAATATTTGGTTTCTATGTTAAAGGACATTTGGGATGGTTTGTGGACTGTTTTGTGTGTATACGCTAAGGGATTCCATGTTGATGTTGGTGAAAGGTATGATTTGTTCGTATTGAAATATAGAGGAATGGTGTGGTGGTACATCACCGAGCTACTTGTTGTACATGTTTACTACTCATTATATTTTGTATACCATTTTGGATGTTGTAATGAAGTCAAAGTTTTTTTGGGGGATCTTTAAAGAGTTTGTATGTATATGGATATAATTGGTGGAGAAAATGGATAAAATAACACCCTTGATTGGTAAATTAAGGTCTTACTGCCTGACTATTGTTTTGGTGAAGTTAAGTAGTCGAAATGTTTTGGTTGGTTGCTAATATTAGTTTACCATATATTTTATTGTACAAGAGTAATCTAAAAGGCGGGAAGTCAAGTAGGGTTAGTATCAGAGTTGTACGACCAGGTATGTAATGCTACTTTATGTCGTATTCTTTGGAATGAAATCTAGCACTTTTGGTACAATGTAAGCTTATAAAGCTTTCCTATAGCAAGTAATACCTAATAGCATAATATGATCTCCCATCTAGCTAACAAACTTGTTCCTGCTCCCTAATGTATTAAAATACATCACCACATGCCTATTATTTAGTCTACATTTTTACATTCACTATTAAGTCTTAAGAGTTCTCAGTTAAGTCAAAGAAGACCCGTACATTATTTTCAGCTCCTGAACAGTTCATTCGTGTAGAATCTATTCCATACCTCTATGTCATTGTATAAATGTTTATTTACATATCTCTTATTGGTAGATTATTGTTCAAAGGTACCAAGATGTTATGACCAACAAAGTAATAATCTCAAAGGCTAAATTAACTAAGTAACGCAAATCTTAATTAAACGGGTGGTAGCTTAAGGGCATAAGCCTAGAATGGGTCAATTCGGATACCCTATATATGGGTGGTAACTTAGGGGCATAAGTCTAGCATGGGCCAATCCCGATTTGTCTATTTACCACTGATCATCTGGTTATTTTTATTGTATGGCTTACAAAGATTGTAAATTAAGAAGGGTAAAAAGGAAGAAAGGAATGTAATATACCTCATCCCACAAGTATATATATAGGTGGTTGGTCTACGAGCACTATGTATAAACGTATATCTGATATCTATTAAGTTGTTATATCATGTGTTGTTACCTTCAGCCTTACATATTTCGTACATATTTTCATACTGACGTCCCTTAAAGGGGACCTGATTTCATGATTCAGGCACAGGTGCTTTAGATAATACACCTTCTCAATAGGAGCCCAGGATATCTTGCGGCTATTGGTGAGATCCAGATTGATTAGGGGCTTTCCTAGTCTGTTTTATATATTTTGGTATTATATCGAAGTTAAGACTATGGCAGGGGTTTGTCCTGACCTTAACTAGGTGTCTATGTATCTTTTAGAGGCTTTGTATACAAATGTAAAGTCAAGCATGATATTGTCTTATCATTTTGATATTATGGCCCCAACGGCCAAGTCTAATATATATAATTTTGGGCTTGTCATTTCTTTCTTATCAATGCATTATATCCATGTATGGCTAAACCTTTGGTTTTTATAGTTACATACATATGAAGTACAAGGTTATGGATTGGTTTTGTTGGGCCTTCATGGCTATGGGTGCCTGTCCGCCCCAATAAGATTTGTGGCCTGACAACCAACACCGCCCATACCAGGATATAGTAATTCCACAAAGCCTTTAACTGAAAGTAAAAGAATATCAGGTTGGGATATGCCCCCTACCATAACAAAAACCAATGTCTATAAAATGACCAAAGTATGTAAAAACATACATGACATGAAATGGAGCCTTCTGGAGTATGGAAGCTCACCACTTCAATCCAATTGAGCTGATCTCGAATCTGATCACTACGCAGGAAGAGTAGAATTGACAATTCCTACATCGTGTAGGGATACAACTACCCAAAGATGGGTTAGCGGGTGAACTCTACAAAGTACTCAGGATAAAGATAAAATAATGCAAACCTTTAAAACCAAGTAAACCAACTATATGCATTCGCAACCATATATATAAATATATAACCATGCTGGGAAAAGGAACCGGGTTTAGCATGCCTTTAAAACTATAAACCTGCGTATGTGTAGCTTAACCATCCATGAGCCACCTACTGGCTATATTGGTACAGTGTAACCCCCTAAACATGCCCCAAAACGTGCAACAGCACAAACCGGGATAGCATAGGAGTAGAGGATTTGTAAGCACTCTTCGAACTCCATGATACATATGTACAAGTTCACTTAAAGGATTCCCGTGTACCCTGTAAGTATAATATATGGTCGCAATGACTAACCCTCATGTCGGCAAACATGAGTTTTTAGTGTTCGTCCATTGGAGTCACACCTTTATAGTTAGTTATCACACCTTATTGCCCAATTAAAACCATTACCACATAACCAAACCACCATTCCATTTACTATTAACCAAGTTTATAAGTAGTGGTATCTTCATACCAATTATAGATTGCAAGCAATGTTTATATCCATCCTTTTTAAGAAGAAGGGATTCCTGGGTACTCATAGATTACATTATTAAGTTGACTTGGAGTAATCCCATGTACCCCATAAGTGATCATTATTATGTTTTCTTAGGGGATTTATTTGTACCCAACAAGGCTTTAAATTAGATAAACCATGACCACCAATAAACCACTCTAAACCATTTAAACCATTCAGGGTTCCATTACCAAGTTATACCATGCATAGTTTAATGAAAGTCCATTAATTTAACCAAAAACATTCTCATAGACATTTTATCAAACAAATTGGGGGCATAGTGTTTCCAATGCCAAAACCATGTACCAATTAACTATTCGCATGCAACCAAATGTCCAAACCACCACTAAAACATGTAAATCCATAATTAAAACATGTGTCCACCATAACCAAGCATTTATAACCAAGACCCCCAACATATATTTGTAAACCTAAAACCATACAAAAATTATGCCATGAAAAAAATTCATAAAACATGCCTTTAGTTGGAACTAACAATGTGGGAGGAGTACATGCCTTAGATTATGAAGATGATGGAGAGAAATCACCCTTGTATGCCCCAAGTTGATCCTATTAAAGAAACCTTAGCCTTCGTTGACCCAAGAGCATTAGAAAGAACTTAAGAGTGTTTCTTTGTGTTGAAGATTAGAATATTAAGGTAAATAATATCCCCAAAAGTGATATAAGTCGTGGGGCCTTAAGATGTTAAGAGGGGAAATGTCCAGATTACCCTCAACTTAAACTATTTAAAATTCCCATAGGATGGTACGTCCACCATGTACAAATCGTACTTTACCATACGAGTTGTACCCACCACTCGTACCCTAGGCCTTTACTTGGGCCCCAATATTGTCGATCATAAGACCATCTAATCCAAACAATACCTAGCCATATAATTAGTACAATTAAATCATACCTTAGGTAGAATTATGAGGGGTTGAACACTGTCCAACATACGTGTTGGACTATACGACTCATACCCTATCCTCAAGACTCATGGTTAGCCACTTGTACTGAGATCCATGTTATGTTACTAAGTTTCTGATTAAGTGAAGGAAAACCCAAACCAATGAACCTTCACCAACTATACGACTCATACCCAACTAGTCATACCCATTCTAAAAACTCAACCACATGACATAACACAATATCGAACAACATACGACTGGGTCACCTGACTCGTACCTTATCATATGACTAGTACACCTTAGTCGTATGATATCCAAAAGCAAAAAATCAAGAAATTTTTCTAAGGGTCAAAACCTAAGGTGTTTTAGTCTCCCCCACTAGGATCATTCATCCTCAAATGACGGATAAGGTAGTACAAGCATGAGTTACACTCCAACATAACCATTCCAACCTTTAACTATGTTAGAAAACAAAGATGCAAGAAAATCAACCTTCTTTTAACCAAGTTAAAATATGAAGATGTTATCAAGAACACATACCTTCCATAAGAATATCGGGAGCAGAAACCAAATGCGGATACTCGGACTTTGTGTCCTCTTCCACTTCCCAAGTAGCTTCTTACACCTTATGATTCCACCATAGAACCTTAATCGAAGCTATAGCCTTGGTCTGCAACCAATGAACCTGTCGATCAAAGCTCTCAACTTGGATCTCTTTATAAGATAGAGAATTTGAGATACCCAATCCTTCCAAATGAACAACCGATGAAGTATCACCTATACACTTTTTAAACATAGAGACATTGAATATCGGATGAATGGAGCTAAAACTAGAAGGAAATTTAAATTCATACACTATATTACCAACCCTTTACAAAACCATAGAAAGACCAACATACTAGGGACTGAACTTCCCCCTTTTTCCAAACCACATTAATCCCTTCATTGGAGACATCTTTATGAACACTCTATCCCCAACCTCAAACTCCAAGTCCCTATACCTTACAATCTCATAGGACTTTTGTCTACTTCAGGCAGCCTTAAGCCTATCCTGAATTGCCTTTATCTTCTCTATAGCATGATAAACTAGATACGAACCAAACATACCCTTCTCAACAAGCTCGAACCACCCAATAGGAGATCAATACGTCCTACCATATAATACCTTAAAAAAGACTGTCTAAATGCTAGAATGATACCTATTGTTGTAAGAAAACTCTACAAGAGGTAGATGCTCAACCCAATTATCACCATAATCAATCATACATGCATAAAGCATATCCATAAATGTCTGAATAATCCTTTCTTCTTGCCTATCCATATGCGGGTGAAAAGCAGTACTCAATCTAACCTTAGTACCTAACCCTAATTGAAATGACTGCGTAAAGTGAGATGAAAATGCATACCACTATTAGATATAATAAAAATAGGTACCCCATGCAGCTTCATAATCTCATAAAGATACAACCTCACATAATAATCTATCAAAATGTTAGTCCTCACTAGCAAAAAGTGAGCGGACTTTGTTATCCTGTTCGCGATAACCCAAACCAAATAAAATTAATTCTAAGACCTAGGAAGACAGGTAACAAAATCCATGTTTATTACTTACCATTTCTATTTAGGCAATTCAATTTCAAGATAAAAGCCTCCAGGTTTCATGTGCTCAACTTTCACTCATTGACACACAAAATATTTGGCCACAAAATTAGCCATATCCTTTTTCATAACATTCCATCAATACATCTCCTTGAGATCATCATACATATCATCAAACTGAGATGAACAATAGAGTTCAATTCATATGCCTCATCCAATACCCTTTCTCGCAAGCCATCAATATCATGAACATATAACCTCTCTTAGTACTTCAGGTACTATCACCACTAATCTCAAATACTATTACCTTTTTCCCACCTACATCACCTCTAATTTTGATCAAGACAGGATCTAACATTTATTTCACCTTGATATCTGCACCAAGAGACAACCGAACCACTTCCCATACCAATACACCACCATTCTTAAAGTCTAAATAACGAACTCCAAGATTAGCCAAGAGGTGAATATCCTTAGCCAACTCCTACCTCTCCTTATCCACATGATCTAAACTTTCCATGGATAACCTGCTAAAAGTATCAGCAATAATATTAGCCTCACCCAGATGGTAGTGAAGACTCATGTCATAGTCCTTAAGAAGCTCAAGCAATCTTCTCTGCCTAAGGTTAGGCTCTTTCGGAGCAAACACATATTGTAAACTCTTATGATTCGAGAATATGTCTATGTACACTCCATAAGAATAGTGCCACCATATTTATAATGGAAATAACATAGCTAAGAATTCTAGATAATGAGTTAGATAATTCCTCTCATGCATCTTTAACTTCCTAGAAGCATAGGCAATAACCTTACCATGTTGCATCAGAACATAACCAAGTCCCACCCCAGATACATCACAGTAAACCACAAACCCCTTATTGCCTTAAGGTAAGGTCAAAATTGGAGATAAAGTTAGCTTATCCTTTTGCTTATCAAAACTTCCCTCACAAGCATCCGACTAAGAGAACTTTATCTTATTCTGAGTCAACTTAGTCAATGGGACAGCTATCATCATAAAACTCTCCACAAACCTCCGATAGTACCCGGCTAAACCTATGAAGATCCAAATACCAATTAGAGTCGTAGGTCTAGGTCACTTCTTAACCACCACCACCCTTTGTAAATCCACCATGATCAACTCACTAGAAATAATATGACCAAAAAAAGTGACAAAGTTTAACCAGAATTCATATTCTGAAAATTTGGCATACAGTGCTGCTCTTTCAAGGTCTTCAACACCACGTGGAGGTAATTGAAATGATTTACCTCACTCTTAGAGTACACCAACATGTCATCAATGAACATAATGACAAATAGATTCGGACATTACGAAATTTGCTATTTATAAAATATATAAATATCATTGGGGTATTGGTCAAACCAAATGAAATAACCAAGAACTCAAAGTTCCCATACCGAGTACAGAATGTTATCTTAGGGATATCCAACTCCCTAATCTTAAGTTGATTATACCCAGACCAAAGATCTATCTTTGAAAAAAATTTAACATCTTTCAACTTGTCAAACAAGTTATCAAATCTAGAAAGAGGATACTTGTTATTAACCATCACCTTATTCAGCTGCAGAAAGCTAATATAAATATGAAGGGAACCATATTTTGACGTAAAAAACACTGGTGCACCCCATGAGAACACACTAGGATGGATGCAACCCTTATCCAAAAGATTCTTAAGTTTCTACTTGAGTTTCTTTAACTCAATCAGAGCCTTTCTATAGGCAGAAATAGATATTGGACGAGTGTCCGGAACAAAATCAATCCCAAACTCAATCTTCCTATCCTGAGAAACACCAAAAAGTTCATTTAGAAAGACCTCAGGAAAATTATTCACCACCAAAACTGAATGCAAAGAAGAACCTTTCTAGTTAGAATCTTTAACCTAGACCAAATAATAAAGGAACCCTTTGATATTAACCTCCAAGATCTAAGATTTGATATAAACGTCCCCTTATGAGCTAGGCAATCACTCTCCCATTCAATAACTGGTTCACCATGGAAATTAATGGCAACCTTATGGGTCCCACAATCTAATAATGCGTAGCACGAGTGTAACTAATCCATCCCCAAAATGACTTCAAAATCTACCATATCTAATTCAAACAAATCCACTAATGTCTTCTTACTTAAACAGATACCACACACCCTCTATAAATATTTTTCGAACCATAGAGTCACCTACCAGGGTGGAAACAGTAAAAGTATCCAAAATAACCTTAAGATCAAAACCAAAAAACACAATCATAAATAGGGTCACATCAAAGAAGTGGACCCCAAATCAAGCAAATAATGCATGTCACGAGAAAAAAGTTGTAACTTACCAGTCACAACATTAGGCCATACTTCAAAATCCTATTAAGCAGCAAGATCATGTAACCTACTTTGATTTGTGCCTGCACCAATAGCAGAAACAGATACAGAAGCACCACCCTATGGTGCGGGAGAAGATGAAGACGCAACCAGAACCTTATTCACTCTCGAATCAAACTTACTAACTTGAAAATTTATATGCATATGGCCTAGATGATAATATTTAAAGTACCTGCCTCTCTTTTCATCACAGAAGCCCCTAATGTAACCAACCATAGAACCTGCAAGAAGGATATGATGAGGTTGAATGAGCCCCACTAGCCTAGATTTTAGGCACCTTACATCAGAAAGTTGTCGCCACTCAGCTGACACTTATCACCTGACTGCTTTGAATAAGGAGCACTAACTGTAGAGAAAGATCCAAAACTCATACATTTTTTCATTGGCAAGTTACCACCATCCCGACCACATTGTTGTTACCCACCCTACTCAGAGAACCTAAAATTCTTACTCTACTTTACCCCTATCTCATTATTTTTCCTCTTTTATTTCTTGATAATTCTAAACTCACTCCCTTATTTGAGGGGTAAGGTAATCATTGTCAATAACCCAACTAGAGTTGGGGTCGAATCCACAAGGAAAGAATATAAATTTCAAGTCCTATGGGTGCTCTATTTACTAAAAGGTTACCCTAAATGATAATAATATGACATGTAAAGTAAAATGGGGGGCAGGTTCAATTTGGGATTGGTTTGTAATGATTTTTTACTAACAATGAACGAATGTAATACTTTCGATTTAAAATTAAGATTTGAGGAGATCTTGGGAGTATGTCTACCTAAATGTAATACATGTGGGTTGATGATGTTTTAGCAGGAATCTTAGTTGTTAAATAAAGGATAGGATTGGTCGAATGTCATTTTGGTCAATCTTTAAATAAAACCACAGTGATTTCACCCATTAGCTCTTTCGAGCACCTAACCAATGTGCAATTCGTAATCACCCAAAACCTCAATTAAACATCCCTATTTCTAGGATGATGCTCTTGACATGATTTACATTCCAAATGCACTTATTTCTAAGATTGAAAAAAAAAGTAAGCCATAGGCTCAATTGTCCACCATTGCTTTGTCCCCCGATAACTCTCTTCCAAAGATATTATGGGTTACCTCAAGTTTACTTCATCCCTCTTTCAAAGATGATAAAGAGTTTTTAGAGTTTGGGGTTTTTGCTTATCAAACCCATTTGGATATTAAGGGTTTTCACCCATAAATTCCAACTCATAAATTCAAGAAATGGTTGAATCCATACTCAACAACTAAGAATCATGCAAACACAACAACGCCTACACACAATTACACTTTAGTTCAACATAATCCTAAGACTACGAAAATTAGCTACTCATGAAATAGGGGAAAAGATTGTTACCGAGTAATTCTTCCATGGTACCCATAATAATAGAAGCTAAATAATCTTTGATTCCACACTTCAATTTCACCAAGTTCCTCTTGGAATAATAACTACAATAACTATGAACATTCAATTTTTCACCCAAAATACTAGGGTTCTAGAGAAGTCTTAAATCATCTATCCGAATTGGCCATAATGCCCCTACACATTTATCCCACTAATCCATGACCATGGAGCAATGACTGTGATCACGCACCCATGATTACATCTATTATTGAGCAATTGACCTATTTTGGCCACCTTGATAAATTGCGATCATGTTCCTCCAACGGCGATCGTGTTACCCGAGGCTTCATATATTCTTTTATTAGCTGACTGTGATCGCAGTGCTTGGTCCACAACTGTGGTAACCGAGGCAATTTCTACTATGAGCTATTAATAGAACTTTCTTGATTCCTTTTGGTCATTTCAAGATCCGATCCATATCTTTTTGTTCCCTCAACTCTATTCCTGCAAGAAGTGAATATTAATGCCTTTAATAACAATTATGTCTCGTTGAAGCTTTTGATTGTCCTCAAGCAACACTACCCCTTACTATGAGATGATAAATATTTATGCCCAATCATCATACCGTAAAGCTCACAATGAATTTGACTTTATTCATCACCATAATTAGGATTATTTCACATATGCTAAGCTATTTTTCCTACTCCCCTCATACTAAAATACAATATCTAAGGATGCATGACTTTAAAGAGCAACCAAGTAACAAAACCAATACTCTAGGATTGGCTTCCTTTTGACCATAATTAAGCTATACTCTTTTTGTCTTATTGTTTAGGAGATGACATAATCACCCACCTCAACTAGTTCACATAACATCCTCACAAAAAAAGAATTCCATACACCCAACTACAAAATATGCAACAAGAGATTTAAGTGCAAAAACTCTCTTTCCCACAAAAGTAATCTCTACGTAACAAATGTCATACCATAGGCTTGCCCCTATATTTAATCGCCACTACAAAGAAAGTAAATGGTCAGAGATATCATAGGACTTTCTAAGCTTATATCAAATATTTGGGTTAGGGTAGGATAGCATTTGGGGAACAACATGGTTACACCCCTTCTTGAATATTTACGTCACCCTCCTCAATCTATTTTTTTGACTATGGGCAACTCTTCCTTGTTTTGTCTCTTTTATCATGCCTAATTTTTTATTTTGTTGCTCACCCATTTCTTTCATTTGTTTTCCTTATAATTTTCATGTTTTTTTTCCTTTATTGGATCCTTTCTTTTTCTATTCCTTTATTTTCAACACTTAGGCTTATTCGGTATATCACTTACCCTTTGTAGCACCAAATTTCCAACCATCAATTATCACCGCCCCCAACTTAGTCTTTTAACTGCAAATTGAATTTTCAAGTTCAAAAAGGGAATGGTTCAAAAGAGGGATAAAAGTAATGGTTCACAACTTGTAATAAGTTTGCTAACAAAAGGTTCAAAGGCTTAAAGTGGGTAACTAGGCATTACAATTATGCAAGGGTAGGCCTTTTAAGCTAGAGTAGGTTCCAAAGTGACAAAGATGTCCTAAGATCACTTTTCCAACCAACTACAATCAAAATTAGCTTTGAAATACTAATAGGGCAAGTTCTAGATAACACAATTATAGAAGAGATAAAGGCAAATAACTCACCACATATGACATGCAAAATTCGTCAAGGGAGCTCAATTGTCCCTACTGCTAGAGACCAGATTGGAGTATTTATTTCTGTTCACAAGTCTAAAATTAATGAAGCCATACAAAGAGAAAAAGTTTGGCTACAACATTGCTCACGTCTATGCTTTTGATTTTTTCAAAAATTTTGAATGGAGAGGGATTCTCATTTTTGCGTTAGCTCCATGCATAATTTGCTCAACTATGGCTACAACCGAAGACTTAGTCTCACATCTTAGCTCAAAATAGGCAAACTAACCATATGTCTACTGGAACACCCTAATTTTTTAAATCAAAATACGACACGGTGCTAGCAATCTCGAAGGACCACCAGCTATCCCATGACTGGTATTTGTATCTGTATATTGCATAATATAACATGAAAAAATGGAAACAAGCACACAAAGGCCATAAGGTTCAACTGAATAAAATATATCATCCATGTGGGGTATCAAATACCCAAAACAACTAAAAACAACTGAAGTCTGAATCAAATCTAAAAGCCTCCACGTACTATCTAAATAAGGAGTTAAAGGAACATGTCTCCAACTAACTCCATAACTAAAAACAATAAAGGAAATAATATCATACTACCCTCAAATAAAGAGGACTCATTGCAAATCTGCGTACTAAAGTACTACTGCTACTGTTGCTGCTGATCTGGGGCTCGTGTCTCTGAACCTATGGTGTAATATAAAAAGAAAGCACCTCATCAACCCTCATCTAACAATGTTAATGTCTCAACCTATGCTGGCTACATAGTTCTGGAATGCAAGTATGACTGTTAAGAATCACACCCTAATCTGACAGTGTGTGTTCCCATCCTTGGGTTCACTTGGTGCTAATTTCTACTCCATATGAAGAGACTGAACATAATTAACTAACTGTACATGGACTGAGTTTATTGAATTTTATTGACTGATGAAATACTACTGATAACTTACTGAGATCATTAGATTTCTGAGATTTCCTGAGTCACATGACTGGCTGAGTTTTATGGAATCTGGCTTGACTGAGGTTAATGTGAAAACATGACTTGGCTTTAGGCACACAACTATATTTTTCGGGTACAAGTACCCCCAGGACTCGATGGAAGGAAACTGACACACATGACTTTCTTGAATACATGATCAATATCAACCATCCATAATATCATAACTTTGGGGATTGCATAAAGTACATAGGTATCATGCATCTTATACTTACATAGGATTTTTAAAAAAACATAGCATCATCTCCTAAGTCTAGTTCATGAGCAATCCAACAACATGTATAAGACACATTATCAACATGGAAGTCATTGGAATATAGGGGCATATCATGAATCCTTCACTTAGTTACAATTTAGCTATATTGCATGATTTCTAGTCCTTTAGGCTTTTTAGCAAACACCTTACATGCACTACTTAGTCATAGGTGTAAATCATCAAAGTTCACATCATGCACAACCAAATTTACATGTTTTCAACTCGTATATACCATAGATTCATAATAACACGTAAAGATTCCAACTTGGGAATCATTCAACACTAATAATATGATCATCAACATCGAACAACATAAACAATCATAATACAATATTTAAAGCATGATTATTGGACTCTACGGATGAAGGGGATCCGTGGATGAACACTACGCATATGTTAGATTAGGAATTCATGAAGTTAGCGGTAAAATAGGCTTGAATTTTGAAACCCCCGATTGAACCCTAGACTTGTTCTTGATGGTTCTTGAGAGAATTTTAGCAAAGAATACTTTGAACTTAAAGTATGTGTTTATGACTATATATAGTGTGCATAAATTACCCATTTTACCCTTAAAATTACGTAAGCTAAAAACTGGAAAATACTCAGGGGCGGAATGGACCTTGCATCGCATGGTCCAGTGCACCGAAATAGATCATGCATCATATGGTCTAGTGCTCTGTAATGGAGTGTACGACGCATGGATATCGCATGATGCCACTGGTTTGAAATCCAAACATGCCCTAAACGTGCTCCGAAAGTTTCAAAACTCACCCGAGATGTACCCTTGACTCCCCCGATCACAATGTGACTTGAAAATCCAAAAATGGTGTTTAGGAGGGTTGTCAAATAAATTCCCAAAGTTTGGAGGTCTAAAATAATACTAAGTGTTTAACACTTAGCAAAATCTTCTAAGTCATGAAGCTTGTAAAGCCTAATAAACTGAACTTTAGACTTAGGATTTTACGGGGTATTACAATATCTTTGTCTTGGGAACATTCATCCCCAAATGAGACTCACTGAGAGGGGAAACAAAACTAAACATGAATGACTGACCCATGATCTCATGACTAATATGACTGATGAATTGAATATGGCATACTGAACATGCGTATCTGACGTATGTGTAATTGATTTTTTAATTCATGACTGATATTTCTGATAACTGAGTTCTCATAAAGATAATACATGTCTGATGCATAAATATATAATTGACCTAACACATGAAAGCATGACTAAATATGCAACGGTACGTAGTAACAAGTTTGTAATGAAGTTCTGAATCATGAACTAAGTAATCTTAAGGAGAACTGTTATCTTGAGCTGGATCTGAGTTAGGGGTAAAGAGGTGAGGATACTTGGTTTGCATATCTGCTTCTGCTTCCCAGGTAGCTCCCTCAACGAACTAATTTCACAAAAGAACTTTGACTAGAGGTACCTCTTTGTTCCTCAGTCTACGAGTCTGATAGTCAAGAATTTTGACCAGAATTTCTTCATAGAAATGACTATTCTAAACATCAATGCTCTAAATAGGGACTAAGACTGATGGGTCACCTATGCACTTCTAAAGAAAAGTTACATGGAAGATTGGATAAACTGAAGCTAGATCTGAGGGAAACTCAAGCTCATAAGCTACCTTGCCGAAACTACTAAGAATCTTGAAGGGACCAATATGTCGGGGACTGAGCTTTCCCTTCTTGTCAAATTGCTTCACTCCCTTCATGGGATAGATCTTGAGATAGATGTAATCACCAATCTCAAACTCAAGATCCTTTCTAAGACCATCTGCATAATAGTTATGTCGGCTCTGAGCAGCCCACAGTCTTTCTCTGATCAAATAAACTTTCTCTAAGTCATCGAATACTAAGTCAAGACTGATGACTGAGGCCTCACTAACTTTAAACCACCCAATAGGAGATCTGCATCTCCTACCATAGAGAGCTTCGAATGGAGCCATCTGAATACTGAAATGATAGCTATTGTTGTATGCAAACTCAATCAAAGGCAAGTGGTCATCCAAACTACCCTTGAAATCAATTCCCAATGCCCTTATAATATCTTCAAGAGTCTGAATGGTCCTTTCTTCTTGACCATCTATCTAAGGATGAAAGGATGTACTGAGATGGACTTGGGTACCAAGACCCTTTTGGAATGATTTCCAAAAATGATAGGTGAACTGAGTATCTCTATATTAGATGATAGATAATGGGACACCGTTTAGTCTGACCAACTCCCTGATATAGAGTTTGGCCTAATCCTCAGCTGAATAAGGGGTATGGAGTGGAAGGAAATGAGATAACTTGGTCATCCTGTCTATAAGGACCCAAACTGAGTCCTGCTGATGATGAGTACAAAGAAAGCCCATCACGAAGTCTATGTTCACTTCTTCCCACTTCTAAGTAGGAATAATGAACTCCTGCATAGGACCACTAGGCCTCTGATGCTCTATCTTAACCTGCTGACATATAGAGCACTTAGCCACAAACTCTGTAACATCTCTTTTCATCTTAATCAACCAATAGATCTTCTGCAATCCGTGGTACATCTTAGTGGCCCCTGGATGAATAGAGTATCACACACTATGCGTTTTTGCAGGAATTTGCTGCCTTAAGTCATCTATACCTGGAACACAGAGACAACCCTGACAACTAAGAACACCATCTCCTCCTTGGGAGAAATCCTCTACTTTCTGGTCTCTGGCTAACTGTTTCAACTTAACTAGGCTAGAATCTCTATCTTGCTTTTGTTTTAACTTAGAAACTAGAGATGATTCTGAACTATGCTGGACGTATACACCACCCTCTGATGAGTCGACTAAGCGAATGCCTAGTCTGGCAAGATGATGGACTTCCTGAGCTAGTTTATTTTTACCGTCTTTAACATGAGTATTACTACCCATAGACAGTCTACTAAGAGCGTCGGCCACTACGTTGGCTTTGCCCGGTTGATAAAGGACACTTATGTCATAATCCTTCAAGAGCTATTAACACCTTCGCTAACGAAGATTGAGATCTTTCTGAGAAAAGACATTCTAGAGGCTCTTATGATCTGTGAAGAACTCTACATGAACTTCGTAGAGATAATGCCTTAAAATTTTCAAGGCAAATACTATGGATGTTGACTCAAGATCATGAGTAGGATAATTCTTCTCATCGGAGTTTAAATGTCTGGAGGCGTAGGCTATTACCTTACCATGCTGCAAGAGGACACAACCCAAACCTACTCTGGATACATCAAAATATACTACAAACCCATTAGATCCGTTGGAAATTGCTAAACTGGAGCTGAGGTGAATCGAGTCTTCAACTCTTAAAAACTCTTCTTGCGTGAATCTGACCATAGAAACTTAACCTTTTTCTATGTCAATCTATACATAGGAGATAAAATAGAAGAAAATCCCTCAATAAATCGTCTGTAACAGCCAGTCAAACCTAAGAAACTCCTGATATCTGATAGAAAGGTAGGGTAAGGCCATTTTCTTACCGCTTTGATCTTTTAAGGATCTACTCTAATGATATCACCGGAAATAATATGGCCTAAGAATGCTTTTGACCTTAGCCAAAACTCGTATTTACTAAATTTGGTGAATAGCTGATGAGCTCTGAGAGTCTGAAGTACTGTTCTGAGATGGTCTATATGATCGCTCTCAGTACGGGAATAGACCAGAATATCATCTATAAAGATTATGATGAACATGTCCAAATACTACTTAAACATACGGTTCATCAAGTCCATAAATGTTGCAGGGGCATTGGTACGACCAAAAGATATAACTAGGAATTCAAAGTGACCATACCGAGTACGAAAGGCTATTTTTGGGATGTCACATTCCCTAACTCAGCGTTGATGGTAACCTGATCTGAGGTTTATCTGGGAGAAATAACTAGCACCCTGAAGTTGGTCGAACAATTCAATAATTCTAGGAAATGGATACCTATTCTTTATCGTAACTTTTTTAAGCTGATGGTAATCGATGCACATTCTGAGAGAACCATCTTTCTTGCGCATGAATAAGACTATTATGCCCCACAGGGAAATACTGGGTCTGATGAATACCTTATCTAAGAGATCCTTTAACTGTTCTTTCAGTTCCTTGAGTTCTGTTGGTACCATTCTGTATGGCGAAATAGATATGGGCTGAGTATCTGGAAGTAGATCAATGCTTAAGTCTATTTCCCTTTCGGGAGGAATGCCTGGAAGATCTTCGGGAAATACATCTGAGTATTCACTAAAAAGGGGACTGATTCAAAGCTGGGAGATTCATAACTAGAGTCCTTAACATACACGAAATGATAAACACATCCATTAGCTATCATTTTCCTTTCCCGAAGGTAAAATAAGTTGACCTCTGAAAGATGAAGTACTACCTCTCCACTCAAGTATAGGTACATTTGGAAACTAAAATTGAACTATTCTATTTTTGTAGTCGACTGTGGAATAGCAGGAATGAAGTCAATCTATGTCGAGAATAACATCAAAGTCAATCATCTCTAATTCGACTAAGTCTTTTGAGGTGACTTTCTAAAATATTATAATCGGGTAGTTCTTGTATACCCATCGGTCTATGATGGTTTTACCTACTGGGGTAGATACTGAGAAGGTATCGGCTAGGATTTCGGGACTGATTCTAAAATTGCCTGTTATAAAGAGAGTAACGAAAAACAAAGATGCACCTGGATCTAGCAAAGCGTAAACATGCACATGGAAGATCTGTAACATACCATTAACTACATTAGGAGAATTTTCCTGATCTTGCCGGGTCTGAAAAACATAAAGTCTGTTTAGGCGTTGCCCACTAGTAGAACTGGATGTGGCACCCTGCTGATTCGGGTGACTGGATTGAGCTACGAAATGGTTTTGGTGATGCTGATATCCCAACTGGGACAATATCTGACTCTGTGGCCTAGCTTGCCATAACCAAAATAGACATCACTACCGGCTCTGCAAGCACCTTTGTGGTTCTTACCACAAGGCAGACATAGGGGATTCATTTGGGCACTACTGATACTGCCCTGAGACTTAGAGCCTGATGCTCTATCTCTATCACTATCCCTAAACTTCAGAGCTAAAGCAATAGCTAAAGAAGGAGTTGGAACTGATGGCTTAGGGCAAAACTGAGAAAGGTTGCCCCCTTCTTATTTGGGCTGGCTGAAACTTAAATTACCTGTTCTAGCTTTCTTATTTTGCTTTTCCCTCATTTTAATTTTATGCTCCTCTATCTGCTGAGAATAGGTCATGAGTCTAGCTAGGTTCATGTCACCAATCAGCAAGGCAAATCTGTATTTTTTCACCATACTGTCATTCACCCTTAATACGAACTTACTCATTTTGGCTCTGTTGTCTGCAACCACATGAGGGGCATATCTAGACAATTGAGTAAACTTAAAAGAATACTCTTTTATAGTCATATTACCCTGCCTGAGGTTGATAAATTCAAGAAACTTCACCTCCTTCAGCTCTTGGGGAAAGAATCTATCTAGGAAAGCTGTGGCAAATACTTTATAGGACCAGCATCATTGATGTTGGGCGTATTTATACGTCTAAGCACCATAATTTACCCATATTTTAGCTAAGTTTTGAGGATAAAATACATACTTCTTGCACTTTTAGTCCATTTTTAGTTAAGTGAGCTGACCTATGTGATTAGCATGTTTTTCAGGTACTAATGAGGAAGATTTCAGCACTTTGTGGACCTGTGGACAGCAAAGAAAAACTTCACAAAAAAGGAAAGGCAGCTTTTGGACTGAATGTGATGCATCGGAACTTTTTCCCGGGCAAACTCAGTATTTTTTAAATAGTTAAGGATGCAGTAGCAACTTAGTAGAGAAGGATGTTATTAAAAACCTTATTGCTGAATTTTTAGCATTATTATTCATTATTCAGATTCTGTAATATTTTGAAAACATAGAACGGCTTAGTTGAAGCGAATGGAGAGAGGAAAATGTGCTTTCCTCTTATTCTCGCTAGTCATCTTTATCGCCGAGATTGTTCCAGTTTTGGTATGATGATTATGTCTATTTTGAGTTTCGTTTTATTCATGAGTAGCTAAGCTTATCTGTTAGGATTATGGAAACCTTGTAGTATACTCTCTATTGTTATGGGTTTGTGAATTTATGATGTGTAATCCACTTATATCATTACTCTCTTCATTATAATTGAATTCTCATGGTTGCAAACATAGAGAATGCGCCATTATAACAATAACTTGTTCGATAGAGAAGTTACTATTTGGAAAAGAGAGTATGACGAGAGAATAGGGTTTCCAACCTCTATTTTACACGTTAATGCCCTAGCAGGATTAACTTCTTGGAGAATTCGTACCATTTGTTGTACATTTTAGGTTCGAGAGAGCTAAGGTGAATAAATCCTTGATGGTTGAAAATTACTTGAATTTAGAATTAGAATACGACTCTCTATAAGTGCATGCATGTATAAACTCCGCATTACTCATAGTTATTAGAGAAGTAGAAACTACAAGGTGGGCATAACCCTAACTTGTCATTCTCTGTGATCAAATATTATTACATATCATCTCATCGTTACATTGATAATATTATTGTGCACTTAAACCAAAAAACCCCTTATCTTGGAACCTTCGATCAACAGTCTACTAATAATCGCAATACTTAGTGACCAGAGTATTCCCTGTGGGATTCGACACCCAACCCAGTTGGGTTCTATATTTGACAGCGACCGCTTACACTTTCTAACGAGAGTTGTAATTTGGGCGTATCAATCATCTAACCTCTCAGACTTCCACTATTTGTACCAAGTGTGAGGAACATCCTGCAATTGGTATGCCGCTAACTCTACACTTTGACAAGAAGTAACTCCCATGATGTCTATGACCTTCTGGACATGGTAAATGAATTCTTGAGGGTCTTCATCTGACTTAGACCGAAAGAAAGATGGAGGATCATTCGGGTGAAGTTCGGAATCCTAGTTGCAGGTGAATTGGCCACTGGGTTGGCAAAAATAACCGCTGACCGTTCATTCTGGGCAGCCACAGACTGAGCAAGTGTGGTGAATATGGCTCTAAACTTCACATGGGAAACATGTTCGTACAAAGGATCTTCGAGCTGAGGAGTTGGCTGGTTTCTTTCCTTTTGGAGGCATATTCTGAAATAAAGAGAAGAATAGATTAGACTGAGAGTTTAACTTTATAGTATGCTCATAGGCACGATATGAACATTGAAAAAAGGGAAACTGTTCCTAAAATATGTTATAGCCTCTTACACATAAATGTGGCGTGCAACACACCCGTGTACAAGACTCTACTAAATGTGGCTTTCAGACTTCCTAGGACTCTATTAAACCTTAAGCTCTGATACCAAGTTTGTAACGCCTCAATTTTCTGAACCGAAATGCCACATGGTGCTAGAAATCCTGAAGGACCACCAGCTAACCCATGACTAGTATTTGTACCTGTATACTGTATAATATAACATGAAAATACAGAAACATTGCTAATTTCTACTCCCATCTAAAGAAACTAAACATGATTAACTAATTGTACATAGACTGAGTTTACTGAATTCTGTTGACTGGTGGAATACTACTGATAACTGACTGAGGTCATAGATTTCTGAGATTTCCTGAGTCACATGACTGACTGAGTTCTATGGAATCTGGCTTGACTGAGGTTAACATGAAAACATGACTTGGCTCTAGGGACACAATTATATTTTTCGAGTACAAGTACCCCTAGGACTCGATGGAAGGAAACTAACACACATGACTTTCTTGAATACATGATCAACATCAACCATCCATAATATCATAACTTAGGGGATTGCATAAAGTATATAGTTATAATGCATCTTGTACTTACATAGGATTTTCAATCAAATATAGCACCATCTCCTAAGTCTAGTTCATGAGCAATCCAACAGCATGTACAAAACACATTATCAACATGGAAGTCATTGGAACGTAGGGTTATATCATGAATCCTTCACTTAGTCACAATTTAGCTATATTGCATGATTTTTAGTCCTTTAGGAATTTTAGTAAATACCATACATGCACTACTTAGTGATAGGAGTAATCATCAAAGTTCACATCATGCACAACCAAATTTACATGTTTTCAACTCGTATGATATCATAGATTCATAATAACACGTAAAGTCATTCAACACCAACAGTATGATCATCAACACCGAACAACATAAACAATCATAACATAATATTTAAAGCATGATTCTTGGACTCCACAGATGAAAGGTATCCATGGATGAACACTATGCATACCTTAGATTAGGAATTTGTGAAGTTAGCGGTGAAATCGGCTTGAATTTTGGAACTCTCAATTGAACCCTAGACTTATTCTTGATGGTTCTTGAGAGAATTTTAGCAAAAAAGCTATATTTTGATGTTTTTGAGCTGAAATTACGTGTTTATGACTGTATATAGTGTGGGCAAATTACCCATTTTACCCTTAAAAATGCACAAGCTGAAAGCTGGAAAATACTCAGGGACTGAATGGACCATGCATCGCATGGTCCATTGCACCGAAATAGATCATGCGTCGTATGGTCCAGTGCTCTGCAATGGAGCATGCGACACATGGATATCACCTGATGCCACTGGTTTGAAATCCAAACATGCCCTAAACGTGCTCTAAAAGTTCCGAAGCTTGCCCGGGATGTACCCTTGACTCCCTCGATCACAACGCGACTTGAAAATCCAAAAATGGAGGTCGAAAAGGTCTTCAAATAAATCCCCGAAGTTCGGAGGTCTAAAATAAGACTAAATGTTGAATACTTAGCAAAATCTTCTAAGTCTTGAAGCTTGTAAAGTCTAATGAGCTGAATTTTAGACTTAGAATTTTACGGGTTATTACAGCAACTCAGACTTCTCTAATGGCGCACAAAGCGACCCTAAATTTACAATTTATAATGCCACAGATACTCAGACTTCACTTGTATTCTTGACATTCATGCTACGGGTACTCAGAATTCCCCTACACCTGTGTCTCAAAATCTAAACATAATGCTTTACCCTTAAGAATGTTGTCACTCAATCCATCATAGGGTAAAGTTCGTCCACAACTAGGAAAACCCAAGTAGCCTAACACATGTAGCCTCGCCACACCTCCAACTCAAAGGCCTATGCCCCTACTGAAGTGAATTTAAGAACTTTGACGGATGAGAAAGGCTCCCTTAAACAGTAGGCAGGGTAGTAATATAATACCGTGATAGCGTCACTATGTCCATAACTACGGTAACTGAGACTGAATTCCCCTATTTTTCCTTTATTTTTTATTTTCTGCATAGATGCCAATTTTCCAGCTCTGTTTTTCCCTATTTTTCTGGGCACACTACATATGTTAAAAGACCTATAAAGCATCAAAAAAGCAAGACAAGTCAGAGATGAGTTACCTCCCATTAAGCACCTAATCTAACGTTGTGGTACGACTGTCCCCTTTCACCACAAAGCATCTTTGAATTTAACACACTCCACCTTGGCCACCATGGGGATTTTCTCATTGTAGTGCTTCATCCATTGAGCACTGACTACAAATTTCTTCCCATCATTATCTTCCAATTCAACGACACCACTTGCGTAGTCATTAAAAATCACAAATGGTCCCGACCATTATGAGCGGAGCTCCCCTATTAAGAGTTTCAAATGAGAATTATAGAGGGGTAAATTCTCTCCAACATGGAATTCTAGCCGTAAAATTCAAGCATCATGCCATTTCTTTATTTTCTCTTTATACAATGTCGAACTCTCATAAGACTTCAGTTGTAACTCCTTAATCTCATGGAGTTATGTCACTTGCGCCTTAGATGCTTCTCCCTAATTTATATTCAACATCTTTAAAGCCCACAAGTCCTTGTGCTCAAGCTTGACAAGTTAATGGCATGTTTTTCCAAACATATATTAATAGGGAGACATTCAAATTGGGGTATTGTAGGCCATTTTATCGGCCTAAAGTGATTCATCAAGTTGTCTTGACCAATTTGTATGGCCTACATTCACTGTCTTTTCGAGTATGGCCTTGATTTCTTGATTTGAAATCTCCACCTGACCACTCGTTTAGGGTGGTATGGAGTGGCAACTTGGTGATTAACCACATACTTTTCAAGAAAAGTACCAAACACCTGATTGTAAAAATGCAAGCCGCCATCACTAATGATAGCCCGAGGGGTGCCGAACCTTGTGAAAATATGCTTTTTCAGGAATGAAGTAACACATTTTCTCTTATTAGTAGGGAGTTCGATGGCTTCCACCCATTTGGATACATAATCGACTATCACAAAAATGTATTTGTTACCAAATGAACTCATAAAAGCACCTATGAAATTAATTCACCATTTATTAAAGAACTCCACCTCTAGGTTAGGCTTGAGGGGCATCTCGTGCCTTCTTGAAATACCACCATGCATTTGAAATTTGGGACAATATTTACTCCATTCAATGGTGTCTCTATACATGGCAAGATAATAAAATCCATATTGGAGAATTTTAGCGGTAGTCTAGATTCCTCCATGGTGACAGCCGTAAGAAGAAGAGTGACAAGATTATAAGACATTATTTATTTCAATATCTATGACACACCGCCTAATAACTCCATTGGCACATTCCCAAAACAAAAATGACTCATACCAGAAATATCTCTTTGCATCAAACAAGAACCATTTCTTTTGATGGTAACTCAGTCCATCGGAGAGTACACCACTTGCTACATAGTTGGAAAAGTCGTCATACTATGGTTTATTATTCCCATCGGTGTACATGATCAACTCATCTAGGAAAACTTTATGAATTTCTATTTCCCCATGCATTTTATTATTGCCTTCAAGTTGAGAGAGATGATTAGACGCATGATTTTCACACCCTTTCAGTCCTTTCACCTCAAAGTTGAACTCTTGTAATAGAAAAATCTGCCAAATTAAACATGGACTTGCTTCTTTCTTGTCCATGAGATACTTAATCGCGGAATAATCTGTGTGCACCACTACCCTCGTGCCTAACAAATATATTCAAAACTTTTAAAAGGCATTGACAACTGCTAATAGTTATGGCTCGGTGATGGTATAATTGTGTTAGCCGTCATTCAAGGTTTTACTTGTGTAGTAGATAGGGTGAGAGAGCTTGTCCTTATGGTTCCCTAGCACTGCACATAATGCAATACCACTTGCGTCATACATTATCTTGAATGGGGAAGACCTATCCAGAGCCCGAATAATAGGGGCCAAAATGAGCAATTCCTTAAGATGTTCGAAAGCTATTAAACATTCCTCAATAAAGTAGAATTTAGATTCTTTCTCAAAAATTTTATACAAGGGGTGCACTATCTTGAAAAAATTCTTGATGAAATGTCGATAGGACCCGACATGGACAAGGAAACTTTGAACACCATTTATGGAAATAGGAGGTGGGAGCTTGGAAATTACCTCAACCTTGGATTGATTGACTTGAATGCCCTTTCCTAATATCTTGTGGTCTAAGATAATCCCTTTTTTAACCATGAAATTGTTGTTCTTCTAATTAAATATCAGGGGTTTTTTCATACATCTTTCAAGGAATTTGTTCAAATGTTCGAGGAAAAACTCAAAAGGGTTCCCCACTACCGAGAAGTCATCCATAAATACTTCCATAGAGCCTTCAACCATATCCAAGAATATTAACAACATGCAGTGTTGAAAGGTTGTCGGGGCATTAAACAACCCAAAGGGCATTTGCTTGAATGTCAATTTACCATATGTGCAAGTAAAAGTTATCGATTCTTGGTCCTCCAAGGGTATATAAATTTTATTGTCCCCCGATTACCAATCCAAGAAACAATACCAACCTCTCCTAGCAAGCCTATCTAGCATCTGATCCATAAAGGTATTGGAAAATGTTCCTTTTTGGTCCATGAGTTCAATTTTTAATAGTCCATACACACTCGCCATCCGGTGACCAATAGGATGGGGATGAGATCATTTTTTCATTTTCAACCATCGTAATGCCACCTTTTTTCTAAACACACTGTATCAGGCTCACCCAAGTACTATTGGATATATGATTTATCACTCCCGCATTGAGCCACTTTATAATTTCCTTAAATTATAGACCTTATTTAAGAATTATTTGCCTCTATCATTATAGTAATACCCGATAGAGGGAATTGAAATGAGGTTATTGATCAGTGATTATTTATTTCAATTTTGTCCTTTTGATGGTTTTAGTCTTGAATTATTGACATATTGAATTGATCTTGCATTTAATACAAATATTGAATTGATTAATATCTTCATACAGATTAGATGTGAGCTTTATATCCTCATTTCATCCATATATATTCATGAGAATGATACAACTTAGAAACATAGATTTTTGAAAGAAAATAATATATTTATGTAAAAACCATGGCCGAGGTAATGAAAGGTTCATTGAGATGTTTTGTAAGACTCTTGACCAATTTATTTAGCACACTACTCTTGCAGTGTAGATAATCTAAAATTCTGACAAAACTAAAATTCAAGGTGAAAAGCAGAATATACATCATCAAGTTTCAATAGCCCACCATCTAAAAATATATCAACCATTATCCATATGAACTGAAGAAGACCAATTAGGTAGTCAAAGAGTAGGCTAAGACAACCTATAAGTAAAGCCCAACTGAGACAAATTCAAAAATGAAGGTTGCACCCAAACTCTATAACTCCAGGCATAAATCTCAACACTAACATGAACCACTCGATCTCAACTATCCAAACCACTCCAGTAGATGTATAAGCATCTATACTCCAAATCTATCATATCCATCGAGCCACCATTCTAAGGTGCCAAATCCAAAATTTATCCAACAAGTCTAAACTAAGGGAAAACACCCAAATCGACCCTACTATCAAAGATTACTAATATCCACACTGGATACTACCACAATCGAAATTGAAACATAGTTGAGAACCAAAATAAAATAAAATTTGGGAAAAAACACAATAATCAACTCCATCACCACTGGAAGGCATGAGTAATCAAAATATAACTTAAAACAAATCAAGGTCGCAAACCGCAGTAGTAAAATCCAAAACACTAGAAACTCAAAGAAATACAACCTTAGCTAGAAAATGATCAATCCAATACTCCATATAAACAATGAATACTAAATTTACCAACTTATGAAGTGGTCATCGAAAAGTTCAGCTATCTCCACCTCCCTTAAATCCTCTAGAATAGGAACTACATCATCGTAGGAATGGATAATTCAACTGCACAAGAATACCAAGATATAACTATCACTGATAGACGAACCCAAAAAAACTAAAATACAAGTCCAAGATATCACGACATTAACACCAAAATTGGTATCAAGCGATAAACTAGTCAAATTAAAAGAAAAAGATCACAAACTAGTCAACCTCCAAAATAGGCTTTAGAGAAGTATAGCTGATGCTAAAATATTTTTAAACCAAAAGGCAAGTCGTATAATTTTAAACACAATAATGACAACATAACCAAATTGTCAACTCTAGAAACACTATAGAACTAAGGAAAGCTCACCTGCCTTCATTATCATAGCCCGCTCAATAACAAATCTAACCTTTCTAACAAAAGAGGAAAATGACCAACTCTCCTCACTACAAAAGATATATTATCCAACCAAGCTAGCCACCTTGGTCGATGAATAAGAATTATGAGAAAGGGAATTCTAACTAGGTAATGCTAGTCTAGTTTCCTATCAAGCATGGACGATCAACATCAAATAATGAAAATAACAACAATAATAAAAACATCTTTATAAGGAGTATATAGTACTAATGTGAAAATAAAAAACAAGTACCACTCTAGGGCTATAAGAAAATCAATATGCCACAGTAAATGGGACTCAAATGCAACTGCTACAATACTTAGTAAACATCAATATTAATTTAATCCATCCACTACTATATTAAATAATCTATGGTAGTAGACATATAATCATGAACACTACATAAAAGGCACATAAACAGCAATATAAGCCTACCAAGAAACATAACCATTGACAAGTACAGAAACCGTTATATACTCGAATAAAAAGGTAAAGGCAGTAAATAAAAAATACACCTATCATAATGCAATATAAAGTCACGCACCTGACATTCCCAAAGAAATACAAATCTAAGCGGGTCCAAACTCAAATCAAGAGTGTAAACTATTAACTAAGGCATTAAGTGAACTGCCTTAAATTGAAGGTAACACAAAATTATGAGACTGATCTCGATTAGTTGAATAACTAATAAACCCATATTAGGACACTTTCTAAACTAGTGACCTATCTCCCTACAATCGTAGTAAATTTCTAAAGACCGAAGATGATAAAAAATATGAGCTAACTCCAACTGGATGATCAATCAATGTTATGGACACTCTTTACTAGAATGACCATTTCCCCTAAAATCATAACATACCTTAGGAGCTCTAGGATAAATGGGAAAATATATTAAATCCATATGAACAACCAACTCATATTTAGGGCACTCTCTTATCTAATGACTAATCTCGACGTAACCATAAAAAACTCCTTGAATAATAAAGGTACTACACCCACTGATCTAGAATGACCGTTAAAGCCTAACGATCCTTGATGAATACTCCACAAGGTCTGATGAAACTCTTCCCACTGTGACTACTACTACTAATATGTGTGTCACCTATAGCCTGATATGTTATTTATGTGGAACTAATAGGTTCAACTAAAGTTGATCTCTATCGAAAGGATCAATAATCTTAAATAATATACCAATAGCACTATACTAATGACATGGCCTCTTGTCTCCACCATCATAAACCTTACTACATGCTCTGCCTATGGTCATCACATGATTGACAATATGAGGGAAAGAAGGACCAATTGCTATCAAATATTCTAATGCTAAATGTGGTGCTAGGGTCATTATATCTTGTTTTGATGATAAGAAGCTAACAATAAGGGAACAAGTCTCTGGGTCGTCATAGAAAAATACAGTTGTCACAAGGTCTCTGTAGTATTGTCTTCTAGCCTAACAAACTGCACAAGTGTGATGTGTACCTTTAAAGGGCACTTGGCCAAATCATATTTATACCCTAATAATTATTCAAATATAAAAGAAAAAGAATGTTTTACATTGAAGTAGATTTTGTAAAAAATAAAATTAAAGAAATTAAAAAAGAAAAAAACTCAATCCAACTTTATTGCTCAAATTCTAATTTTTTATGTACTAAAAAGAGTGAGTGTTCTTGAGTTGAGTCCTAATTTGTAATTGAATTACTCATGATATAAGAGTAATTTTTTCTTTTCTTTTTAGAGAGTGATTAGGTGGAGTTGCCTAAGTTCAATATTGGTTAAAGTTAATCAATATTGGAATGAGTAATTGGTTGAGTTTTCAATATAGGCTTGTAGTAGAGTTATTAAAAGCAGGAGGAGCCTAGAGTTATGTTCATTTTGAGTCTACAATCAAGAGTTTGATTATAATGAATTATTGGGTGCATGTGAGGGCAAGTCGTGGTTTTTCCTCCTTTTAAAAAGATGGGTTTCCACGTCAAATATTTGTATCTTTACTTTCTTACAAAGGCTTTTATTTTCCAGTGCTATACTATTTTTATTCCCTATGACAGTCACTAAGGGACCTAGTCTCTCACTCTGTGGTGCAATCTCCCCGAGATTCATCAATTAGTATCATAGACAATAGACTATTAAAGGAACATTTAGAGTGAATTGGTTATCATGGTTGCTCGACCTAAGCTAGGAAAAGGTTAATTTACCACTAGATCACCTAGATTTAATGGACAATACTATAGGTGGTGGAAAACTAGAATGCTTGACTTTATTATAGATAAGGGTTGTGAGATTATGGATTTAATACTTGATTGTCCTTATGTACCTATCAAGGAGATATCATAAGAATGGTGTCGAAAGCTAGAAGATAGTTTGATGATAAAGATAGAAAAAAATTGAGAAAAACTACAAGGCCAAGAAATTGCTTATCAGTAGCAAAGGACCAAATAAATACAATAGGATTTTAGTTTGTCAAATAGCTAAGGAAAATTGGGATAGCTTGAAAATAGCTCATTAACGAACCACTGATTTGAATGATACAAAAGTTTATATGCTGACAACACAGTATGATACCTTCGCCATAAAATAAGGAGAACTATCCAAGAGGTGCATACATCACTTGAATCACCAATGATTTGCACTGGTTATGAGAAGTAGTTCCTTTGTACAAATAGGTTAGAAATATTTTGGGAGTTCAGCCTAATTATTGGGAAAGCAAAGTAGATGCTATCACTGAGGTAAAGAGCATAAAATCTCTCACTATGGATATGCTTATTGGTAATATGAAGACACATGAATTCAAGAATCAACAAGAAAAAAAAAGAAGGAAGTAAAATGAGAAAAATCTATGGAAATAAAGGGTTCTAAGTTAGATTTAAGTGAAGAAGACATTACTGTTGCCTATTTGGAAAAAAGAATTGTTAGAGCAATGATGAAAAGTGTTCAGTTTCAAAGAAGAGTATGCAATAGCAATAAAAGAGGCTTTATTAAAGTTTTTCACAAGTGTGAAAGTCCTGAGCATTTCATTAAGAAATGTCCAATGCATAAAGTGGATTACTCGAAAATCTCAAGTCTAAAGGTAACAAAGGAAAGAATAAGTACCAGGCTACTATAAGGTCAAAAAGAAAGGCAGGAGCTGATTTTGTAGTTAAGCAGGCCTTATCTCTTTTGGGGGATTCATCCAGTGAATCTAAGAAAGAAGGAGAGCACAAACATGTTTCAATGCTGGCGGTGGAGGATGAGAAGATAACCTTTGATTCTTTGTTTGCTCTCATGAAAAACACTAAAGATGAAGATAAAAGTAGGTAACACCTTCTGATATTAAAAATAACATTGGAAAATACTCTACTAGAAAGATAAAATGACTTGCAAATGTGCTGATTAATTCTATGTATGAAATGACTACTAAAAAAATTGCTCTAAAAGAAAAGGTAGAAAGTCAAGAGCTTGAGTTGATTGCTTTAACTCTCAAGATATCTAATAATGAGGAACAAGTTACTATGCTAAAATTTGAAAATATGAATTTAGTAAGTCAATCGGAGAAATAAGATGATGCTTTTATTAAAGAGAAGAATAATGCTCTAGAAGAATAAAATAGAAGATCAGGAGCCTGAGTTGATAGCTTTAACTTATAAAATATCTGACATTGAGGAACAGGTTGATAAGTTGAAATTTGAAAATCTGTGTTTTGTGAGTCAATTGGAGAAAGTGGATTATTCAAATGCAAAAGATAAGAAAAAAGCATCAAAGTTTCAAATTGAGCTTAAAGAAAAATTAAACGATTCCCAAAAGCATCTCATGATTGCACTCAAAAAAATTTAAGAGTTATAAAGTGACGTGGTCTGTCTAAGGGAATAACATAAACATCCGTACGGTAGAAAACATCCTCACAGATACTTTCTCACTTAACTGGTCAAGGAGTTAATAATGGTAAAGGCCTTAGGTATCAGTACAAAGCTTAATCAATTGGGTTTCAAGGAGAGATTGTTTAACATGTCAGAAAAAAGGTCCACAAAACTTTAAACACTCACTGTGGAAGAGATGGACACATAAATGAAAATTTTCAAAGTTGGAAAAAAGCAAGAAAGATAAATGTTAAATATATATCCAACAGGGTAATACATATCCTAAAGGTTTCAAACCTTTCAAAAATATACAGAAGCTCTCATAGCCTAGATGGTGAAAGATGGATTTGATCACCCCTCTTTGCTCCTACTGGGAACTCAAACTCAAGTAGGTTCCCAAATCTAACATCTGACTCTGTTTGTAGGTGGAGAAAAGGGGTTGCAGTCAAAACTATCTTCTTAATAGGTACTTGTTCAAAGCTATAACTAGAATGTCTAACTGTATTCTCTCTTTAAAAATATTTAAAGGTAGAGATGACTCATATAAAAATGTAAAAAGTATCAAAAATATGTATGGCAAATGGAAAATAACTTTTTTGGTGTTCAATATGATGATGCTAACTCATGGGACTTTTAAGTTACTCTATGCTGAACTAGTTGATTTCAAGGGACCTAGTCTGTGGCATGCCAAAGCTGGTGAATACAGATGAGAATGATGAAAGAAATAGTGATGCAGGATCTGACTCAAAGACCCCAGATTTAGCAGAAGAACTTTAAGAAGTGTCTAGTCAAAATTTTATAGGGACCTAGTCCTAGTGGAATTCATCTTAGAAGCTCAAAAAAAGATTAGAAATTTGAAGAAGCTAAGTCTGGGACTTAATCCCTAGACCTAGTTTTAGAAAAATTCTCATAAAGTGGTGTCCTTAAAAAGTCAAGTTAAGGCTAAAATTGATCAAATCAACCTGGGCTACTTAATTGAATCATCTTTCTTCCTAAAATTTTCTATGATATGAAGACAAGTATCCTTGGTAAAGTAAGTATTTAATGGTCTAACCCAGTTTTGTACCTTTGAAGGTATACACCCATGGGAACAACATAGGAGAAAAATAGTCGAGACAAAATCAAATGGAAAATTCACTTAAGAAAGAGAGGGACCTGGTCCCGTCTCTCAGATTAGTACCATTCAGTGTGCCTTAAAAATCATAAAAATCCTATTTAAAAAGCCACATGTCTTGTCTCATCTAAACATAAGTTGTCAATAATCATTAAATAGGAATAGTCACACCCATTTACAGTTTGATGTGTCTATTCAAACGGTAGCTAAGAATGTTAAACAATCATCTTCCTTGATTACAAATCAAATCCTTTGAATTTTATTCTCATTCAAATTAACTCATATCATCTTATTCAATCTACCTCTTCTCTAAACTGAATAGATCCTTTTTCTTTTCTCTAAAATGTATCAAAATGAAAAAAAATCCATCTTTTTCAACCCCCATTAATGAGCCAGAACTTGCTAAAGTCACTGAAAATTAGTATGAGCATCCTACAAAAAAAAACCTCCATTTCCTTAGGACCCATTACCATAGAAGAAGTTACGTTAACTCTTTAACAAGAACCTATGTTAAATCTTCTTATTGAATCTTTCTCAAAAAATCTAGAAACCCTAACTGAGTCTAATCCTTCCTCGACTATCAGAATTACTACTATGTTAGCCATGGAGGTGGATTTAAATCAAATATTTAGTTCACCAATTAAACAAGAAATTCCTCAATCCTCAGTACCTTTTTCCTTAGTATAAAAAAAATACATGAAGATTCCCAAATCCCAATTCTTCGGAAGAACCAAACAAGTCTAAAGTAATAGTAACCCTATATGTATATGGTTCTCTAACACCCTCCAAGACAAACCTAATATTTTCCTAACTAAGTGATGATGAAATACTTATGGAAAGGTTGATTCTCTCCAACAGAGAAAATTAGGTTGCTAAAAATTTGTTTCCATACATATGATCCCAAGGAAAGCACTGTTAGTACGGAAAAGCAAATAGGAGGTGAAAAGGATGATATACAAATGATGAAAAAGTTGTGCAACCTCCAAATAAGATGGATGGGAAGGATGAAGATGTACCACCTTTGAGGTGGTCTACAAAGAAACAAAAGGGAAGCAAAAAAAAGGAAAAGGTGGTTAATACTAATGTAAAGGTTGTCAGACCATTTTGTAATGCCCCGAATCTGGTACCCAGAATGCTACACAGTGCTCATGACCCCAAAGGACCATAATCTAACCCATGACTAATATCTGTAGTTGTACACTGCATAACATAATATTTATAATGCAAGAATAAAGGCTGAAAGTGTAACACCCCGTACTTAATTACGTACATTAGCCGTGGTTATATGTGTTGGAGTATATGTATTGATCATAAGTTAGGTATTTATGAGTTTAAGTATGAGTATTGATTATTTTGAGATGGTTTCAAGTGTATAGTTTGATTATATGTGTATAGGAATCGACTTTATTTATACCGGAATTTGCCTGTCGATGGTTCCATACGAAGGTTATTGAATAAGCTTTCCAACGATATAAAGATTTCTAAAAATGGATAAGTTTTGGATATAATCGAGCACGTTCGAAACTATAAAATGGTGGCCGGGATATTGTGAACAATAAATGTGCAGGAAAATTTCCTGCACACAAACTACTGAGGCCTGCCAGTTTTTTTGGTTGACTTTAAACGATCATAACTCCTTGTACAAAATGAACTGTGTGAGCTGCTATATATCGATGAGAATATCCGAGAGCCTTCTTTCTAATGCAATTGGTTTCATCCAAATCCAACATCTGAGTAAGGAGTTATACTCGTTTTACTTCAGCCTCTCAAAACAAATTTTTAGGGTCAACTTCAAACGATCATAACTCCTTGTACAGGACGAACTGGGTGGCCTACATTATATGAAATGAAAGACCTTTGAATTATCTTTCCAACGATACCAATTTCACCCAAATCCGATATCGGAGCAAAGACTTATGGTCGATTTACTTTAACCTATCAAAACAGTCCACCATGAACAGATTCGGATTTACTTAAATTTTAAGGGCAATATGGTCATTTTCCATCACCTCATGGACGAAAATTGGTCATTACATACATATACTTATCCTCATATCCATCATTCATCATCCAATTATTGAAGAATAAGGAACCCTAGCCTAATTTCAACTCCAATTATCTTGTGATTCAACCGTAGAAAGTCCAAATTGATTCCGTAGTTGTGTTCACCGTCTCGAGGGCTTCGAGAAGCACCCCTTATTTGTGCCAACAGGACTTTGAAATCAAAAGGGCCGTTTTATGGTAAGGATGTAAATTAAGTTGGTGTTATTTATATGGATATGTATATATATGCTTGTGAGCATCAGAAGTATGTTATTTGATTGTTGTTGAAAGATGATTGGAAATGATGTTGGATTATTCTTGTGCATGGTTGGATTATGTTGAATTGTGAAAGGATTTGGTGTGATGATGTGGTATTGAAATAATTATATATATATATATACACATAAACCTATTGTTCAAGTTGGTTTTTGGAATGCTTTGCAAATATTGGTTGTATGGAATTATGGAAGAGAATTGTGGTGTTGGGTTGCTAATACTAGATGCCAAACATTTCATTGTAGATAAGTGATTTGTAAAGGCAGGAAGTTGTGTTGAATTGGTATCCGAATCTACAACGAGGTATGTAAAGCATACTCTAATGATGTTCTTTGGCATGAAAACACCAATGTTCCATCAAGTAAGATTCCGAGGTTATCCAAAAACATGTATTGTTCTACATTACCAACGAAGTTGTTTCCATTCTATAAAGTGTCAAAATGTTTCATTAATATACCAAAAGGCTCCTATTTCATTGTTGTGATATTGATGATTCTGAAACACATTGTTGATGTACCAATGAGTCTTTATTACATCGTTATTGTATAGAAGGTCTATTACTTGGTTCCTATTGATGTATCATTGTTTCAAAGTATCAAAAATATGGTGCCGACCGAAATAACAATCTCAAAGATTAATTGAACTAAGTGATGGAAGTTCTCTCTTATCGGGTGGTATCCCAGGGGCATAAGCCTAGCATGGGTCGATCCCTATTTATGTGTTTATGAGTGGTATCCCAGGGGCATAAGCCTAGCATGGGTCGGTTCCTATTTATGTGTTTATGGGTGGTATCCCAGGGGCATAAGCCTAGCATGGATCGGTCCCTATTTATGTGTTTATGGGTGGTATCCCAGGGGCATAAGCCTAGCATGGGTCGATCCCAGTTGATATGTACTGGAGGCAGCCTAATGGTCACAGTACAGTACAGTAATGATTACAAAGATGATAAGAACGAAGGTAAAGTGATTGAATAAATGCAATGTACAGGTTGTCACAAGTTCTAGTAAGTGTGGTCCACTCCTATTACGATTTATTCACTTGTTTTTTATTTCTATTGAGCTCCTATATCATATGTGATTATCTACAGCTTTACATACTCAGTACATATTTCGTACTGACGTCCCCACAGGGACCTGCATTTCATGCTGCAGGCACAGGTACCT